>PISX010000146.1:288785-370981 GCA_004024625.1 Mellivora capensis | reverse complement strand
TCAGAAAGATGGTTGGATCCAGCCAGTTCGCAACAGCAGCAGACTCACAGAGATACAGGGATCATTTTTGCATAAATATGCATCCGTGATATGCTAGGACCCAACAGATAACCATACTAAACGCGCTCCACGGACTCCAGATAAATAAGTTAGTTCACACTGTCTAGGCCCAGGGATTTCTGGGGCTGCCATCCATACCTTGGGCCTCTCAGGGAACCAGGGCTCCTCTGCCAGTCTGCCCAGAGGAGAACAATCTAGCCCTCTCCTCAGAGAGAAGAGTGAGCATCAGCAGCTTTTCTTGGCAGTGCCCTGAAGCAGCAACAGTGCAAAGGGCAAGGAAGAAGACTTCACTGAACATTCCCCCACCCCACGTGACATCCCTGTACCAGTCTCAGCATACAGAAAGGTTTTTGCTTGTCATTTCTTAACCACATATGATGGCATAAAGGTCTTCCAGAGGGGCTGGTATAGTGGTCTTTTAGGGATACCCCTTTTTTTTTTTTTTAAAGATTTTATTTATTTATTTGACAGACAGAGATTACAAGTAGGCAAGAGAGGCAGATAGGGAGAGAGAGGAGGAAGCAGGCTCTTCGCGGAGCAGAGAGCCCGATGTGGGGCTTGATCCCAGGACCCTGGGATCATGACCTGAGCCGAAAGCAGGGGCTTTAACCCACTGAGCCACCCAGGTGCCCCTAGGGATACCCTTTGACTCAATCCTTGGGGCAGGGGACTCAAGGTATCTCAGGCTCCTCAAATGGATCCAGTTGAGCAGGACCTTGACCTTATTCCAGTAGGAGAGATTCTGCTTGTGTTCCTGGAAGGATGGAAAGATGTAAGCCGGCTCTGCAGGGTCCTCTAACAGCCTGGGAGGGTTGGCACTAGGCACCCCTATCTTCAGGGTTAGGAAGCTGTCTCCAGTGTGCAGCTGAGCAGTTGGTGCACCTCACTGCCTGGAGCACAAGAAGGTGGAGATGAAGGGCAGGGCTGTCTCCTTCCCCCCTCCGCTTCACAATCCCCTGAGGGCCTCTGGGTCTGCAGCTGCACGCAGAGCTGCTAGAGCCTTGCCATCTGCTCTAGCACTAGGCACAAGTGTTCTAGGTATTGGAGACTCTGCCCTGGGAGACAGGCCTAGTTTAGGCCCCAGGTAATACACCACCCCTGCTTCTTCCATGGCTGCCTCTAAGTCAATTTCTGCTTCAGTGGCCTCCTGTTCTCCTGCTCCAAAAAGGAGAACTTCACATTCAGGTTCACTTGGTGGCTTCAGGGAGCAGTAGTGTTGTGACATGCTGGAAGGGGAAGTTGGGAGCTGGTAGGACTGCTCTAGCACTTTCTCCAGCTTAAGTTGGCCAGGAGCCTGCCTAGGTGGGCAGGAGGTTCAATGGCAGGAAGGGTCAGGGGCTCAGGTTGGCTGTCCCCAACCACCATCTCCACTCCAAGTCCTGGGAGGCCTGTTCGAGAAGTGGTTCATGCCTCCCGAGACCTCTCAGCTTGCCACCTCCCCCATTCCAGGAATCCAGTGAGAAACACTGAGCAGCATCCAGGATCTGTCTTAGGTGCTGCTGACTCCAGGTACTATAGCTGCATGTCAGGTCCTTGTCAATCCCATCTGCCATCCCTTAACACCTTGATTTTCAGGCCAAGCCCTTCCCTGCTAGACATAGGTCGTCTAGGCTGCTCCCTCCTAACCCCATCCTCCTAGACAGCATCCCCACCCCATTCTGCTTTCCCAGATAAAGACAGGGAAACACAGCCCTCAGGGTTTTTGTTTTTTTTTCAGAGCCTACAATTTTATAAGAGTTCTTTATATACTAAGAATATTATCCTTTTGTCTGTGTATATGTGTGAAACATTTCTCCCAGTTTTTCAGCTGTCTTTTGACTTCTATATGGTGGTTTTTGTCATGCAAATGAAAATATTTTATGGAGTCAAATTTATCAATCTTTTATTATAGCCTCTGAATTTTGTGTCATAGTCAGAAAGCCTTTCCTTATGCCAAGGTTAAAGAAAAATTCATCCATATCTTCTTCTAGAACTTATATGGCTTCATTTTTTAAGTATTTAGGTTCCTATTCCAATTGGAGTTTACTTTTTGTATGGTACGAAATACTAATCTAATTCTAAATAGCTACCCAGTTGTCCCAATACCCTTTATTAAAAAGTCTATCTTGGGGCACCTGGGTGGCTCAGTGGGTTAAAGCCTCTGCCTTTGGCTCAGGTCATGATCCCAGGGTCCTGGGATCGAGCACCACATTGGGCTCTCTGCTCAGCAGGTAGCCTGCTTCCCTTCCCCTTTCTCTCTGCCTGTCTCTCTGCCTACTTGTGATCGCTCTCTCTCTGTCAAATAAATAAATAAAAGATCTTAAAAAAAATAAAAATAAAAAGTCCACCTTAATGGATAAAGAAGATGCGGTATATATACACAACGGAATACTATGCAGCCATCAAAAAACCGAAATCTTGCCATCTGCAACGACGTGGATGAACTAGAGGGTATTATGCTAAGCGAAATAAGTCAATCAGAGAAAGACAATTATCACATGATCTCTCTGATATGAGGAACTAGAGAGGCAGGGTGGGGAGCCGTGGGGGGTAGGGAGGGAAAAAAATGAAACAGATGGGACAAGGGAGGGAGACAAACCATAAGAGAATCTTAATCCCAGGAAACAAACTGAGGGGTGCTGGTGGGTGGGAAGGGAGGGATAGGGTGGCTGGGTTATGGACACTGGGAAGGGTATCTGCTATGGTGAGTGCTGTAAATTGTGTAAGACTGATGATTCAGACCTGTACCCCTGGGGCAAATAACACATTATATGTTAGTAATAAAAAAAAAAAGTCCGTCTTTACCCCAATGATATGAGATGCTACCTTTATCTATACTAAATTTCTGTAGTTAACTTGTGTCTATTTCTATTCTATTCCACAGTTCTACTTGTATATTCATGCACAAGTGCCATGCTGTTTGCTTTAATTGTAGAGGCTTTATATAATATTTTAATGTCTGGTAAAACCAGTCCCTCCTCAAAGTTTTTCCTTTCAGTGTTTTTGGAGCTATTCTTTCATGTTTGTTTTTCTGTGAAATTTAGAATCAACTTGTAAACTCCTCTATAATGCTGAGTTGTTCCATCCAAGGATAGCATATGTCTTTCCATTTGTTCAAGTCTACTTTTCCCCCCATTTTTCTATAAATACTTTAATACATATCTCTGAAAGATAATTTTTCAATTGAGGTAAAATTCATATAAAATTAACCATTTTAAAATGAAAAATTCAGTGGCATTCAGTATCATTCACAATGTTGTACAACCACCACCTCTACCTAATTCCAAAACATCTCCATCATCCTAAAATAAAACGCATATCCACTAAGCAATTATGTTCAACTCTATTTTTTAAAAAATATTATTTTGTTAAAGATTTTATTTATTTATTGGGGGGAGAGAGATAGAGATAGTGAGAGAAGGCAGGAGCAGGGAGGAGAAGGAGAAGCATGCTACCAGCTTAGCAGGGAGCCCAATGCGACAATTCCAGGACTCCGGGATCATGGTCTGAGCCAAAGGCAGTCGCTTAACCAACTGAGCCACCTAGGTGCCCTCAAGTCTACTTTTTAAGTCTTTCAGGAATGTTTAAATAGTTTCCCCCAATAGGTTCTTGTACATTTCCTGTTAATTTTATCCCTAAGTACTAATCTTCTTTGTTGCTATTGTAAATGGACTTTAAAAAAAAACACATTATGTCCTCTAGCCTTTTATTGTTTGTTTATATGAAGGCTATTGACTATTGGATTTTATGCCCTGCCTCTTTACCAAATCCTTAGACTCTCTCTTTTTTTTTAAAGATTTTATTTATTTATTGGACAGACAGATCACAAGTAGGCAGAGAGGCAGGCAGAGAGAGAGGGGAAGAGAAGCAGACTCCCTGCCGAGCAGAGTGCCCGGCGCGGCTCGATCCCAGGGTACCAGGATCATGACCCAAACAGAGGGAAGACGCCTAATGACTGAGCCACCCAGGCGCTGATTTTTTTTTTAAATTTTATTATTTATTTACAGAGAGAAAGAGAGCATGAGCGGGGAACGGGGGAGGCAAAGGGAGAGGGAGAGAGAAAATCCCAGCAGACTCCCTGCTGAGCAGGGAGCCCCACATGAGGCATGATTTTGTAACCTGTAAGATCATGAAATGAGACAAAATTAAGAGTTGGACACTTAACAGATTGGACACCCAATCACCCCTAAACTGCAGTTTTTGATATAATCTTATGGTACCTATCTTTTCACCCAGGAAAGAAGAATTTTTGCAAGAGCACCACAAAAGAAGTCACAATCTTTCCAAAGCATTTAGTTAAGTGATTAAATCTAAGCAAACACTTTAAACCTGTACAATCACCTCTAAAAATACTGAAATCCATTCTAATTCTTGGGATTAGTTTGGCTAGCCCAGACTCTGGTTAAGTCTTTTATAAATTAACAGAAAAAACAGTAGGTGTCTACAACCCAAGGATATGGGAGTTAACTTTCAGAATGGAGTAAAACACTTATGAGTAAGATGTAATTCTGGAAGACCTCCGGGATATCAACCAATGTTCAAGTTTAATGGAAAAAAGATCTCTAAAATGCATGTGTGAAATTCAATTAAAGGAGAAATAGCACTTATAAAGGCACCCACCCCCACTTCCTTTGACTTCAGATACTTCATGTGATGATAGATGTTAACTTTATAGCCCTAAGGCTGTTGAGAAGTCACTGTCTACCCAAGTTTAACTTCCTTGGATACAGTCAATCAGTTCTGTGACAATTCTGCGATATCTTTCAGGATGATCCATCCGTATTCATAAATTAGATGGGCCATACAATATTTTCTTTTTAAGTACTTATTTCAATTTTTGCATAGACCACTGTGATATGGGTTTTAATGTTCCTGGCAAGAGTACACTTTATTATCATTATTACAGGGACAAACTAAAATGGGATCAAGATGGACAAAATCTTTAGTCATATAATGTGAAAAAGATACTGAGGTATAAAAATCAGAGTTTCTGAGAAGGTTTGAAACTTAAGGCATGGCTATAAAGCTTAAACAATCTGAATAATTATCTTTTTTTTAAAAGATTTTATTTATTTATTTGACAGAGATCCCAAATAGGCAGAGAGGCAGGCAGAGGGAGAGAGAGGGGGAAGCAGGTTCCCCGCTGAGCAGAAAGCCCGATGTGGCTCGATCCCAGGACCCTGGGATCACAACCTGAGCCGAAGACAGGGGCTTTAACCCACTGAGTCACCCAGGTGTCCCTGAATAATTACCTTTCCAACAAAAGCACAGATACTGTTGTAAGGTAACACTAAGGCTCACAGAAGGGAAAAAGAACCACCCACTTCCCATCAGTCAACACTGGCATCAATTAGAACTGTTAAAGCATGAAGACCAAGCAAACTCTACACACAGGTCCTGTCACATTCGGAGGGTCCTTTCTCATTTAACCTGAGAACATCAAGTCTACTCTCTTTAAAGAAAAGCAGAGTGAGAATACACTTTTTTTTATACCAGTGCCAGAGGAGGTAGTACTCTGGTAATGATCACAATAGTTAGGAGCTCTCCACTCTAAAACAAGCTTTAAATCAATCTTGTCTATGATTGATATCATCAAAGATCACACCCCAATTTCCACTAATCACTTTGCTTCATATACTGCTGAGATTGCAAGGGATGGTGAGAGTAAGAGGCTATCAGAAGATTAAGACCCATGTGGGACCAAGAAACCTGAGTCAACTAGGGGGTCTGTACCTACAATAAGCATTATAAGATGGATTTCTCTGAAAGTTTATTTCCTTCACATAGGAAAGAAGAGGCTTGAAAGTTCAAGTAATATGACACTCTGCTCAAAAGCATTAATGGGAAAGAAAATCTTCAGATCAGATAATATAATCGCCATTAACTAAAGACAAATTTTAAAAAGAGGCTGGATAAACAATAGATTTTCTTTTCTACAGGCTCCCAGAGTTTCAAAACCAGTGGCCACATGATCAGCTCTGATTTGGAAATCGCAAAATTTTGAAGACCCAAGAACTCACCTGCATTAGGTTATAAGGGGATGTGAGGGAAAATCTAATTATTATTTATTTAATCCAATTTATTCTGGCTAGACTACATACCCATTAAAACTACAGGGGTATCAGGCACCACAGAAGAAGAGTTTCATACCATAAAATTTAAAGTTTATTTAGAAGCTATATGAAGAACTGTTTACAAGGAATGATAGTGGTGGTGTGGTGATGGGTGAACTCTGTGCTTTAAAACTAACACACAGGAGGAAAAGCCAGAAAAAAAATCCTCAAGTTCTCTGACTTGTTTTAAACCATCAACAATGCTGTTCCTATCCAGTGCTGATTTCTGCTAAGTAGTAAAAATTCTATTCATAGATACTTACTTAACAGAGACCATACATTTTTTTGAAGAAATACAATTAAGTGTATCTGTAAAGAAAAGGTACTTTTACTTTATTTTTGCGTATTGGGGGATTTCCAATTTTGCTGATTGGTGTCTTTAACATAATTTCTTTAGAAAGCATTAGAAAGAACAGCTGAATAACTTGCTTTGGAATGATTAAGGCAGAAAAGTACAACAGACACAGACATACAGAGCTGTTTTATTTTGTCTTGCTTGGAAAGGACAATTCAGATTAAAACTAAGATTCAATCTACAATCAATTAAGCCAAAGGGGGACCACTCAAATGAGTTGTATGAAGTTAGCTTTCCAATGCTGTTTTTGTTAGATTTAATTTCTCTAGTTCCTTTTCCCAAGGTGAAGTTAAGATAGACCCATTCTGTCGATCTGAGTTTTAACCCTGACTGTAGATTCTGTAGATATCCAGCCCAAAATGGTATCCTCTGACATCCTTTCTAAGAAAGCTTTTGCCCTCCTCCCTTAACTCATTCTCTGGTGTTTTAGACTTTTGTTCTGCTCTCTCATTATCTTTGTTCCCTTTTCATCACACCTTGCAAAAACATCATCTGTCGAAAACTTGGCTTAGAAGGGATGATCCAAAGGAGAGCATGGAGGATAAAGGATAAGTTAAGAAACATATGCTATTGGTTTTAAGGGTCTACTAAAGAGACATGAGACTTGGTAGTGCTTTGATAGTCAGGGAAGCTACTACTAGGAAGAACTGTGAATAGAGTTTGGTTGGGAAAGGAGGTAGTTCTCAGTAAAGCTCTGGAGAAGCCCCCCTTTTCTCATGGGGGTTGGTAAGCACCACAAAACCACAGCTGAAAGGAAAAAGAAAACTCCACCACTGGCCTTTTTCCGAGCGTGGCCGCCTTCCGCTCGGCTCAGTGCCCGCCACATGCCCAGGAGTGCGTCTGGATCCTTGAGGGGCTCCCTTCGCAGGTGACAGTGCTTACGCTATACTGTAAGAGAGCCAGAAAAGTGCCCATGAGAACCAGAAAGCAAACTTCCAGCTAGCAGGAACATCTCTCTAGGCATCTAAGATGGGGGAATCAACATAGATATCTGGGCAGCATCTGAATGCCAGGAAAAGTGAGGGAGAGATTATTCCCCCCCTTCCCCAGTTCAATATAATGGTGATGGAAAAAAGTATTTTATGTGATGTATCTGCTGGGAAAAAGACAGAAAAGACTAAGTTAAAGCCAAATGGTGGGGGAAAAATGTCTTCACTTCCAACAGATGGAGAGAAATAACTAAGAGAAGAAAATGACCTAGGGTCTAAATTTGGTTACAGAAGAAAGTCTGCTATGCTGGCTTGGATAATTTAGAGCTTATGAATGAAAGCAACTCATTCTACCACTTGGATGATGCTGTTGTTAGAGGAAAAGTAGAGACAGAAGGAAAACCTCCATTCTAAGATATAAAAAAGTAAAGCATAAATACACCAAAAATATTCTCAAAAGTCATGATCTCATAAGTCAGACAAAAAAGAAAAGCTCCGTAGGCAATATTAGACTTTGATGTAAGAGATCTCCACCAGTTCATAACCTTTCCAATCTTTTTTAATTACTATGTTTACAAAATGCTTGATATGACCCTCCCTATTAAGTAAAACAAGAATTAGAAGAATGCTTTAACAAATCAAAAGACTTTTATTTTTACTCTGTTGAGGCAGAACTCAATTTCTACAAACTCTGCTGGCCAAACTCAAAATCTCAGTCTTTCTAAGGAAAAAAGAAAGGGTACCATTTCTCTTCTGGAATACTGTAATAGCAGAGGCACTTCCAGACTTTCAAGTAATATGCTTCTCAATTCTGGATGGGAGTGTGTCTGAAGAAGGTGTTTTGTGGCACCTTCTCCTTCTCTAATGAACCATTGTTAATAGGGTTTCTATTCAGAAAGGTATGTTGGGTTTCCCTCAGATTCCAAGTGACTGAGGAAAATGGAAAGCACAGGAACTCAAGAAAATCATTCCAGGACACCAGGCTGACGTTATCTCGATCCTTTTGAAATCAAGCCAGTATCAGAGATGGACCTCTCACATATATACACTATACACTTACTTGGCTTAGACTTAAGAGAGCAGGTTCCCATTCTAGAAAACATGATAACTAATTATTTCTTGGAAAATATCAGTTGGCTGAATAAATGACCAGAATGTACTCTGGGCTCCAGCAAACTCAACTTTCTAGGATAAAATGCTTTTTAAAATCTCATCTTCCCAAGAATCTGGGCAGAGCATGTCAACCTCTCTTGTCTGTCCATTTAACAGAAGGTTAACAAATGATCTGTGTCCTTTCCCTCAAAATTAGAAATTCTTCCACTTAAGCCCCAAGACTAGGACCTGGCAACCAAGGATGGTGGTACAGCTCTTTGTCAAAGGGAGCAGACTGGTTAATCTTTAAGATCAACTGGGACCAGTCTTCCATGTGAGGCAATAATAAATGGCTCACAAAGACAGTGTGGTAATTTGAGGGGACAAAGGGACTAGAAACAACCAGATTTGGCTGTCACCTAACATTGGGCCCCAGGAACCAAAAAGATCAAAAGATTAGCAGAACACAAATAATAAACACCAACTCTCAGATTTCTCATTAACTCCAAGTTTTAAGGACGTGTGTTTTCTAGGACCAGAAAAAGCAAGGTTCTTCCACTAGGATAAAAGTAAAATGTGGAGCAACTCCAAAGGAATGGAAAATGATCTGTTCATTCATTTACAAGAATGGTTCCTACCTTGGCCTGCAGGGTGTTCTAATGTAATAGGAAGAGCAGTGTCCCACCAGTTTCATCAGGACAAATAGTTGGCTAAATCCTGGCTGGGAAGCCAAGTGCTATATTTTCATGTAAAGGAAGGCAATGGCTGGTGGGAAAGAAATTAGTGACTATGTTAAGGAACCATTTGAGATTCAGACAGAATATAGACAGGAGGTGCTCTGGACCCAATGGCAAATTGGGTCATACGAAGAGCCATGAGAAGAGAAAGTAAAGGCCATGAGAAGAGAAAAGGAGAGAATTAAGGTACTACATCTGAGGAATGGATCATCACCCTCCATCTAAAAAGAGGTAACTGAAAAGGGGTCAATTTTTATCGCTTTTAAATAAACGTAAGGAATTGGATTATTTAAAAATGTAAATAGCCTCCAAAGGGTCCAAGACACTGCAATCAACTCGAGAGACCTGGCCCAATTCTGTACGTCACAACCTAACCCTGTGAGTCATACGTCTTAGTACTAGACCATCAATATCAGGTCACTGTATTATAGCCTTTTCATGTAGCACAGCATGCCTGATGGCACATTACCAGTAAGTTAAGGTGTGTGTGTTTCAGTCTATTCCCATCAGCGGCCTAAATCAAAGGCAAAATTCTGCACTTCTGTTTAATTTTAGATTTCAAGACCCCAAAAGATGAAGAAAATGAGAGACCAGAACTTCAAAAAGATATCAAGAAGCTTATACAATAATAGACCATGCCTAGATGAGACCATGGCATTGACTAGAGAGGGATCAGAGCCCAAGTGGAGCCGTTAAAACATGCATCAGGGTTCACCTTTTGTAGGAAGGTGCCAGACATACATCTGGGCACCAGGAACATTGGGTATCATTCAGGGAAGGCATTAGACCCTCAACTTTATTCAAGTAATGTGATGAGGTTCCTTTGCTTTGTCACTCTTCCTCCTTCATATACAAGGGAGGCAGAGACAATGTGAATAACAATTTTTTATCTGGGAGACTATAATAACTCCAATCAATCTACACATGGCTCTCAAACAGCTTTCTCCTAACCAGTGGCTGCTCCTATTGTAGTGTCTGACATTTTACAGAACAATAACAATTACAATTAGGTCTTCAAAATGGTCCTTAACCTATTATATCCCAAATCTCAATGCATTTTCAACAGAAGGAAATTCATTTTCAACAGGCATCTCATATACCAGAGAACATAAAATTAAAGGGAGATTTGTCTGAAGTTCTTTTTCAGTAAAAATCCTAAGCCTGGTAGGAGAGCAAACTTAAGGTTTTGAGGGTGACTGGTTAATCCATGGTCAATTTCCCCTATCTCAGAAGAGGTCTCTAAGAGGTGGCTGAGCTGAGGGAAATTCTAAAGATTTGCAGTTCTTCCAGTGAAGCCCTGACAGACAAATATATTTCTTAAATAAAGACCAAGAGGATTTTCCCTCCTCCTGTTTTAGGATCGAATTGTTCTTTGTAAAGTGGCTCCACTGGGCCTGGTGAAAGGCCCACTCAGCAGGAAATTGACAATCTCAAACCAATGGTTTATTTTTTCCTCCATCACTTTAAAGCATATAATAGGAATACGGGGACAAAGAGTCAAAGACAAAGGATCAGTTCCTTCAAATAGAAAGGCACACAAAGGTATTTGATAAGTGAAAATTATTTTGAAAATTAACGGGGAGTACGATCAGGAAGGTGAATCATCTGCATATGCACTAATTTGATTTCTGGAAAAACATTAAGAGGTAAAACGACCAGCTAGGCTTACAACTCAGAGGCAGAAACTTGTTTGATATGTACCAAGATTTGATAACCGCGTTCTCAAGGCTCTGGCCTCTCACCACTTCTAGTAACTCCCCTTACTCTTATCCCAGTACAACCGAGCGGGCAAAGTGGACAGCAAAAGACCCTGGTCTAAACTCAAAAATGTTTCCCAGAGCGCGCGACTTCCTCCAACAGCAGCAGGTCTAGCTCCATCTCTGTGCTCTGCAGATCCCAGGCTCCATCTAGCTTTTCTAGTCTCCACCCTCCCCCTCCCCTTCGAGACTCCACCTCCCCCGACCCTCTCCTCCAGGCGCGCCTCCCCTCTCCCGGACTTTCACAGCCACTAGGGACATCGTGCTCTGGCTTCCTACCCCACTCCTGCCTGCTGGGCCTGGGCGCCCAGATCTCCATTGGCTCAGGCTCCCCTTGCCCCCAGCCGGTCCGGAGCTGCGGCCAGCGGATAGTACGGCCGGCCCAGGTCCGACCCATCCTCGTGACGGTCCCGCCTCACTCACCCTCTGTCACCTCGAGCACCTTAATCTGTTCCTCGGCAGCTGCTCGCACCTCCTGCACTGGGGAGAGGATCCCGGTGAGCGTATCCACTAACGCCTCCTTCAGTCCTTGTGCCACTGGACCGGGCAGCCCGGAGGCCGCACCACCCGCTGCAGCCGCCGCCATCTTTCTTCCTTTCAGCCCGCCAGCCCCGCGACCGGGACCCGCCACTAAATGACGGCTCCCGCGCGCGGCCAATCCGCGAAGCCGCGCCTGCGCACCAGAGCCGGGCGGGAGCGGGAAGGGGGCGGGGAATGGGTTAAGCCTCCAGAGACAGCGCCTCCTGTCGAATGGACGGAAAGTGCACCTTTTCCCGCAAGAATCTTTCGCATTTATGCGAAAACTGAGGTTAGGGGGATTTTCTAAAGTGGAACAGCAAGTTAGCAAACTCACTGGAAACAAACCCCATGATATCGAACTTTAAGTTCATGGGTCTTTCAGGTATAAGAGACTTTGTTAGGAGAGAGGAAGTGAAATGGGAATGGGTGTAGATGGCTTTAAGGAGAGAGGTCTGGGTCAGAAATAGTGATTTTTTTAAACCAGTCTTTTCCCCGACCCCAAACACTGAAAACAAAACAAAATAAAACAAAACAAAAACCCCAAACCATTGGCTCAAGTGAGCCTCTTCATTTCAGCCTCCAGAATTCAAAGGTAGGGGGGAAAGTAACTGAAGTGGACTGGGACCTGCAAAAGACCCAGTCCCTTGATTTTCCAGCCTAGTTGAGCCCAACTTCAAAATTGTGGAGTGTCTGGCCAGGAGAGGGCACCTGCGCAGGGAAGGACATTTCCTGCAGAGTAAGTACTTGAATGACTATTTGAGAATGAAACCTTTTCACTGAAAACCTATAAATTTTTTTGCCCAGAGAAATTGTGGCTGGACATTTAAGGGATGATGGAGTGAGAGTAGTTTAACATGGATATCTTAGGGCTGGTTGTGGGAAATGGCTGAAGGAATAGAGATAATGCTAAATACTGGAGCAAGTGGAGAGGATTATCCAGAGGGGTTAAAAATGCAGGACAGAATGTAAATGAAACAATACATTTCAAATTTTAAAAAATGCAGGGCAGGTTGGCAAGCACATAGTGGCAGAGGGATAGAATGGCATGTTGGTGGAGTGGGAGGCTCCAGAGCAAGAGGAACAGGTAATTTTTAGCAAGCTGTTCAGGTTAAGTGCCTTAAAATGGTTTCTAGGAACTCTCTCATTCCCAAGTGGCAGAGGAAACCAGATGGCAATTCCTAGCCTAGTTCTAAGACTATGACTGCTAAATTGGTAGTGATCTGGGGTTGTCACTTCATATGAGTATTCTTCCTAAAAATTGATTCCTTCTTTGAGGACAGCTCTAAACACATTTGTCATTTCCCATGTTAGAGGACAGGTGGGTTGTGTTACCACAATTTCATAGGAAAAAGATTGCTTCTTGGGGGGCACCTGGGTGGCTCAGTGGGTTAAAGCCTCTGCCTTCGGCTCGGGTCGTGATCCCAGGGTCCTGGGATCGAGCCACGCATCGGGCTCTCTGCTCAGCGGGGAGCCTGCTTCCTCCTCTCTCTCTCTCTTTCTCTGCCTGCCTCTCTGCCTACTTGTGATCTGTCAAATAAATAAATAAATAAAAATCTTAAAAAAAAAAAAGATTGCTTCTTGGACCTTGAAATTCCACAGTAGGGAATAGTAGGACTTCTTTTCGTTCTTTCCTTGTTCCATTAGAGCAGCTTCTTTTTTCCTGGGTTAAATTCACTTTTACCCCTGGAAGAGAACAGGAAAGTCCAGAGGGTGGTAGATTTTCAAACTGCGGAGTGGATGGAGAACTCAAGAGCTCTGAATTTTGGTTTGGTGAAGGATGCTATGTCCACAGTGTGCAAGCAGGGAACCCCCGCTCCCCATTTTCCCCAACCAAAGGGTTCCAGAGCTCCTGCTTAGGACTTGAGGATCAGACATTTCCAGGCAGATGAGGTTTACCCCTTGATTAGGCAAATGACCACAAGCAGTCTCACCTTGCAGATCAAGGAATGGGCCACAAGATAAATGGAGACAGAAACCAGACAGAGAGGGAACTAGAGAGAACCAGTGGACAATACAGGAGATAACTTTATTGAAACGCAAATGGCATCAAACAGATGAATCTTGCTGGGAGGAGACATGCCTGATGGAAGAGAGGGCCCAGAGGAGAGGGGCCTCTGGCAGTGATGGAGGAAGGCCTCTTCAGCTGGCCTGGCATGGATTTAATTTTCAACCAATTTGTTAACTTAAATTCCTGGGGGGACAGCTCAGCTCTCTTCATGATTGTTACTGCAACTATATACAACGGTTTGCTTTCCAGATTCAAATTTGCTTTCTCTACATTAGATATAAAAGGGGGTAGACTGAAAGAGGGGGTCAAGTGAGAAAAAAACATACACACATAGACACACACATATCCTGATTTGGAGCTTTATGTCCAATAAATTAAAAAACAAAACAAAACCCAAACCTGGTGCAAAAATTCCTGCCCACTTTCCACCTGAGGATTGCCATGCATTTGAGAAACAGAGTCCATCACGTAAACAGTGCTGCCTAAAACAGGATGGGAGTGGGTGGGGAAGGGAAGGGAAGGATTCTAGTAGGGGTTGGAATTCATTTTAAAAAAGGATTGTTCTGTTAAAAAAGACAACACAACAAACAAACAAACAAACAAACAAACAACAACAAAAGCCAATAAGTGGAAGGCTCTGCACAGCAGTAGACCAGACACTGGCAGGGGTATGGGAGCTCTTTATTATCCAACATCTTCAGTCTCCGAGGAATGGCAGGGAAGCAGGAAGAGCCCATAGGAGATGACCAAAGGCCTGTCATCAGCCTTTGGGGGGACCAAAGAGGGGACTTCAGTGCAATTTGTTTTACACTTGCCTTCTTCCAACCTTAGTTCCTCCCCAGATGCTTGGTCTGAGATTTCAAGGGACCTAGTACGAGCACATCACTTTGTCCTTTACCCATAAGCTCCCTCGCAGGGAAAACTGACAAACTTGAAACAAAGGCAGTTGTCCACAGCCTCATCTACCCCATGGCCCCATCAGCTAGAATCTGTGAATCTGGAAAGATAAGAAGCTCCTCTCAGATTTTTTTTTCTTTTTTTGTTGTTGAAGGATTTTATTCCGTCACTGTGGCTGAGTCATTCTGTACCCTAGGCCTGGCATGGGGAAAGGAAAGGATGAGCGCAGGGGTGTAGGTGCCCCTGTTCTGCATCTTTCTTGGTACTTCAGCCCCTCCTGTGAGCCAAGCAGAGCACAGAGATGGGGCCTTCCTGCGGGTACCGGAGTCCCCCAGCAGCCTTGGGGAAGGAGGTTCTGGCCAGGTTTCTCAGACCCAGCAGTGCCCTTTAGAACTCAACTAAAGGGGAGGGTGGGGATGTTGCTAAGAGCACAAGTTGCCATGGAAATACAAATGAGATTTCCTGACTTTTCTCATCCTATTATATAATCAGGAAAATGCTCGGAGTAGATGCAATCCAGCAGAAGAGCAGTCTGGAAGAGACCTCCAACTGCTTTCTTCTGCTACAACCCTTTCGTTGCCCAAGGAAACATTTCAGAGGCAGGAGATAGTTCTCCAAAGATTGTGTTCAACTCGAAGAGATGCCAGCATTCTCCCTCACGTCTGCGCAAAGGCACACATACCTTTTCTTTCTTTGTTAAATAAAAGGAAAAACAGAAACATAAGGAAGCATGGGAAAGGTAACTTTGGAATTAATGTAAAACCCTGAACTGTAACCTAGGACCTTCTTATTTTTTAGTCTTAAAGCCCCTCAGTGTGGGGACTCTTGCTACTTGCCTTTCCCTTAAAAAAAAAAAAAAAAAGTGACTTTCACACTGAATCGTGCATCAGAATTACCAAGAGTGTTTGTTAAAACACAAATGGCTGGGCCCTCTCCCTAGTTTCTGATTTAGTAGGTCTGAGATGGGGGCCTGAGAATTTCATTTTTAACAAGTTCCCAGATGTTGCTGCTGCTGCTGCTGCTGGCTGGAAACATAGGTTGAAAACCAGTATTCTAAGAAATGAAAGAGTTTAATCAAGGGACCAAAGGTCCACTTACTTCCATGACCACTCTTGTCAATAGAAAATTCTCCGTGACATAATCATTCAGAAAAATAGCCAAAACATCAAACTGGGAGGATCCAGGATAAATACATATATTTAATTTTCAACTCTATTGCTCTCTGTGCAGCCTCCATATTTCTACCAGGGTCCTCATCTTCCAGCTTACTCCTGTTTCCCAGTCTCTGGCTGGCAGCGCTTGCTTCCAGGACTAGGCTGAGCACACATCCACACACACACATGGATCCTCAGCAATGGGGAGAGCCCAGCTGGTGGCCCCATATATCCCTGATCAGGTTGGTTGAGGACTCATGAATATATAAAGCTGATTCAAGTATAAAGGGCAGTATCTTCAGGCATTGGCCTTTGGGAACACAGTGTCCCTAAGACCATTTTATTACTTATGGCCTCCTTAGTGGAGCCATGAACCACTAGTAGCCAGAACTTGCTAGTAGTTCCTCATCATAAGAGTGTACCAGCATTAAATTAGTATATCCATTAGTAAACCCTCTGGAAAAACACATTTCATCCCATCAGTGGGGTTGACTTATAGTTTGCTTATTAGCATCAGCTTAGCTAAGGTCAAAGAAAAAGAAAAAAAAGTATGCTGAGGAGTTACATTTGGTGATCTGGATTAATTTAACACTTGAACCCTGCGATTAGGGTTAGATCTGCGATTAGGACAAGAACAGCCTCCTTTCCTAAACACCCTGCAATCAAGAATCCTTAGAGTCTCCTAATGCCGGTTTGTAGGACCAAGTCCCACTCAGTCTGGCAAATTTCACCTTCTAAGCAGGGTTTCTGTATATGGGTGTCCTCACAGGCAATGATGTGAGGTGTTTGGGAGAAAGATCAGGTTGTTTTCTTCCTACTCTTTTGGAAACCTACAGGAACTAGTTACCTCTGAGGCTGGAAGGGAATATCCCTCTGAATAGTGTGACCCTCGTGGTCAGAGAGCTAGGAGGGGAGATGTGGTAAGATTAGGTCCATTGGGAGTCTTGCAAACCAGGAAAACCAAAAAGCCAGAAATGGAAAAAAAAAAATCACCATTTCTTCTGAAATCCTTAAGGAGTATGAATAGATTAGTTAGAAGACTGGTAATTCAAGACTAAAATGTAGCATGCCAATCAATAAGGACTTCATTGTGGGGTCTGTCCACGGACAGCAAATCTTTGTTTCCTGTTAGCCTCTAGTGTCCCAATGGTCAGACTACACGAAAAAGATGTTGGTATAAGGATTCACACAAAGACAGAGATAAGCACCGTAGAGCTGCCACAAAGCATAGATCTTTAAAAAATATTCTGAAGCCTCAGAAGTTGGGAAACAGCAACAGCAAAGTGCTCTTAGAGAGAGAGAGAGAGAGAAAGAGAGAGAGACAAAGACATCAAGTCCCGTATTAGCCTCCAATTACCTAGTATTTTATTTTTAATGCCTAGGCAGGGATTGAGAAACACATACACTGGACAAAATGTGTTGGTCGTCTTCATCCAGAAATGAGAGGGAGTCTGCGTAGGGACCTCTCCTGGAGTCGTGGCTCTCCCCAGAAGTTGATGTTGGGTACTGAACCATGTCGTCTGCTAGCCCACTTTGGTGAGGAATGGAGTTGAGGGTCTGGAGAGGAAGGGGAGAGCACACATCCCAGTCCTATGTAGGCTGGGTTTTTCTGAAGGTGCCCGGGGGCTGAGAAGTTAGCTGCGGGACCCGGTTTTCATCTTCGGAGGGAACCCAGTAGTCTCAACTAAGAAGCAGATGCGTAGGTAGGAGAGGATGCTGTGGATTCGCTCTTGCCATTAATTCTAGGGCAGTAAGGGGGAGCTCAGGTGTTCTGCTTCAGAGAAGTCTGGATGAGCACCCCAAGGGGTTATAGCACCATGAGGAGGCTCAACCTTCTGCAGTTGCCACGTAAGCATGATTCCTTGGTGAGACGACACATCCCCACAACGCGGGGCCCAAGTGTGTGACTGTAAACAGGGTCCCAGGCTCCAGAGGGAAAGCCGAGGCTGCAGTGCCACCTCATTAGATGGGAACGCACTTTTTGGAGGAAAGCAACTAGAGACCTGGGCTAAATGCAGCAGTCAACTCAGAGTCGAGGGTGGTGGGTCCCAGAAATAGAGAGTAAAATTCGTAACGTGAGAGGCCTCCAGAATCAACCTTCTGAGGATCCAAGTAAAATTCACGGTGGTATCCATGGTTTCTACGGAGCCAAGAATCCCTATGGAGGTCTGAGGCAGTTGGAATGGAGGAAGGGGTTCCCCTCGTTCCTTTTTCTCAAGTAGCCAGTAACATCCATGATAGAAGGCACTGGCTGGGCAGCACCAGAAAGTAGAGTTAAGGGCTCAACCACCCGATCAAGATGGCATTGAAAGTCTGAGCCTTGCCGTGGGACTGGAGCTAAGGACAGGGTTCAGAAGAGGCCTCGGTCCAAAGTAGGCCCATCCCGGGCTTCCCTTCCATCCAAGTGAGAACCCCGGCTCTGAGGCCTCCTCATTCTGCACAGCAGAGACCTTAAGGCAGTGATATCAGCACCATCCTTGAACAAACAGCCTCTTCCCACCACGGAATTGCATATTTTACAGCTGAGTTGGTTGGGGATCTTCACAGCTCATGGACTTAGCAGCAAAAGCAGTCAAAAGTCTCCAGCATAGGGCGCCCTGTCATCCCTGAAAGCAACCAGGTGAAGGCAGAAGCTTTCTTGGGGAGCAACCTGAACCATCTGTTGGACCTAAATGGAAAGATTCTGATATGAAGAGTCAGACGCATGTACTCCTTGATTGGGTGGGACAGAACAGTCCAGGTGAGTAGGCCTGTAGATTCAGGTAAGGTCTTGTGCTACATAGGAATCTGAAGAATGCACACTTGGGCCCGGGCTCACCCTGTGTCTTTGATCTGCAGAGCCCTGAAACTTCATCCTCGCCAGGCAGTTCAGGCTGGATCTCATCCCACAGGGGCTTCCAGAAATGCAAGGAAGAGGACGTGTCCACTTGAGATAAGCAAGGTTCCATAGTCCTTCAGGGTCCATCTGATGGATCCCAGATCTTCTGCCCCTCCTGTATTAGATTCTAATTGAAGGCTTCTTTCTAGATGGCACCTTGGGTTTTGGCTACATTTCTTAGATGATCCTGAGGGTCTAGATAAGCAGGGGATGTGCACTTAATGGAAATTAAGATTTCCTACTAGACTGTGAACACAACGGCTCAAGTCTTGCCTTTTTTTTTTTTTTTTTTTTTTAAACCTGGCGACTGGTAGACAGTAAGTACTCAGTGTTTGCTGAGTGAAGGCATATAGACTGCCGGGCCTTCGGGGCAACTTCTGTTGAAGGTGGATCCCTTTAGAAGGCACATCTTTGCCACCAAATCAAATTCCTTGAAACTTACATTCTGAATGCGAGTATTTCCTATGGATGTCCAGTCTCCTAGAAGTGAATATTTACTTGTCAAGAACAAATAGTAAATTCCAGTTACAGATTTTGGATTCAGTGGAGCAGAGCGGCCGCCATCAGAATAGTGCAGTGAGGGGCCCAACAGGCCACAAGACAAAAGAATATTCCCAGGTTCCTGGTTTTCCTCCAGTCCTGTGTGGAACTCAGAGTAGATCATCTATCAGCATGAGGGGATACACTCTCAGGCTGGAGGCTGGCCACTGAGCTCCCAGGCAGAACGTGTGCTTTCTCAAAAGGGAAGTCAAGGTTCTTCTACTAACTTTTGTTTGAACCAATGCTTCGGGTCTCCTGTAAGTCCCAAGGATGCCAAAGATAGTGGTATGGCAGGCATCTAGCTAGTGCCAATTAGATGGCATCAGATTCTCCGAAGAAAACCTACTTGGAAAAGCCAAACTAGCCCCAGTAAAAGCAACCCAAGCGTTTTGTGGACATGAGAGGAAATGGGGGGGAAAAAGAAAGAAAGAAAGAAAGAAGTTAAAGGAAAATAAATAGGCACATGGGAGGGGGAAAAAGAAACAAAACAAAAAGCAAAAATAAAAAAGAAAGTAGGGTTTATTGACTCTCATGCATGTTAAATTAGAGGGTATAAGACAGAGCTAGCAGTCTTTTTCTGAAGGCTGGAATGCTATTGTTGTGGTTTGGTGACTTCCGAGATAGGCAGCCATCTTGTCGTGGTCCCCTACATCATCCAGGGATGGGCAGCACGCTCTCTACCTTGGCAACTGCTTTCTCTCTCTCCAGCGTCATCTTTTCTTTTTTTTTTTTTTTTTTTTAAATATCTTTTACAGATTGATTTAAACATTTTTTAAACCACATGCTTCTTTTTCTGGGCTCCAGCCAGATCTCTGGGGGAAGAGTTATTGGCAGTGGTGATGGAACCCGGAAGGGTCTGCGAGAAATTCTGGGGAGCTTCTGCCTCCCTTAGATGTCCCCACACAGGGCTGTCTCTCCCAGAGCTGTTCATGAGAATCAGTTAGGAACTGCTGCAGGATTTTCTGATGTCTTCTGAACCCCTCCCCAGAAAGCCTAGGAGTCCGTAATTGAGACATGAAATCAAGGAAAAAAGATCCAGAATCATCTTTTCCCCGAAGTCATGAGAGGAGGCCAGTAAATGTATCTAGGGGACACAAGTTTCCAAGCTCCACCCCACCAGTCCTTACTAGGAAGTTCTCAATCAAGGTGCAGCACCAAGAACCTGCCCTCTTCCTTTCCTCCTCCTCCCCCTCCTGTTCTCTTGGGCCGGAGAGCCAGTGCTCTGGAAGAAGAGAGGGGAGAGGAGGAGAGAACGTCGCTGATGCCAGCATTCTGCTGTCTGGGGTGAACGTGATGCTAGACCCTCAAAGCGTGGCCTGGAGGTTGGGGTCCAGGATGGTTTCTCGATCTGGAGACTCAATGTAATTGGCAGCTTCTTGAAGTTTCAGCAGCATGGCCATCTAAAGAGGGGCAAAAGGATGGATTCGTGAGAGTCGGGACTCAGGGTCCTTGCTCACAGAAGGGAAACATAAAGCCATCTAGATCATGGGTCTGGAAGATTCTCGGTTTGGAAGTGATGAAGGGCCCAGACGGTTTACAGGTGGCTCACTGGCTCATGAAAAGGCAGCAAGGGTTACTACAACTCTGTCTGTAAGCATGGGCACGTGCTGCTGGAGAGTGTCTCGTCTATACAATGCCCAAACAAGGCAGCCTCTGCCTCCAAGGCGTTCACACGCAGGAGAAGACAGAAGGCCTGCACATACCGGTTAATAACGGGAGGGATGTGCGAAGCGGCCATAAGAACATCTGTGTGTGTCAACTTCTTCCAAATAGATCATAACCAACAGACTCAGTATTCTCATGAGCCAGTCCTGCACCCCCAACACACAGCCTAGTGCTTCGTGTCGGGTCTAAACACTATGGTGCATTCACCTCCTTCCTCTTGCACTCTTTACCTCTCTCCCGCTCCCATGCTTCTTCAAGACTGTCACCCTCCATTTCTGCTATGTACACCTGGCTGGTTCTCTCCTGAATCTGCTCTTCACCCTTCTATTTACATGCCTGTTAACAGTCTTCCATTTTAATGGCTTTTTTTTTTTTTACACAGGTAACACCTGTTTTTAACAAAGTCAAAATTTAAAATGTATTATGACTGAAGTAGAAGAATTTCTTACTTGTTGCGTAAAACTGCAAGGTCACAGGAGTGGGGCATGTTACGTTTTAATACAAACTGCCAAGTTCTCTTCCGAAAGGGCTTTGTTAGCAAACACTCTCATCAGCCAAGTGTGAAGTTTGTGATTGCGGACACACTATTTCTGCCAATGTGAAACGGTTTTCTCCTTGTTCTGATGTTGCATTTCCACGATTATTAGGGAAGTTAAGGATCTTTTTATATGTATGTATATTTAGAGATTTTATTTATTTATTTGACAGACAGAGATCACAAGTAGGCAGAGAAGCAGACAGAGAGAAAAGGGGGAAGCAGGCTCCCTTCTAAGCAGAGAACCTGATGTGGGGCTCAATCCTAGAACCCTGAGATCATGACCTGATCCGAAGGCAGGGCCTTAACCCACTGAGCCACCCAGGTGCCCCTCTTTTTATATTTTTATTGGCTATTTGCCTTCCTCTAGTCAAATGCCTATTCATATCCTTTGTCCATTCTTCCAGTTGGAAATTTTATGGGAAGTCTTATATATTCTAGGTACCAATCCTCTTTTGGTTACAAGCCTTGCAAATATTTGTGCCCAGCTGGTCCCTTGTCTCAGACTACTTTTCACAGTGGTTCATGAAATCCAGTGAACCGAAGCAATCCTCAGGATAATACCAATGTATGGGGAGAGGTAGCAATAGAGTGTACATGTGTCCCACTGCTCTCTTTTTTGGTTAATAGTCCTACCTGGGATCTGCCTGAGACATGGATCTCTATGAGCATGCATCTTGCTAGCAAGCATTATTATTTAGCTTAGGCTAGGCTGTAGGCATACGAGCTTCATAACCCAGGATTCTGATGGCTGAGCTCCTCGCTGACCTTATTCTAGTCCTAGCTTTGCTGAAACCCTCGAGCCTCCATCAGGGTATGCATGAAAAGTTCAATTCCAGGGGCACCTGGGTGGCTCAGTCAGTTGAGCATCTGACTCTTGATTTTGGCTTAGGTGATGATCTCGGGATCGTGGGATCGAGCTCTGCAGTGGGCTCTGTGCGCAGTGCAGAGCCTACTTGTCCCTCTCCCTCTGCTCCTTCCCCAGCTCACGTACACACACGCACACGCTCTCTCAAATAAATAAATAAAATCTTAAGGAAAAAAGTTCAGTTCCATAATACTCTTACTTTCACATTAGAATGGCTTCTACTCACCAGAGGGTCTGAGTCCAGAGAACTTGGGGTGCTGTCTTTGACTGTCCTATCCTCGGGAGGTGAGGCAATGCTATGAGGGCCCACGGTGGGAGGGGGCAGGTGGTACAGCTTCGATTGGTCTTGTTGGGCTGATGGCCAGGGAAGAGTGTCCCGGACCCACTCTACTGGGTCCTCCCAAGCAGCTTTCTGTCCGTGGACCTGGATAGAAGGGGAAATGTGGTTAATGGCAGAGGGATCCACAGATAGAGACTTGCTCATAGTGTCTCCTGATGGCCATATGCATTTCCTCCAATGGAAAGCCTTGAGACTCTGATCCCCATGGGTTGAGTTGAAACTCCTTTGAGTTTCCCCACAAAAGAAGTAAGTTGGTATAAACAGGTAAAACTATTCTGGAGGATAACTTGGCAGACCATGTTAAAAACTTAACATGTACATGGGGCACCTGGGTAGCTCGATGGGTTAAGCGTCAGACTCTTGATTTTGGCTCAGGTAATGAACTCAGGGTTGAGAAATCGAGCCCTGTGTTGGGCTCTGTACTGGTGTAGAGCCTGCTTAAGATTCTTGCTCTCCTTCCGTCCCTCCTTCACTTCCCTCTCTCTAAAAACAAAAACAACCCCTCAAAACCAAAACAGTAAAAAACACTTAGTATATACTCATCTTACACCCCCATAATTAGTAGGAAATCCTTCCACTTTAGTAATCATATCATTTTTTTTAAAACTTTTTTTTCTTTTTTCTTTTTAAGTAGGCTCCATGCCCAACGTGGGGTTTGAACTCATGACTCCAAGATCAAGAGCTGCACACTCTACCAACTGAGCCAGCTGGGTACTCCTGTAATCCTGTCTTTTAAAAGATTTTTGACTCTGTTGAAAACAGATGTTCTCTGTGTAAAAGAATAAGAATGCAAACTTTGGGGCACCTGGGTGGCTCAGCTGGTTAGGTGTCTGACTTTGGCTCAGGTAATGATCTCAGGGTATTGGGATTAGATCAGGCCTAGGCTGGGCTCCCTGATCAGCAGGGAGTCTGCTTGTCCCTCTGCCCCTCCCGCTGCTTATGCTCTTTCTCTCTTAAATAAATAAATAAATAAAATCAAAATTAAATGAAATAATGATTTAGGGCACCCATCTGATAGATAGCATCTCTAGAAACTTATCACATCATCACGGGATTATCTGCTGCAATGACAATTACTTTTATGGAAAATACATGGCCGATAGGGTCCAGCCACTGCACTGTAGTCCACTAGTGCTGGAATGGACACTAGTGATCATTATGCCCTAATTCACAGGTTAATAAAACAAACAAACTAGGGAGGCTTTAATAAAATGACAATTTTCCTTTGCCTATGTTCTTATTCTAGCTTCTATAAATCTTTTCACGTATATCATGTCTTCAAAACAACCCAGTGATTCAGGCAGAGCACATTTTATTATCTCCCTTCTTATATATAGGGCTATTAAAAAAAAAGATTATGTAACTTGGTCAAAGTAACATTTTTAGGGGCGCCTGGGTGGCTCAGTGGGTTAAGCCTCTGCCTTCGGCTCAGGTCATGATCTCAGGGTCCTGGGATCGAGCCCCGCATCGGGCTCTCTGCTCAGCAGGGAGCCTGCTTCCTCCTCTCTCTCTCTGCCTGCCTCTCTGCCTACTTGTGATCTCTCTCTGTAAAATTAAAAAAAAAAAAAAAGTAACATTTTTAGTAGTAGTTAGTAATTAGCTAAAGCTGTAATAGGGTTTTACTTAATTTTTAGCTCAATGATTTTTCTATCAGCTCTGATTCTTAAGAGAGAGGACTGAGTTTGGCACAGAACCAGAGGGCCCAGGACTGGAGACAGACCCTAGAGACCGTGATCCTGTAGCCATTTGCTGAATGGTGGCTGGACACTAGGCCTTACTCGACCTCTTAGCAAAAGACCCTGACAACTCTTAGTAGCCTCATGTCTAACATGGAAGCGATGTTTCTGCTTTGTTAAATGGGACAGCCTGACCTTGGGGACTGAGTGGAATCAGAGGGTAGGGCTCACCTTGATCCCATCCTTCGCTCCTTCCTGTAGGTAGGGAATGATAGAATTGTTCCAGAGGTCAATGAACCAGGTCCGGAAGTCCTCAATGCCAATGGGGCAGGACAGAAAGAAGCAAGGGCCTATGGGGAAAGGACGGGGCCAGTAAGACAGCTGAGCACCCAGCTCTCCCCAGTCATCTGTCTATTTTATTCCTTAATACCAGGCAGAGGGGTCTGATAACCAAAGGAGGAAAGGAAATTTAGAGTGGGGCTGTCCTGAGGCCAGTGAGAGTGGCCACCTGCTGCCAGTCTCATCAATAATGCTTCTTCACAAGGTGGACATGACTTGTAAGGGAGTGAGGGGAAGTTTTCCAATTCCCTCCTCAACAATTTCTTTTCTTTTCCCCATTAATTGTGGGGAAAATGAGGGAGCGGGGTTAGCTTTCTGGTGTTTGAAGCGATTTGCCCAAATCATGGTGCTAACTGTGAGGGGAATGCTTGGCAAGTAATTAAGCAGCCCTGGGTCTGAAGCCACGGGGCCTGCCACCCTTTTCCATGCTGAAGACTCCAGAAAGAAATGGGAACATCCCACTGGGTATGAAAGGAGGAGAGGGAAGCCACCTTCTGACCCCAAGGGGGAAGCTGAACCCCAGTACCGATGAGGAAGTCTGAGGTGCTGTGCTTCTCAAGGAAGGTGTGGAGATGGTACCACAGCTTGGGCACCCAGTCGAGCACCCGAAGCAGTTCTTCCTTGTTGGCATTGATGTCGCTGTCCGACTCCACCAGCTTCCTCCTCAGGTAACGAACCAGGAAGCCATTGGCTGGCTCCACGTTGTTGGAGAACGTCAGCATCCTGTAGCCAGGAGTGGGGAGAGGGGTCAGGGCGGCCACTGTCGGCGTCCATCCGCCGCCAGTCAGTCCCTCCTCCTGCCTGCCTCCCGCTAATGCCCACTGGGCTTCTTCTCAAGTTAACAGTGGAGCTGACAGAAGTCAGGGCAGCAGCCCTGGGCAGGCAGAGCTAATTCTCAAATCAGGGACCCTCCTCAGATAGCCATCTGACCGCACTGACCCGGATGGGGGCCGGGGGGCGTGGGCAGAGAACGCGAGCAACAGCATTCAAGCTGCAGCTCTCTTAGCTTTATAGTTCTTTCCTCTTCTCGCAGGTTCTCTCCCACCCTTGTAACTGACATGGCACATATCCCTGCTCTCTCTTCCCAGCCTAGAGGCCCTGCCTAGTTCCCCTCGCTGCCGCTATCTACTGCCCCTCTGGCTGGATCCTGGGATTTAACTAGTTTACAGAACCCCGGGTAGGGTTGGAAGGTTTATCCACGGTCCCCATTCTTACCTGAAGCTCAAGTGCAAGCCATGATTAGGTGTCATTTTTACAGGCTGATTGGTGGTACCTATGATATAAGGACTGTGGGAAGAAGGAAGAACAAGGTTTACTTAGACTTAACCCTTGCTTTCCGCTGCGTATGCCCAGTACACCCAGTGGAAGGTTCATGGGGTGGACTGGACCAGGCTCTCCTTCTCCCCACTGCAGGGAGTGGGTCCTGACCCCGGCCCACGCCGGCTCACCATTTGTGGTACTTGCAGGTGAGGGCCCCGTTGACCAGCTCACTGATGGAGCCCGCTTCACTCAGGTCATCCAATAGGATCACCAGTGGGACGTCCCCGATTCCTGTTTCCCGGTCTATCTGGTTGGCCAGGTTGGAGAGATACAGTTGCAGATCCTGAAACAAAAGAAGGAAGTAGGTCAGCACTCAGGAGCAGGGAGCACTTGGACCAGCACTTGGGAGGAAGGCTTGTGGAGAAGGTATGCTAGTTCCGGATTCCCCTGGAACCTTTGGTTCCTGTTCAATGTGTCTGAACATTTGACTGTAGAACCAGACTACTGCGGACAGATAAACCATGGTCCCAAAGGCTCTAAGGCAACCTTTTTTTGTTTGTTTGTTTTTAGGATTTTATATATTTATGTGAGAGAGAGAGAGAGAGAGTGAGAGAGAGTATAAGCCAGAGGGAGAGGCAGAAGCAAACTCCCCACTGAGCAGGAAGCCCAATGCGGGGCTCGATCTCAGGACCCTGGGATCATGACCTGAGCCAAAGGCAGATGCTTAACCGACTGAGCCACCCAGGCACCCTAAGGGAATGGTCTTTTTTTTTTTTTAATAAGAATTTTTTTTTAAGATTTTATTTATTTATTTGACAGGGAGGAGAGATCACAAGTAGGCAGAGAGGCAGGCAGAGAGAGAGAGAGGAAGGGAAGCAGACTCCCTGCTGAGCAGAGAGCCCGATGTGGGGCTTGATCCCAGGACCCTGGGATCATGACCTGAGCCGAAGGCAGAGGCTTTAACTCACTGAGCCACCCAGGCGCCCCTAAGGGAACGGTCTTAAGCAGTGGCTCCTAAATCCCTGCAGGACAGGGACCATATCCTGTTTCCTAAAGGGATTTTCACTGGGCTGGTACCATGAACCACTCCAACGGGTAAGCAAGCCTTCCTCTGCTGGGGCAACCCCAGAGCGTCGGGGTGTGCTCAAGAAACATCCAGATTTGGCAGGGGACAGCAGAATGTGTCACATGTGGGGCGCCTGGGTGGCTCAGTGGGTCAAAGTCTCTGCCTTCAGCTCAGGTCATGATCCCAGGGTCCTGGGATCGAGCCTTCCATCAGGCTTTCTGCTCAGCAGGGACCCTGCTTCTCCCTCTCTCTCTGCTTGCCTCTCTGCCTACTTGTGATCTCTGCCAAATAAATAAATAAAATCTTAAAAAAAAAAAAAAAAAGAGAATGTGTCACATATAATTCTGAGTTCTTCTCCCCAGAAAGCCCAAAGTCAGAGTAATACTGAAAAGAAAGGTAGAGGGAAGAAGTAAACAAAGGGACAGGATTTTCAGGGTTGGCAGAAAGCGAGGTGGAAACGAGAATGTCGTTCAGTCAATGATCAGCAAAAGGGAAAGGCGTATAGCAGAGGCAAGGGGAAGTGTGGAGAAAGAAGGGAAGGGAAAAAGGAAGGGAAAAGTCTGGAAAGAATCTGGGGGCAGAGGAGGGACTAGGAGGGACTAGAAAAGGGGAATGCAATGGGGAGGGGAGGAAGGGGAACAGAAGGGGTGGAAAGGGGCCTGGGGAAGGCCTTGGGGGAGCTGAGGCCTGAGCCAGGGCTGGTGAGGGCTGTCAGGAGGCGGCCACCTTGCAAGACTGCTGGTGCATGTTGAAGGTGCTGACGATGCCCTCGGTGACCTCGCGGCCGGAGCGCTCCACCAAGTACTCGGCCAGCCGGTTGGTCAGGTAGGTCTTGCCCGTGCCGCTGGGGCCCGAGAGGACGAGGCGCCGGTGCTTGAGCAGAAGGCTTATGTAGTGCTGCATCATCGGCTTGGGGACCAGTGTCTCGAACACCAGGCTGTCGACGCACTTCTCCTTTAGACCTGAACCCCCAGCCCCAGAGAGCATGAGCCACAACCGGGGCCCCGAACATGGCCCTAGGTGCCCACTGGAAGAACCTAGGGCCACGTGCCCCGTGGTTCCATAGGAATCCTCTAACCCCTAGTTTTGAAAACATAGATCTTATTTTTAGGGATGCGTTTGGAGTTACAGGTGTATGGGTGGAGTGAGAAACCCAGGCTTTCTAGAAATTTCCCTGGCAATGAAATGGCCCTAGGAACAGAAGTTAGGACTGGGTCTTACTCATCTTTGTACATCTCACCTTACTTAAGTACAGTGAGCTGCACAGCATAGCTTCTGAGTAAGTCCTTGTTGAATGAATGTGTGACGGATTGTCTGTTGTGCCTCTCCCTCCCTCACCCCATACCGCTGCACCCCAAGAGACAAAGACTGACCTTTGAGGGAGACCGATATGTTGTTGACACCTCGGCGGCAGGGAGGCATGTCTGGAGGCTCCACGTCCAACACCCGCTTCACGTGGCTGATGCTGTAGCCATGGATGGACTCGGTGCTCAGTCCCAGGGTGGAGGCTGGGTCCATCTTAGAAATGTAGTCCTGATAGAAAAGAAGGGAAAAAAAAAGGATAGAGAGGAACACCAATGTGATGCAAACCCAGAGGTACAAGCCACAGATTTCAGAGGAAAGAGAAGTCGATGGAGAAACTATGTTTTTCCTACTTAGCTTTTCTCCAGGCAGCATCAAAGTTCCCCAAGATCCCAATGCCTGGATGGCTCCATATCCCACAAAAAGGATGAACAACTTTTGGGAGGTACATGTATCCCTTTACCTTGAACACTTGGAAAACAGCTTCGTCTAGCATCTTCCAGTCCACTTTTCCACTGACCTTGCTACAGCCCAGGAAGAATTCCTGCTGTTTCAAGTCCTACATGGCCAGGCAGAAAGAAGTGTGCGAGCCTCAGTGTGGTTCCTCCAAGAAAGGGGGTTGGTCCTAAAAAGCCTTAGTGGTGGGATATTCTGGTTTTGGGGCTGTTCAGAGCCCAGATGTTCTTAGATAAAAATAATAGTGTTGCTAGGCTCCCGGAAGTTCCTTACCCCTTTGATGATGTGCTGGGGGGGCATCCGTACCACCACCCGAAGGGTCACTTCCTCCTTTGGACCACAGGTGCTGATGCCATCCATGGGTGACAGGTCTGTCGGCAATGAAAACAACTATTGGCTTTAGGGGCACCCACAGGCTTTCCTGAACCTTCCAGTCACCATCTCTTCCAAATGACTATTGACTACCAAGATGAAACTGAAACTCCAAAACCAAAAAAGCCATTAGAACAATGCTGTGTCTTGTGACATGAGGAGTGCACTTGGTTTAGCCACTGTTAACTTCCGTGACCCGAGAGGGGTGCCCCCTGAGCGAGCACAGTAGTGTACCAGGGACCCAAACCCTCTTCCTGCTGCCACCCTTATTTTTCTCCCAAACAGGTACCTGTGTCGGTGAGACTTGGGCTGGAGGAATGGGTGAGGGCAAGGCCCAGGGAGCGGCGAGGGGAGGCTAATGCAGAAGATCCGGGGACCTGCCCTGGAGTGGAGCCCGAGGAGGGGCCTGGGGCAACCTTCAGCCGGTCGTTCTCGGCTTTCAGCAGGTCCACCTCCAGCTGCGGCGAGAACAGACGGGGCAGGTCTGCAGAGTTGGACGGATCCCAGGGCTCGGTCTTCCCTCTGCTCAGCTCTCCGCCCAGATACGCACCTGCATATTGTGCATGGTCTCCCGAAGCTGGTCCAGCTGGTGGGCGGAGTTGAGGGCTTCCAAGCGGATGTCTGTAAGCTTCATCTCCTTCTCCCACAGCTCGGAGCGCAGTTCTGACACCTCCTTCTTCTCTGGCTCCTCCTCCTTGTTGCCATGGAACAGCCTAGTGTGGGGGACCGGGTGAGCGGGGCCCCTGGAAGAAAGTGAGAAGTGAAGCAAGGCCACGTGGCGCAGCTCTAGAGTTCCGGGGGCACAGGAAGACCCCTGGTCGCTAGTCTCAGAGATAATCAGTGGTGGGAGGGAAGGTCTCGGAGGCCCCAGGAGAGACCTATAGCATGATGCTGTTCATCCAGAGCCAAATGTGGACTTAACTGCCATCCCCAGCCAGTGGCGCATCCTCGTGCGGGGCCGGGTGGCCGGCAGACAGCACTTACTCGGTGACATCTACGCCCACAGAGGAGGAGTTGGAGAACTTGATGGAGGGCGATGCGGTCTCCGTGGAGCCGTGCTGCAGTTTAGGGGACGACGGGGCAGAGGAGTCCGGTGTGGCGATCTCCTCAATGTCAGAGTACGAGGAAGCGGACTTGGGTCCCTTCTTGATGCTGAAGGCTTTGTTGAAGGAACTTCGAAGCTAGAAAAAAGCAGATCCAAGTGGAGAGGCGTCAGGGCTCTGCTCTGGGGACTGGGGGAGCACTGGTTTGGGACTTCTGAGACGGAGAGGTATACGGGCAGGGTTTCTGCTTGCTGTCATTACGCCTCCTTCTTAAGGCTTCACTCGATTCATGGAACGTGGACAGAAGAGTTGCCTAGAAATTAGGGCTGAGAGAACGTGAACTGTTCTGGTTTGCCGTTGCTGTAGTCTACGGGACCTTCTTGGGTCTGCTCTCTCCCACGGGGGATCTATGCCCCTAAGCGGGCAGAGAGAAGCCCCCGGAGGTCAGAGGGTGGCCAATCTCTCAGTGATCCAATCCCACCTTCTCCAGCAGACCAATGACTGCTCAGTCTAGAGCCTTGCTCACTTTGGGTCTCAGGACCCACCCCGACCATGGCTCATCCGATCAGAATCCATTTACCTATTTACCTACTAACCAGGAACTGGCAAGATGATTCATTCTGTGGAAATCAACGGAGGGGACTGGTATCAAGTTTTTTTTTTTAGTGTCTCTTGTGCTCAGCACATCCCAGAATGGTGAAAATAATCAGACACAAGTGCTTTCTCCTGTTCCCACTCAAATGTTCTAGAATAAGGATCTATGCCGTTCCCAGTATCTCCTCAGAATACGTGGGAGTCTATAATGTGACCAGAGGTTGTTTGACTTGTGGTGATGAGCTCGGGTGTTAGGGCTGTGAGCTAGAGATGCAAACCAAGGTCCTGGCCCGCCCATTCTCATGCATCCATATAGCATGCACACACACACAGGGACACAGATATGGAACGGCAGCCAGAGACAGAGAGTAAAGGAGGGGTCGAAGGCTGGAGGGGACAAAAGCAATCCAGATCTTTGGGACAGTGAGAGAAAAGAAAGGAAAATTGGAGGGTACTCTTTCCAAGTGTCTCTTCTGGAACACAGGAAGGCTGTTAGGTAAGTGAGGAGAGCTGATGGTGGTGTGTGTTGGGGTATCTACCAGGCAGGACATAAAGGAGGACCAATCTGGCTGCGATGGGGACAGGAGAGAGAGGGTATGAGTGCAGTCAGCTAGTATGTGTGTGCAGGGGATAGATTATCATGGAGGGTGAAAAGTTGACTTGCTTAAAATTGTAGAGTTCCAGTCCAGGCCTGGGACTGGAACTCAAGCTTCCTAATTTTCAACCCAGTGGTCTTCTCTGCACTGCTGCCTCATGGAAGGTGGGTGTGTATGAGACAGACAAAGAACGAGAGAGTGTATGTGCGTGTGCATGCGTGTGTGTGCGCATAGCAAGAGATCCTATGACCACAATCTGCCCCAAGCACACATCCTGTAAGATCACGAAGACGCTGAGGGAGCGACAGCAGTGTTCTCTGTGCTGTTCCCGGTTCCCAAGGCACAGCTGTTGGCAGATGTTCACTGGTGTTATGTGATGAAGGATTCCCTGAGTTCGCGAAACAGTGAATCAAGCAAGATGAAACAGACTCTACTGAGGGACATCTCAGAACGTTCCTACGTGGTTGTGCACTGTAGAAACGCAGGGCTTCTCAGATTTGATGATGGCATCCCTGTTTTAAGGAGCATCGCCATGCATGGCCTTGTACCCAACACACGCTGGGAAAGGCCAACATAAAGAATCAAGTTTAAATAATTATCCTGGCATTACAGGCCCTTCCTATCCGAGCCCCGGTCTCCTTAGTGCTTCAGCTACATTGACTTTGTCCCTGCAGAGAGCATCTCCGCACACTCTCCTAGCACAGTCCCATCTCAGTTTAGCTTTCCTCTCCCTTGTGGGGTCTCCCCGGCCTCCTGTAATTAGTTTCATCTACGAGCTCCTCTAGCACTCACTGGCTGAACTAGGCATTTTGGCACCACTGGATTGTCATCTCATAGGCACCATATTGGTTCTTGCCTGCCGAGCAATTCTGCAGGCTTCTGGATGGTTCCGATTACAGACTCCACTTTTCACATCCTTCGTAACATCTGGAGCGATGCTGGGCTAGGTTAGTGGATCTCAGATGTCTGGTCTGTAATGCAAACTCTGGGTTCACTTTCTGCTTGTCTGAGACTCTACTCTAATCCCTGAAATGTCTTTGGAAACTCCATGGATGCTCAGAGGGCTTCGGGTTTTTGGGTGGTTTGGGGGTGCCCTGGATTGGATAATAGCCTCTTCTATTTCTGGTTCATCTCCCGAGAGAGCTACATCTTCTGGCGAGACCCTAACTGCACTGGCCTCTGGGGACTGTGGTCAAAATACTGTTCGTGCTGTGGTTCTCTTCCATTTGGGGCTTCTAGGGTTTGAAGGAACAAAAAACAAATCAGAAAGCTCATTTTCTGGACAGGAGGAACTCCAAGTAACTGCTTTTACAACAGGTTGATTTTGTAACAAGGGGAAGACAGGAGGGAATAGATCAGAATTTTGTTTAACTTTTCCATTTGGCCCCCAACCAGACCACTCCTCTGTCCTCATGTGGAGGCAGCCGCGGATGGACCATGCAGTGGAGTGAGTTAGGAACTCTGGGGTGGTTGTTGCGGTTAGTTTTATGAGTGGCCACTCTTTCTTTAGGGGGAGGGAGTTGCTCTGGAAATGGGGAAGGTATGGCAAAAGGAAAGAGAAAACAAGGAGAGAGGAACTGGGTCTCTTACCTCATAGACCTGGAAAAAAATAGGGATTTGAAGTCAGCATTTTGAAGGGAAAAAAAAAAAGAAGCAACACTTAATCACTCATTTCACACAGCTGGGACCCATTTGGGCTATACAAAGGTTTTGGGGCCAGTCTTACTGAACAGGGGACAGAGTAGCAAGAAGTCTCCATTTCGGGATCCTCTCCTCACCACAGGCAGCACAGAGGCTAAAAGTGTTTTAGATCTGTCTACAGAACTTCAGAAAGGTCACCTGAGTTCAGTTTCAGGCCATCAGGAGCCAGCCATGGCGGGAGAGGGGATTGGGAAGGGGGCGGGGGTACTCTCTTTGGACTAGTCAATGGTAATATGATGGTTCCTTCTGAAGTCATACGGAAAGTTCCACAAATACCTCTCCAAAAAATTCCAAGAAACGACCCGCAGGAGCATCTAGAATGAACGGCTTTGTTCAGAAAAATCTTCTCTCCGGAATGGGGAGGGGTGGGCAAGGGGCTTGATAGGATGTTCCCTTCTGGATATTTCCTTCTGTTGCCAATACGTTTGACCTAATCCAAGGCATGGGGAGCACAAGGAAAGCGGGTGTGCATGGGGCTGGAGGGACGGCCTCGGTACAGGTGGGGCAGGATGGGAATAACAGGAGAGTCTGGCAGACCTTGCTCTGAGCTGATGCCTGGGGCTCCGTATTCATCCCAAGGCACCCTGTGTTGGTTAATTCTGGAAGGAGCTGGTCCCTATGCTGAAGTGGCGGTGACCCACCATGGCTCTACATAGTTCCTGCCTCCCAAACTTTACCTACCCAGCTCTTTTTTTTCTTCTTTTTTGCATCAGCATCCTTGCTGCTGCCTATGCTGGAATGGCTGGTGATGCTGTTGAGGCTTGAGATGCTGTCCGAAGAGTTCTGTCTCTTGATCCGGAGTTCTAGGGGCCAAGTACAAGTGGGAAGAACACACACAGGGCAGATTAATTAATTAATTAATTAATTAATTTTTAAAAAAATTTATTTATTTATTTGTCAGAGAGAGAGAGCAAGAGAGCGAGCACAGGCAGGCAGAGGCAGAGGGAGAAGCAGGCTCCCCGCTGAGCAAGGAGCCCGATGTGGGACTTGATCCCAGGATGCTGGGATCATGACCCGAGCTGAAGGCAGCCACCCAACTGACTGAGCCACCCAGGCGTCCCACACAGGGTAGATTTAAAGAAGACGTGGGACTTAGGGCTAGCATAGCTGCAGAAGGCGGAGCAGAAGGGCACCAACAACTCCGTCCACATTATTCATTTTTTGGGATCATTCTTTCAACATTTACTGAGGGCCAATCATGTTTCAACATTTAAAAAAATGGTTACGGTAAAAAATAAGAAATGATTCCTGTTCTCAAGAGGCGTCCAGTCTAGAAGGATAAACAGCAGTACACAAACTAATGAACTCAGCCTGAAGAGGTCTGAGAAGGGCTTAAAGAGAGCCGGTCCTGAATACTTTGATGGAGACATCAACTACCATTTTTTTTAAAAGTAAACTCTACCCGCAGTGTGGGACTCGAACTCAGCACCCCGAGATCAAGAGCTGCACACTCCACCAACTGAGCCAGCCAGGCACCCCTCAAGCTACCATTTTTCATTATTTCCCCCAGCAATACTGGCCAGCCTGGTGCTCCAAGGCCAAGTATAAGTAGCCATGTGTCCTGCATTTAACCTGAATGAGCTTTTGTTGTCTCATCTGACAGGTAGAAAATCTTTTCAGCACTCTGAGAAGGTTTGGAATGGCACAAAAGATGATCCACTTTTCCAGCACAGGGAAGGAAAGAATTAACCAGGGAGGAGATGTTTCAGTCTTGAAAGACCAGATAGGAATACTGGAAAAACGATCTGGGCTAAAGGAAAAGTACATGCAAAGGCCCAGTGCAGGGCTCTGGCTCTGCTTTGGGGAACTTCCGGCAGACTGGAATGGGAGCAGTACAAGGAGCATAGCCCAAGAGGTGAGGGTGAGAGTGGAAGGTAGGCTCAGGCCAGATCAGGAGAGCCCTGAAAGCCTTTTAAAGGAAATCTGCGTTTGTGCCATAGGTAATGAGCACAGTAAGATTCTGGAGCAAAGGCAGACTATACTCAGATTTTTAAAAAAAGATTTTATTTATTTATTTGACAGAGAGATTGGGAAGGAGCACAAGTAGGCAGAGAGGCAGGCAGAGGGAGAGGGAGTAGTAGGCTCTCCACTGAGCAGGGAGCTGGATGTGGGACTTGATCCCAGGACCCTGGAATCATGACCTGAGCCGAAGATAGACACCTAACCAACTGAGCCACCCAGGGGCCCCAGATTTTTTTTTTTTTTTTAAGAGAGAGGGAGAGAGCGAGAGCAAGCAGTGAGGGGAAGGGCAGAGGGAGAGGGAGAGAGAGAAAATCCTCAGGCAGGATCCCCACTGGGTGCGAAGCCCAACTCACGATACGATCCCAGGACCCTGAGATCATGACCTGAGCCGAAATCAAGAGTTGGATGCTTAACCGACTGAGAAAACCCAGGCGCCCCAAGATAAAATCAGATTTATAAAAACCTTTTTATTTTGAAGTAATTACAGACTCACATAAAGTTACAAAGAAATATACAGGGAAGTCCTGTGTACCTTTCGGCTAGTCTCTTCCAATATCACCATCTTGCCTAATTGTAGGACAAAGTCAGAAGATTGCTTTTTTCATAGAGCTTACTGTGTTAACATGCAGAAACAGGAAGTGGAGGGAAACCAAATTTAGAGGTAGGGGACCAGCGAAGTGGCTATTTGCCATTGTCCTCCTAGAAACAAGAGCTGTTCAGTGAAGATGTGGGTAGTTCCTGGTTATTTTCTCATTCTCTCCATGACCAAGAAGGCATCGTTAAACTCTAATCTTCCTTTCATATTGCTGGGAAAACAAGAACACCAACGCTCACAAAGCACATGGTCAACACTTCGTTCAAAGATTATCAAACCAAGTTTATAATACTATAGAGTAATTCCAGTTATTTTAAAGATGTGGGGTGCCTGGGTGGCTCAGTGGGTTAAGCCTCTGCCTTTGGCTCAGGTAGTGATCCCAGGGTCCTGGGATCGAGTCCCGAATCGGGCTCTCTGCTCGGCGGGGAGCCTGCTTCCCCCTCTCTCTCTGCCTGCCTCTCTGCTTACTTGTGATTTCTCTCTGTGTGAAATAAATAAATAACATCTTTAAAAAAAAAAAAAAAAGGTGTGGAAAACTCTCAGGAGAACATGCTGATTTGAAGTAAAGAAATTTCCATTTGTATAAAACACACACACACACATACATATTTGTATATGCAAAAAATTATTTTTGGAAAGATTCACAAGAAAATTTTAACAGTAGTTCTCTCTGGGGAGTGAGATTTGGGGGGAGGGTTCAGGAAGAGGGATTTTTATATTTTACCAGTGCCCTTTTATATTATACAGTTTACACATCAGGGGCTGACACACTGTCACTGTAAAGGGCCAGACAGTAAATATTTCAGGCTTTGCAGCCACATGGTCTCTGTTATACCTAGTCAGCAATGCTGCTGTTGCATTAAAGCAGCCATAGACAATAAGTAAATAATGAATGTGACTGTGCTCTAGTAAAACCTTATTTAAAACACAGATGGTGAGGGCCACTCGGATGGCTCAGTCTGGTTAAGCTTCCGACTCTTGATTTCAGCTCAGGTCATGATCTCAGGGTCATGAGATCAAGCCCTGCATCTGGCTCTGCGTTCAGCGCAGTCTGCTTGGGATTTTTCTCTCCACCTCTGCCCCTCCCCCACCTCTCTCTTTCTCCAGTAAATAAATAAATCTTTAAAAAACAAAACAAAACAGGTGGTGAGGCAGATTTGGCCAATGGGCCATGGCTTGTTAACCCCTAATGCACATTTTCCTCCGAATATATATTGCTTTTATTATTTATTTATTTATTTATTTTTTAAAGATTTTATTTATTTGACAGACAGAGATCACAAGTAGGCAGAGAGGCAGGCAGAGAGAGAGAGGGGGAAGCAGGCTTCCTGCTGAGCAGAGAGCCCGATGTGGGGCTCGATCCCAGGACCCTGGGATCATGACCTGAGCCGAAGGCAGAAGCTTTAACCCACGGAGCCACCCAGGCACCCCTGTACTGCTTTTATGATAAAAAATAAATTTAATTAAAAATTAGTTAATTAAAAATAAAATGAAGGGCAGCAAAATAAATGCCTGCATCTGTCTACTCAGAGGTTCCAAGTAGTTGCAAGCCTATCCATTAAATTTATTTATTTATTTTTTTAAAAGACTTTATTTCAGAAAGTTAGGAACTCTTTTGTGCATTTTTAATTTTGTGGTACATACATTTACCACCTTTTCACAAATAAAATAAGGGGAGGTATCATGACTTTGAGCATTAGCTTGTTGAATGGTCCTAGAAATTCTTCTAACCAAGTTGAGTCTAGGTCACCCTGAACTGAGGAAAACATGCAAACTCATCGCAAAAGACAGAACTCATTTACTCACTTAACAAATCCATATCTAAAGAGTAAGATACACTTGCGAAATCAGAAATAGCTTAATATTCCAGATTTATCACTTATGAGCTGTGTTTTTCCAAGGGACTTATTTTCTCTCTTATTCTCAACTATAAAATATACTTTATAAGGCTGTTACCTGGATAAATTAATCAATACAAATACAATCCTTAGAAAAGTACCTAGCATATGCCAAGTGCTCAGTAAGTAAGGTTTTTACTAGTGCCATGGCTGGGATACAGGGTGCAAGAGAGGGGGTAGAAGATGAAGCTGGAGAGAAATGTTTGTTTTGGATCAGGATGAGGATAGTACGTCATACTAATGGGTTTGGAGCATAGTCTCTTTCCCTTTAACTTGTTCTTCTGAAATGTTTCAAGCACACAGAAATACTTAAAAGCATAGTACAATGGACACCCGTATGTCCCTCCACCTAATTTAACAGTTGTTAATATTTTGTTCCATTTACACTTGTGCATGCTCTTTCTTCCCCCACATACAAACAAGTGTGCACACACACATACAAGCACACGCACGTACAGATATTTTCTTGAATAATTTGAAAAGAAGTGGTAGACAACATGACACTTTGCCACTAAGTGCTTCAGGATGCATCTTCTAAGAATAAGGACTAAGGACATTATCCCACATCATCATTATCACACCTAAAAAATTAACAGTAATTCTTTTAAATTAGCATCTAGTCCATACTGAAGTTGGAATGATTTCTGATCTCAACTGACATGATTGGATGACACTGGTGCGGGGTGGGTATGGGGGTACATGAAGGAAGGACTATAGCAATGCAAGACTAGTTAGGAAATTATTGTAATAATCCAGAAGAAGAGTGATGAAAACCAGAGCCAGGGTAATGACAAGGCAGAGGAGAGAGAGAACTGAGTACCTATCTATCTGCATGAATTATACATATAACTCAATGGCTTTATATGGTGAACCAGTGAGACATAAAATATGACTTTTGTATTAGTGGGTTGGGTGACCAGGCAGATGATAATACCTGAAATGGGTCAAACTGCAGAAGGGAAAGTATTGGTTAGTGTATGTGTAAGGGAGGTGGAGGGAGTGCCTTTTAATGGTGGACATGTTGAGTTAGGGACACCTATCAGGTGATCTAAGTGGGAATGTCCAAAATTATTTGGAAATAGAGGTACAAAATTCAGGACGGGGGTACATGTTAAGAATATAGAGATACATATTAAGAGGAGGTTGTAAAACTTACTAAGCTAGTAAATAAACTCAGCAAGTTTGCAGGATACAAGATCAATATATTAAAAAAACCTATTGTATTTCCATATACCAGTAATGAATAATCTGAAAAGGAAATTAAAAAAACAGTTCTATTTACAATAGTATCGAAAACAAATTTAACAAAAGAAATTCAAGACTTAGATACTGAAAACAGCCAGATACCACTGAAAGAAATTAAAGAATAAATAAATGGAAAGGTATGCCACTCTTTGCCTTCTATCTTAAAAAAGACCTTGACCCAGTGGTGCGTGGGTGGCTCAGTCAGTTAAGCACCTGACTTTTGATTTTGGCTCAGGTCATGCATGATCTCAAGGTTGTGGGATCGAGTCCCGCGTTGGGCTCCAGGCTGAACGTGGAAACTGCTTAAGATTCTCTCTCTCGGGGCACCTGGGTGGCTCAGTGGGTTAAAGCCTCTGCCTTCGGCTCAGGTCATGATCCCGGGATCCTGGGATCGAGCCCCACATCGGGCTCTCTGCTCAGCGGGGAGCCTGCTTCCTCCTCTCTCTCTGCCTGCCTCTCTGCCTACCTGTGATCTCTGTCTGTCAAATAAATAAAATCTTTAAAAAAAAAAAAAAAGATTCTCTCTCTCCCTCTCCCACTGGCCCTCCCCTCGTCCCTCTCTCTCACTCTTCAAAAAACAAACAAAAAAGCTGGTGGCCGGAGCTCTGGGAGCCCAGTCCCTAAAGACAAAGGGGAAGGAAGAAATGGGTTCTATGAAGGAGTCAGAGGTGGTAGGACAAGGCCAAGATGGGAATGATGACTCAGAAGCTATGGGGAGAATTTAAAGAAGAAAAGGAGAACTTAACAGGGACAAATCTTGGAAATCTTGGGATATTGTCTATGTGATTGTGTGTATGTGTGTGTGTGTGTGTGTAGGAAGAGGTTATTTTGGGCCTCTATCAAATGCCTGGCACCATGGTGAATGCTCACATAGGTCTTCTGATCTGACCCCACAAACTTCTGGTTAGGTATCATGTCTATTTCACATAAGCCAAGTAAACTAAGTACTAATAATTACTAGTTACGTTTTGGAAAAATGGGGGTCCCTGGTGATTTCAGTGAAAGCAGTTTTGGTAGGGTGATAGCACTGGAAGCAAATTATGGTGGGGTTAGGGGGATAAGGGAAGTGGAAGGTAAGTTTGTAAAGGAAGGAAAGAGATAAGATTATAATTAGAAAGAATAGTGGAGGGGCGCCTGGGTGGCTCAGTGGGTTAAAGCCTCTGCCTTCGGCACAGGTCATGGTCCCAGGGTCCTGGGATCAAGCCCCACATCAGGTTCTCTGCTCGGCAGGGAGCCTGCTTCCTCCTCTCTCTTTGCCTGCCTCTCTGCCTACTTGTGATCTCTGTCTGTCAAATAAATAAATAAAATCTTAAAAAAAAAAAAAAAAAGAAAGAATAGTGGAGGGACGCCTGGGTGGCTCAGTCGGTTAAACATCTGCCCTTCTGCTCAGGTCATGATTCCAGAGTCCTGCGATCAAGTCCCACATCAGCATCCACGCCCTCAGCCTTTGCCTCTTTGTCTCTCTACCTCTCATGAATAAATAAATAAAATCTTAAAAAAAAAAAGGATGTGGATACATCTTTTGTCATCTTTAAAGATAAAAGAGCCTTTAGCAGCATTATAAGGAAAAGGGAAGGAGTGAATGGAGGGTAAGAGATCAAAGATGTAGGGGGGTGTGTGTGTGTGTGTGTGTGTGTACGTGCACACGTGATGGGTATCAACGCCAGAGGGAGCATCCCAAAGCATTAGATAAGGGAGCCCTCTTGGCCAGAAAGAACAGTCCCTTTCAACAAAATGGGAGGAAAATAAGTAAGGATCAGATGAATATAATTGACGGGAGTGTGGAAGTCAATGGCGTTCTTACTTGAAAATGTTTGTTTTTGTTTTTTTAAAGATTTTTATTTATTTATTTGACAGAACAAGAGAGCACAAGCAGGCAGAGCAGCAGAGGGAGAGGGAGAAGCAGGCTCCCCACCAAATAGGGAGCCCGATGCGGGGCTCGATCCCAGGACCCTGAGACCATGACCTGAGCCAAAGGCAGAGGCCCAACCCACCAGGCCCCATGAAACCTCCGTGATCTTCGCCTAATTTGAAGAGTAGACTATATCCTCTTGGAGAACTGACATAAGGATTAAATAACTATGATTATAGGTGCATGTGTATGTAAAAATGCTGTGTATGTAAAGTGCTGATTTTTTAGACTTTATTTTGTAGAGCAGTTTTAGGTTCTCAGCCAAAATTCAAAGGAAGGTACAGAGGGTTCCCATATCCTCCAGTCGCCTCTACCTGCACAGCCTCCCCCACTGTCAGCACACCCCCTAGAGGGGTGCACGTGTTACAACGGATGGCTCTGCGCCCACACCCCATTATCAGCCAGAGCCCATAGCTGACATTCGGGTTCGCTCTTGGTGTTATAGACATCCTATGGCTTTGAACAAATGTATAATAACAGGTATTTACCATCATAGTATCATACAGAGTACTTTCACTGCCCTAAAAATCCTCTGTACTCTGCTTATTCACCCTCCCCACACCACCCCACTCAACAATCACTGATCCTTTTAGGGTCTCCATAGTTTGTCTTTTCCAGGATGTCATACAGTTAAAATCAGACAAGACGTAGCCTTTCTCATTGGCTTTTTCCACTTAGTAATGTACATTTGAGATGGCTCGCTATCTTTTTGCAACTTGATAGCTCATTTCTTTTTAATGCTGAGTAATATTTCATCAACTGGACATAGCACAGTTCCTTCCTCCAATCACGTACTGAAGGATATCTCTTGGTTGCTCCCAAGTTTTGGCGATGATGAAGGAAACCGCTATAGACATTCAGGTTTTTCTGAAGACATAAAATTTTAACTCCTCTGGGTAAATACCAAGGAGTGCGACTGCTGGATCAAATGGTAAGAATACCTCTAGTTTTTTTAAAGAATAATGTGTTGTTTTAGTGATGGTTTTTGACAGCTCTTGGGCTTTGCCCTCAAGGTTCAAGAGAGGACGCATAGGGATGACAGGTCTGCTCTACTCTCCCTCATCCCCAGGATGGTGGGGTCATGCCCCTGGCCCTGGCCAGTCCAGAGCATCACACTGAAGGGCATCAAAGGGCCCTCACCTTCTAAAAACCCGGAATATCGTAGGCACAGATAGAAATCTCCAATAACCCCATTCCTGTTCTCCTTCAATCTGTGGCTGGATAGCTCACCTTTGGGTGTGGTTTCTGAGGCATTAAGGGCTCCCTGAATGACGGCCTGTGCTTCAGAGTTCTTCTTCTTCAGAAAGTCTATCGTTTCTCGTAAATCCAGCAGCTCAGTGTCCTAAGAGAGACATGACAATAGCGTCATTAGCTGGCACTGGGAGCACCAACTCTGTGCCAGGCAGTGGGCTAGGCACTGGAATTCTTCCAGAGTTGATAGAGAAGGCGGGGAATTCTCTGAGGGGAGGACTCAGGGTAATGGGAGGGGAGGGAGAAACCCGTGCTCAGGAGAGAGTAAGGGAAGTGAGCCCAGGTCTGTGCGGGAGGAGAACTCCCAGCTCCCGTACCTTCTCCTCTGCTGTTTCTGCCAGGTGTCGGAGGCGGGATGTCATATTCACCAGGCTCTGCTCGAAAGCTGCCACAAGATTAGCCTGAAATAAACCACGGAAGGAGGTTCCTAAGTTGCCTGACGCTTCGGGAAAAGAAAAGACTATTACAGGAAGTAGTTTCGCTGCTTTTCTGTGTCTAAGCACTGACCAATGCCAACAACTCTCTTGGTGGTTTTTGAATATTGATTTCCCTGACCAGAGAAGGTGGAATCAAACACCTTTCTGGCCTGAGATTTTTCTGGCAGAGACCAACTTTGTGAATGAGGAAGTGGTACAGGCAGCATTAGGGCAGGGGGGGGCAGACTTCTGGAGGTTCTTGGACACCTGGGATCCGGCACCTATCATTACCAGAGGTGGGACTGTCCCTCTGCTCTTCAGGAGGGGCATAACCTCTGGGTCATTCCTATTGTCTTGATTTAACTCCTGCATTGTGTGGAGGGCTGGTCCCCAGGGGTCCAAATCACCTCCCACTAGAAACCATTTGGTGCTTCTTTCCACCTCTGCTCTCAAGCGCCCTCCATTCTCAACTCCATCCCGCTTGTCCCAGTTCCTTGTTTCTCAAGGCTGCCTTTGCCGGGCTAGAGAGAAGTAGCTCAGGAAAACCTCAGGGGCCTTCTGAAGTTTGGCCACTAGAGGTCACATGTGTTTCATGAGGAGGAAGCTGGCCAGGGAGGATAGAGCTGAGCCCGCTAAACTGTTCACCTGGCAGCGAGATGTATAGGAAAGGTGAAGGGACTGGGGCTAGAAAGGGGAACACGAGGGGCTGCAGAAACAGCCATCACTGGAGGGTATCTGGGCAAGTCAGTGGCCCTAGTGAGATGTGACAGGCATATTTTGGGCAGATCTTTCATCCAGAGCTCGAGGATGTAGGTCTGTGACACTTGTCACTGCTTCCTGTGGGCCAGTGATTCGCTCTCCCTGTTGGGCCAACTCTAGTCTCAGCCTCTGCCTTTGCAACATACCTGAAGGCTACTTTCATTTGACGGTGGCTGGTGGCAATCCATCTGGGTCATTATGAACTGCCTTGCCCACTTGCACGTGCTACGAACCTGTCAAGGCCTGGGCTCTCCTCGGCAGACCTAGGTCATGACCCTGAGCCACTGACTTTCACCTGCTGTACAGGGAACTCCTGTCTTCTTGGCCTCGGGGTGTCTCTTGTTCACTTCTCTACATCCCTGCCTAAATCTGTAAACAGCCCACTCAGAGTCCCTGAACATCTCCTCGTGAGGGACCCCAACAACGGTTGGCTTTCCTTCTTACTGGGGGCTCCCTCTGCTCCGGAAGCGCATTCCTCCCATCTGCTACCCATCCTCTCTCCCTCCTCTGAGCCTTCCCTAACCCTTAGTCCCACCAAGGGGCCTGCAGGACCTCAGGGCTGAGCAGCGGTGCCAGAGAGAGGCTGGCACTTGGGAAAGGGGAAAGGGCTTGCGGTCCCCCCCTGTCCGGGATGTGCCCTCCGCGTGGGCAGCTGGGAAGTTCCATGGAACATGACAAAAGCTCCATCAGCAATCAGGGGATCCCGGAGAGTTCTGGCATTGCGTCTCCTGCTTGAGGGCCAGGCTCCAACCCCCAGCAGGATCTGCCTCTAAAATTCAGAACTCATCGTGTCCGGGTGTTTGGTTTGTTCTCTCTTAGCCAAAGGGAACTTCCTGTTCGAAGAAAAATCACTGTCTAAATTCATCTTCTTGGCTCTCTCCCAGCCTTGACAGCATGATGGCTGACAGATCCAGTGTCGGTGAATCTGACACAGTAATGTTCTCTGCCTCCCTGGCGCCTCGCCCCTCCCTCCCCCTGCATCTCCCAGATGTGAATTTCCTGGGGTGTGCAGGACGTGACCCAGGCCACCAGCCGTGGTGGGTGGGGCACAAGGGAGAGGAGAGAGGGTTCTTGCTTATGTTGTAACTTTTATGGGTCCCCAAGAGTGGAAGACGGTGCGTGACACGGGCTTCCAACAAACCAGCGAGTGTACAGCTTATGAGTGGAGGGTTTGGGCAAAGAGAAATAGAATTATCAGCGCGGTGGTGAGGGAACTGCTGTTGAAACAGAACAGAAACATGCGAAATCTTGGTGGAGAGTCTTCTACCTGCCCAATGAAGACCCCTGGGCCTGACAGCTGGGTTCCCCGGAGAGGAAGGGAACAAGAAAAAAAAAAAACAACCCAAAACTCCTGCGGAAACTGCGGACATGGTTACTTTTGTGTGCACACTTGGAAGGCTCCTGCAAATCCGGCTCAGCTGTTGTTTACAGCTTTGGGGGAAAATGGTTCTTATGTTCTCTGTTTGCAACTTGGTCACAGGGGAGAAACTACCATAGCCCAGTGAGGGGAGGCGGCCTCATTTCCCCCCATCTCATAGGGTCGAAAGACCAAGGCCCACAGAAAGAAAGAAACTCATTCTACTGGCATGGACTGAGGGCAGGTTGAGGGCAGAAACAAAGAATTCTGGCTCCCAACCTAAAGTTCAGGTAATTTCTGCCACCTGCCCAAGGAGACAGCTAAGCAAAGGCAGTTGTCAGTGAGGCAGCTGAACTGGAACAAGAGTGTGTTTCTAAGCTGTGTCATGCTTGCCAGGCAGAACGGTAATAGCTAGTTCCGTGCCTGTCCAGTTATGTGGCCTGAACAAAGACAGAAACATACCCCAGGGCAGCAGCAGACAGTTCTGAGGGTTCTCTAATAAGTGACTACTTGTGTCCATGGCCAATGGAAAGGTTGTTCCCACCTCCATGCAGAACCACTGATAATCCTCGTCCCTTTCTCTAGGGAGTTCAAAGGCCATGGGGCATGAACTCATCCACACCTATTAATTTGGGTGGGGGCAAAAGCATTTCTCTATAAATATCAAGACTCAGAGAAGGCCAATCCCCCAAATCCCCAAACCCGCTCCCTTGGCATATAAGCCCAGCGAAAACCTTATGAAAGAATTCTCCTCCTCTGGCTGAACTTATCTGACTTAGGGCCAAAGTAACTGCCTAGGTCTTCCCCTACTTTATGGCACTCACATTGGCGGAAAGTTGAGACGTCAAGGTGGCCACTTTTTCCTGGGATGATTCCAGTTCCCTACGAAGCTTCCGGATTTGCTGTGGAGGGGAGAGAAATAAAAACTATGGCAGCAGAAGTAGGAGATCTGGAGGCAGAATGGGGTGCAGTGGTGTTAATAAGCAGAGACAAAGGCTTCGCACCCTACCTCGGATTGCATCCTCTCCTCAGCCTGAAGAAGGAGCACAGAAGGAGAGAAAGAGAGAAGGAGGTAGTTACTACGGAGGTGAGGAAGCCAGGCCCCAGTGGCAGGGCAGAGAAGCGTGACTCAGAGGTACAGAGAGCCAAAACTCAGTGTCTTGGCCCTGGCCCCTCAAAGGATGGGCTGAGACCCTATCCTTGGGTTCCAATAAAAGATTTCTCTGGAGCTCGTCTCCAGCCAACTTTGTCATTGCCAAGAAGGCTAGGAAATGAAACTCTGGTTGATCTAAAGATGAATCCTTACTACCACTGACTTGAAGGAATAGAGAATTAAGGGCAAAACAAATCTGAGAACCGAGTTACACCTAATGGCCAAACACAGTGTCCGCCGCAGGGAACACTTGGTAAATTCTGTATGCTGTTAGCATGCTGGAATCCTGTACACCCGAATGCTTCCCAGTTCCCCTGGCACAGAATGGGCTCTATCACAGGGGGACTATCGCCTTTTCAAAGGAGGGGAACCAAAGACACCCGAGTTTGCTCAGGAATCGGCGGTGAGGCCAGAAAGACCACTGAGGAACTGATGCACTCAACCAAGTGCTCCAAGGTCTAGGCGCCTTCCGCCAACCCCACCCCAGATCCACAAGGCCTCACGAACAGGTAGCAGTCCCCCTCCCCCTCCCCCAGTTCCCCAACCAACCCAGGTTCTGGGGAGCAGGGCAACAGTACGTGAGAGGGGTGAGGGAGGAAGAGAAGTAGCGCTCTTACTGAGGAGTAAGTGGAGGAGGCGCTGGAGGCCAGAGACAGCACTGAGCCATGAACTGAAAGAGAAGCAGAACACAGAGTTAACAGACGGTTCCGGGGACAAGGGGTTCCTGGGCAGAGCCCGAAGTCAGGAGTTTGGATTCTGATTCTGGAGGGCATCTGGAGCCAACAGGAAGAATACCACAGGGGGACCCAACTGGCATCACGACAGCCCCGAGCAGGCAGGTGTCTGCTGACGAGGCAAGGTCCTGAGCAGAGCTAGCCTCCTCCTTCAGTCTACATTCTTGGGCAGCCCTGGGATGGCGGGCCCTCGCTCAGCCTGCTCCTGCTCCGCGGGGCACAAGGGTTCAGGGAGAGGGACAGGAGATGATCGTGGACAGGCGTCATCTTCTCTTCCCAGGCAGGAAATTACTTAAGCTGTGGAAGAGGGGAGTTTCTCATCAGAGCTGCTCAGAACAAAACCTGCCATTCGGCCTGTGCGTCCTCTTCTCGGCTCTGGGGACCATGTGGATGGCCAACGGCCTGAAGTGTAAAAGCCTCCTTCTGATGCTTCACTAGCCTGACTGACAGAACCACAGCGCCCCTGCAAGGTGGCCTCCAGGCGCAGCGGCCTGAAAACACCGGCGGGAAGTCGGCTCTCCAGCGAAGCCTGGTCTTCCAGGCTCTGGCCCTTAACACCCACATCACCACAAACAACCACAGGGCCCTCCCTGAAGCTAACCCTTGGAACATTCTTACAAGAGGAATGAGATGCCTAATTCTTTCCCGGGTTTTAAGAGTCACCCTGACATCCCTGGATCTTGTCACATTCGCTGAAAGACTGTGGGGAGGAGAGGCTGTTGCTGGAATGAGGGGAGGAGCTACAGTTTGGGGAGCACTCTGAGGGGTTCCATGTAACCCTTCCATGCTCCGTTTCCCTCCCCCGGCCCCGATGGCAGGTGCTCCAGCCCAAAGTCCCGGTGCCAGACGGTGCCACCCAAAGGTTTCTGGGCCCCCAGACCCTTCAAAGGGATGGGAAGAAAGAGCTGAAATGGCCCCAACTCGATGTTCTGTGGATCATATACGTGTGTGTGGTGGTGGTGGCGGGGGTGGTGGCGGGTGAGGGGACCCAGCAGAGCTGGAATGAGCGTGAACCGCGCTGGCATGAAGTCTCACCATCGTCCGTGGGGTCTCGGAAGGATCCTGACCGAATCATCCCTTTGGGTCTCTCGGCCAGGGACAGGGTGCTCCCCATTTGGGAGCCGCTGTACAGCTCGAAGGCCGCCTCGTGGGTGGGGATGCTGTTGGAGCGGGTGATTCTTGGCGTGGTGGCCGCAGTGGGACTCACTGGAAGGACAGAGGGGAGGGGGACAGGAGAGGCAGGGGGAGGGCAGGAGAAGAGGCAGGGTCATCAGCTCTCTGGGTCCCTTGGGGAACGGAGCACCAGGAGCATGGGAGGCAAATGGTCAGGGGTGGGGGCAGGAGAGAAAGGGGGTGGGGGGTGGGGGGAGTGTGCAGGCAGCTGCTGGTTAGGAGTGGGGTCTCTCCCGGGGAGATCGAGCCCTAATGGAGAAGGACTCTGCTGTGGGGAATAAAGGGGGAACAGCTGTTTCCTATTTTAAAAGAGCTTCCCTCAGCCCTGCCTGCCCAGGAACTGTCGCTTTTGAAGGTCAGGCTGGGGGAGCCTCGCAGCCTTTCTGAAACCTTCACATCACTTGAATGTGCCAATGAATTGGGATGTTGTGGTTCCGTAGAATACAACCGGCAGCCTGGGAGGACTAAGAATTCAGACCAAGACTCAGATCTAAATGATGACCAAGAAGCAGCTAGAGAAGGGGGCCAGGCTCTGGGCTCTGATGGGCTCGGCACTGCGGGAGGGACTGAGGGTCTCCCCACCAGCCGTGTCATTCTAGGCCACTGGCCCGTTCTGACGCAGCAAGAAACACATCCCTCCCTGCCCAGCGTTTCCCTGGCTGGAAGGTCAGATGGATGGAGCCGGTGACAGTGTCAGGTGAGGCTCCTAAAATCTGCTTTGACGCTGGGCTCTGCTGAATCCGGGCTGACCGGCAGCCCCTGCTCCCCTTCGCCCCTCCCCATGCTGGGGTTACAGCCTCCCTGGGTTCACACCCACAGCTCCCCTTGCCTATTCTGCCTCCACAGAGGCAGGCGGACGTCTACTGCCTCTATAAGGACCTGTGAAGAAGATTTTACACCTGCCTCGGCCCTTTCGAACACGTAAGGTGATCACGGTTTGGCCCAGCACCTTCAGCCTGCAGCATCCATGCCTTTCCTCTGGTTTGGTTCTCAGTGCAGATGGAGGACAAGCTGGCCCTGTCCCCCACCTAATGGTCCTTCAGCGAGCAGATGACCTTTCCTTACAAATCGCTCCCTTCTCTAGGCAAAACGATGCTGATTCCTAGTTTTTCCTCAAATTCCCCATAGTCGTCTCATAGCCCGTCCTCATGTTCCCTTACTGCGTTCCTTCACTCAGCTGAATGAGGAGGTGGATCTAGCAAGACACAGCAAAGCACACGCCTGCCCCAGGCTCTTTCCTAAAGGGGTTCGCCCTGGGCCCATCATGACCTGCTGTTCCCTGGGGTCAGGCCTCCACCTGAAGCTTCTTCACCTCCCTGCCTCTGAATCTGCCTTCTCTTCCTGCCTCCCTCCTCGCCAGCCTTTTCCTCAGGCTTTCGAAAGGCCAGGATGTGTCTTCAGGCACGCTGTGTTCAGGACGAGGCTGGTCCCATCGTCTGCCATCAACAACGGTTCCTTCCTTCCTCTCCGCCAGCCCAGCCATGTAGTGTTGCTGCCCTGGGCCTGGCAGCTCCTTTCCGCCACCGACTGCCTGCTCCCTGCACTAGTCTGATCTCCGGGCCTCGCTTGATGGCTTTCCCGCGCCATCGCTCAGACTCTCCAATGCCACAAGCACCCTACTCCTTGTGCCCAGGAGCGACTTCTCAGTTGAGGACCTTAGAGCACTTTGCCTTCAGTCTGACTTTGGATGGATAAACTGAGGCACCACAAAGCGACCCAATATAGTGGGAGCCAGAGAGGAGATGGAACCTAAGTCCAGCTGCCTTGCCTCACACGGCAGGGTGAGCCCTGTCTCATCCTGTGCCACAGCGAGCGACCGGAAGCACTGACCTATGTTGGTAAGTTGGCCCTTTGCGCTCAAGGACATGGAGAGTGCAGGGGGGGAAGGCAGCTCTGACTGGTCGTCGGATTCGGGCAGCCCACCAATGGTATGGGAGTGTCGCCTCTCCTTGGTCTCCTCCTGGGACTGAAGCTGGTACCTGTAGGGCATAGCAGAAGGGCTCAGTCCGCGCAGCTACAAAGGGCTATCAGAGGTCTGGTGGGTGCGGAGGTTCAGAACGCATGACGAGGAAAAGGGGGAGCGGACAGAACCATCTAAGGAGGGAGGAAGACACGTGTGGACTCAGCATCTTCTCCCACACCATCAAGAGAGTCCTGAAGAACCGGCAGGTGTCTGTATGGGATATCCCGAGGTGGGGACTGAAATGATGGGGAGGCAGGAGAGCCTCTACCCAGAAGCTCAGGACAGAGCTTTAGGGCTCCGTATGTGGCCTCACCTCACTGCAGAACTCAGTGCCACAGTCCTGTGGAGGACTGGGGTGTCCTGCTCATCCCATCTGAATGGCCCCCAAGGTAGCCTGTTCTCTCTCCGACTTTGAAGGAGGAAAATTACAGAGAGGACGTTCGATCAGGATTGGGCTAGCATGGGCTGGGCCAGGCAGGTGGAAGAGTCCCACATGCCGACTTGTTTCTCCTCTGTCACTAATGAAGCCTGGATGGGGCGCTAGGAGGCACATGCGCAGGAACCACACGCCAGTAACTCAGCTAAAGGGGACCCTGAATTCATGACTGGGACTCAGGACGGGTCAAGTCTCAGTTTTTCATACAGACCAGGAGCCCCAGATACGGGGAATGGCAAACACATTGAAGGGTTACCTGAGCCCTTTCTTGGGAAGAGTGTTCCGATCCCGCTGATTACTGTGCAGAGAAAAAAAAAAAGAGAAAAGCATGTGAGTCCATCTTAGAAAGCAGAGTTTGGAACCATAGGTTTGTGTGACACAACACCCAACACAGGACATCAAACTGTGAGCCCCTTTAACCCTGTGAGCAAAATAGGAAGATCGCTGCAGTCCGGCTCTGGGCTTACAACTCGCGAGATTCAACTGGAATGCTAATGTCTTCCTCTGTTGGGAATCGGGATGTGGCTGGCTATTTAAAAGATCCTATTAAGGTGTGATCTAAAAGAAGCCAGTGTGGCCTCAAAAGTAAACGCTCTGGATGACAGGTGAAACTAATTATGAAATCTTGGCTACCTCACTTAATGTCTGTGTGCCAGTGCACCCCGTGTGCAATCATCACAGTGGTAATAATAATAATTATTATTTGTTGTATGTTGTTGATGATGTATATACACAGTCACTGAAAACTCCCACTTATCTCACGGTGCAGTTGTGAAGCAAATGAAATTACTTCACATGTGTGAAAAAAACGTTCCAAGCCACAATGTGACAATGGAATACAGGACCGGGTCAACTGATGGCGAAAGGAGCCAGAGGCACAGCAACAGACCCAGGCTCTGAGGTGTCCCTCTCCACCCACCTGTCCAACTGCCCAGTTCTGGGGCTTCCGCTCCAGGCCAGCTCTTCTGTTTCTTCCTCTGGGGGTGCAGCGGCAGGGGCAGGTGGGGTGGGACCAGGAGTACTGCTGGGGAAGGCACTGGGCAGGCTCATTGGCATCTGGAGGGACTCCATGCTCCTGTGCAGGCCTGAGAGTTTGGGGTACATGCGGGTCTCTTTGGGGATACTGAAACCACTCATCAGCTCCAGGCCCTGGGAGAAGCTGGCTGAGTTAATATTGAGAATGGGTGCTGGACTGGGGGTGAAGCAAGAAGGAAGAGGGCTCCCGCTTGCTGAACTTGTGGGATGCAGGTCTGGGACCTTGGAAGCGTGGGCATCACTCGATGATGGCAGATCCAGACTGTTGGAGTTGACCTTGTCTAGGTTGGCTAGTGAGGGTGGCTTGACAAAGCTCTTAGCTGTGGCCCTGAGGGAAGTGAAAATTAAATAATTTAGAACCACAGAGTTCCAGAAGCAAGAGGCAGATGGGACCTTAGAGTACTCCAAGTCTAATTTCCCTGTGTCTGGCTGTTCAAGCAGAGGCTTATCCCAATGCTGTCGTGAAATACGCTGGAAGGAAATCTGCTTGTGTGACTCGGGGTCCTTCAAGTCTTAGTGAGGGGGACGGCACATGCACGTGGGAGACACAGGCCGATTTACATACAAATGGATACATGTGTGTCAGTAGACAGTAGTAAAACCACTTGTACAGGCGCTGAAGACAGGTTAAGGGTTGATTGGGGAGAAAGGACTTGGCATACAGGGGAGTGGGGGGCTGGGGAAAAGCCATGCAAAGGCCCAGAGGCAAACAGTGGCCATGCCATGCCTCACTTCGTCTCAGGAGTACAGGGATATGGAAAAGGAAGAGCAGATAGATGAGGAAGAAGCTGCCCAGTTTGGGTACCTGAGAGGGGTTGGTGGCAGCTCTGTCAACTTGGTGGCCGGAGGGTGGCTGGCTTGGTTCTTAGGAGTACTCTCTGGGGAGCCAATGCTCTTCAGGGAGATGTTATCTGAGTCCAAGGCCACTGCCTTGGCTTTGGCTTTCTCCTTTTCCCGATCCGTCTGATTGACAGGGGCTGGAGTGGTCCTCCCACTGGCCACCTTAGAAGGTTCCTTCAGTCTGGAGGGGGTAAGGCCCCCCTGCTTCGTGCTGAGGAGGCTGGGGTCAATGCTGCTGCTAACGGGGCGAGGTCCGCCCCGGCCACCGGTCACGCTCATAGAACTGGACTTGGCTGGCCGGGGCAGGCTTCGGTACTGGATGTTGGAACGGGCTCCAGGAGCCAGGAACCCAGGCTCCGCACTGTTGGACACATCTAGGCTGGTCTTGCGTCCGTTCACGGGCTTGACAGGGATGCCTGAGGACTTCTGGATCTTGCTGAGAGTGGCTGAACCACCCGTCTGCATGACAGTGGCTGTGCCTGTGGCAGGAGGCGGCTTCTTGTAGCCAAAAGATCCCGAAGTGGAGGGGCGGGCAATGCCGGAGGGAGGCTTCTTAGCATCGCTCAGGCGGTCCCGGCCGGCGTCCGACGAGGAACGCTGCAGCCCCGTGTTCTTCACTGCAAGTTTGCCCTTGTCGGTAGCTTTGCCTTCAGGTTTGCCTACAACAGGGCAGGAAAGGAAGTAAGGATAGCCGAAACTGGCCAACATTACAGCAATATCCCAGCAAATCCTTTCCTTTCCCTCCACGGGAGAAGGGAACATTGTCAATGTACTTTGGTACACAGGTAAGTGGGCACTACTTAAGCTGATGGCATTTCTGGCCAGAGGAAGGAGACTGGGCAGGAGCGGCCTCGGGGTTTCGTTGGTTGGTTTTGCTTTTTGTTATTTTCTCCTTCTACAGCAGGATATTCCATTCTGGTTCAAATGGCAGAGGCAACCACAAAGGTTATTAAGAAAGAAGTGCAACATTACTGGATATTTACCCTAAAGATACAAACGTAGTGATCCGAAGGGGCACGGGCACCCGAATGTTTATAGCAGCAACGTCCACAATAGCCAAACTATGGAAAGAACCTAGATGTCCATTAACAGATGAGTGGATAAAGAAGAGGTGGTATATATACACAATGGAATACTATGCAGCCATCAAAAGAAATGAAATCTTGCCATTTGCAACGACGTGGATGGAACTAGAGGGTATTATGCTGAGCAAAATAAGTCAATCAGAGAAAGATAATTATCATATGATATCCCTGATATGAGGAAGTTGAGAGGCAAAGTGGGGGGCTTGGGGGGTAGGGAAGGGAAAAATGAAACAAGATGGGATCAGGAGGGAGATCAACCATAAGAGACTCTAAGTCTCACAAAACAAACTGCGGGTTGCCGGGGGGAGGGGGCAGGGAGAGGGTGAGGTTGGTTATGGACATTGGGGAGGGTATGTGCTATGGTGAGTGCTGTGAAGTGTGTAAGCCTGACGATTCACAGACCTGTACCCCTGGGGCTAATAATACAGTATATGTTAATAAAAAATTAAAAAAAAAAAAGAAGAAAGAAGTGCATCAAACAACTGGTCAAGGAAGGAAAAAAAGGAGGGGATGCAGATAGGGTATGGCCATACCTCCTTGAAAGTAGAGACTGGAGGGAAATGTGGACAAAGGCGAGAAGCTACGAAAGGGGCCAACTTTGGGAGTGATACAATTCTGATCTATTGTTTTCTTGGGACCTCCCTGGGAGGTCAAGCAAGCACCTTGTAAAGACAAGTACGCCAGCCGATGGTCTTGGCAAGTGTATGAAGGCAGGTCAAACTAGTCTCTGAACGTCCTCTCCATCTTCCGAGCTGTATGATTTTGGCTCTGCCACTTTACCCTTTTGAGTCGTTATTTCTAAAGTTGTCGAGTGGAGATAGTAATACTCATCTTCCCTAACCCACAGGACTGTTGTGAAGACCAGATCATACCCATGAAAGCACTCTGCAAACGTCTGCTATCATCCTGTGGGTTAAGGACCGTTAAGAAGAGGAGCAACCCAAGAAACAAGGTCTTCACCCTTGTCCCTTCCTTTCCTCAGGGCTCACCTGCAACTTTGAGGGCGCTCTGGGCTGTGTGAGTGATGGGGGACGTGACGGCCACTGGCGGGGTCTTGCCCTTCTTCAGGGAACCAGGGTGTCCCAAGCTCACAGGCTTTTTCAGTTCTCCAACCTTGGATGAATCATCGCAGCTCTCGGGCCGCTCTCTCCGCCACTTCGAAGTCCCGGGTTCCATCTTCAGGCTACCGCTGTCGTACTCCAGTTTTTTTGGGGTCTTCTCCTCTGACTCACTAAACCAGCTCAGCCCACTTTCGGCCAGTGAGCGCTTCTCTGAGTCTGTGCGGAGCTGAGGAAAAGAAGAGAAAAAGCAGAGTGAGATGCTCACCTGGGGATGGAAAAAAGGAGGCAGAGGGGATGGATTCTGGTGGGTGGGTGGCCCCACTCTTTCCCGGGTGTTATGTCAACCAGGGTTTCTACGTACATCTCTAGGGGGCCGGAGAAAAGACACCCCATGTGTCTCAGGGCTTTTTTTTTTTTCTTCTCTGGTTGGAATAGCTCTTACACACATCATTCCAAGCTGGCATGGGCGCTAAATACAGGGGCTCCTAAGACAACAGCTAATGTCTTAGGTGACCGCTTGGTAGCCTCAGGTTTTTTTGGACCAGCTCTGAAAGGACCTGGCCAAAGGCACAAGGGAACCAATCCCAGGGAGTGGGTGGGTGTATGTGCAAAGGCATCTGGCCCGTGGTTCATCTTGATAGGGTGGCCTAGGTGTTTGCGAACTCACGTACCACTATTGTAGAGTTCCTGCGAGAAGCAGTGGGAGTTGTTGGGAGGGAGTTGAGGGAGGAGCTGGCATTGAACTCTTCTGAGCTGAGGTTGTCTGAGGCATCGCTGAGCCCACTGCTGATCGAGCTGCTTTCATCCCAGCTGTAGGGCAGGAGATAAAGGTTAGCAGTTAAAACAGAAGCCAAGGCAAGGAATAAAATTATCACATGGGTGGAAGAACAGCTGACTTCCAATATACAGACTGACCAAGAGGAGAAAGCCTGAAGGTTAGTCCCGAGTTTGCCAGTAACTTGAAGTATAATTTGGCGGTGTTCTTTTATGAAAGGAAGAGACTCTGCCTTTATCTGGCAAAGGAAGACGTTACATCTCCTTAACAGAAAGGGATAGCGTAAAGACAAGGTAATTCTTGGATCCGTCTAATCACAATTTCCTCTCCTGATCAACGGTCTCCATCCTTATAGATAGCATGTCTTTCTTCATTTCTGGATGTGTTCTCCAGGTACTTTCCCTCTCTTTCCCAAAGTTTTTTTCATACCTGGTAACAAGGACCAGAAACAGATTTATCTTTTCTAGGACCCCTTGGCCCCGTCGTTTCTCATCACTCCCCCGCCTATACAATTCCCTGACCTTGGGATCAGGCTTCACTCCCAAGCAGCATGTACTGCTCTGCTGATCAATGAACCACACTTTAGGAGCTGTGGCCAAGCAGAAGCCCCAAACTTGTGCTGAACAGTTTCCTTTTCCCGCCAACTGCTTGGAGTATCAGATCTGTGGTATCTGGGAGAGACTGGTGTTGAGCGTCTGTATCTGCAAGTCTTCCTATAAAGAACCCTGGTCCGTATACTAAGTGAAATTAATGCAGCCTCCATCACGTTGGACCTTGGACTCTATAACACTCCCTCGGCTCTTCATTTTCATGTTTAACAACTTTTGCAGTTAGTTAATTCCTACCATCTGACCTAAATAGCCTCTTCTGCCATTGATACCAACTTCCTTTTGTCCTCTCCTTATTGGCTGTTGGCAAGTTTCTTCTTCACATTATTTTCTGAGTTCAAATTCTGTCTCCTAGAACCCTTCTTCAAAGGTCCTGTGTTCTACGCCTTCCACCGTTTCTATTACTTCCTCCTGGACCCGAAAATGTCCTTTAGAGTTCACTCGAGTTTTAGAGCCCACAACTCAAACATGGACTTGAGGAAGACCACACTATGAGAGCTTTTGTTTGTGCCTGTAGGAATCTATTCTCTAAACCCTTGCATCTGTGTTCACAGGTTGGTTTGTCGGCTTTGCGTGTGTGAAGGATTAAGAGGCTGAAGATGTCTTTTGTGAATTAGCCGGTGTCTGGAAAATTTTTCCTTTTTGATTTATTTTGAGTTTCAGGTCATGGAACAAAAGTCAGACATACAAGCCATCTAAGTTCTTGGCCCAGATTTCTGGCCTCCCTTTAATTTATTTGCTGGGAAGAGGAAAGTGGGTGGTTTGGACATTTGGCTTGGTTGCTCTGGAGTGATTAATCCCAATACATTGAGAAATAGCAAAGAAAGGATGGGGATTAGAACACACTACGGAGTGATTTCAATTTTATTGCTAAGCAATACAGCCCTTACTAAAACAAGCAACCTCTTTTTTCCTCTACCCATGACATATATTAATCCTGCATTTATCTTGGGCTAAGATATCATAGCCCCCATTTTGTAGAGAAAGAATACTGAGGAGGAAAGATCAATTGGCTTTATGATCCTATCAGCTCTTCTGGATCAAGATAAGATCTCTGGCAAGCAAACAAACAAACTATTCACAACATGTTCTCTTGGGTCAAAGACAGAAGAAGGCTGTAGCATTGAGCCTTCCATCTGAGATTAATTATTGGTAATGAGGGTCTTGGAGTGGAGCAAAGTCTTATGAAAGGGCTCTTGAAAAAAAAAAAAAAAAAAAAAAAGGAAGGGCTGCTGCAGTCCACCAGTCTAAAAGAAACCTTTCCTTTGCCCTACATTTATGGAAAGCCTCACAGTGAAGTAAGGGAGGGGAGTGCATCTTCTCAGAAAGGGTGTCAGTCCTCCTTGCCCAAAGACATTCCTCCTAACTCACAGACTATTTCCCTAAAGTGAGAGGGTATCAGCCTAAAATTCTTGGGCAAGGTTGGCTAGAAGATTTAAAGATTTCCTAGGAAAATTCCCTTGCAGATTCTGGACAAAAGAAAAATTCTGTTGTCATTACCCAATGGTTAAGCTCTTCCACTGGAGATGCTCCCCGGGAAGGAACCCATTTTCCTTCTTTAAGACAAATATTAGGAAAATAATGGATGCTATAGTCAAGATTCAAACATTACATGAAACTACAATGGGAAAAAGGAAAAATGCACCCTTTCTGCCCTCCCACTTTTACTTTTAAAGAAACTACTATTAACGGTTTCTTGTGCTTCCTTCAAGAATATTCCCATGCTTCTGTGTTCCTGTTCTTTGCTCTCTGGATCTGCCGAATAGCTGACATTACAGGACCACACGTCATCACCTGGGTTCTCTTTACCAGGCTCTCAGTCTTCCTCTTTGCTGGTTTACTTTCTCGTTTCAGAGAAGTACCTCTCTTCTAGGAGGTTTCTGAAAGAAGAACCTTGGAAAGAAGTAAAGTTGGTAAGATCTGACACACTATAAAATGTCTTTGCTCTGTTTTTTACATGTGAAATTTTGGCTAGCCACAGAATTCTAAACTGAAAGTAATCTCTGAGAATGTAAAGGCATCACTCCATTGTCTGGCCTCTCCTGTTGCCATTCTGATTCCTTGTCCCTAATGTGTGACCTGTTTCTTTCTCTCTGGAAAGTTTTAGCATCTTCCCTGGTATTCTAAAGTATCATTAATGACATGCCTTGGTGTAGGCTGATTTTTATCCATTGAGTTGGATACCTTCCTGGGCCCTTTTCGTCTAGAAGTTTTCAGGCATTATTTCTTTGATGACTTTCTAGTCTCCATTTTTCAGTTCTCTCTTCTAGAAGGTCTCTTATTCAGATGATAGATTTCGAGGCTGATACTCTGTCCTCCTTATTGTCCAGCACTACCTCTATTTATTTATTTATTTATTTAAGATTTTATTTATTTACTTGACAGACAGAGATCACAAGTAGGCAGAGAGGCAGGCAGAGAGAGGGGAAGGGAAGAAGGCTCCCCACCGAGCAGAGAGCCCGATGCAGGGCTCGATCCCAGGACCCTGAGATTATGACCTGAGCTGAAGGCAGAGGCTTTAACCCACTGAGCCACCCAGGCGCCCCTCCATCTATTTATTTTTGAACTCCACTTTTGGGGCACTGGCCGTAATTTTTACCTTCAGTTGCCTCCATTACAATTTTCATTTCTGCTATCATATTTAAAATTTTAAGGGTACTTTAAAAATAGTATATTGTTCTTTCCTTCAAGGATGCAATCATATAACTCTCAAATTTACTCATTTATTCGGAGGGCCAGATTTATAATCTCTTTGTACAGTTTCTGGTTCCAAGTAGCTTTTCTCTGTTTGTGCTGGTGAGACTTTCAGACGACAGACCCTGCTTTCCTGTTGGGTGATCCTTGGCTGTTTGTGCAGAGTTAAGACTGGAACACCCGTGACAGGTTATTAAGAAACTTTGTGTACATTGGTGGGACTTGTCAATTATGGGTTCAGTATAAGGAGGTGTGATTGGACTTATTCATTTAAGTTTTTTCTCTTGGGGGTTTCAGATTTCCTGGAGATGAATCTTCCAAACTTGTGACTAGAGTTGCCTTTCCGAAGTAGCAAAAGAGAGGATAGAGAGTTAAGTGTTTCTTATATAAATTTTAAACCAATCCTCCTGTTTTTAGTTTCCTCTCTTCCCCCCACTAAGGGCACCTGGTGTCACCAATTGTCAAGCTTTTTTGAGGGTTCAGGGCTGCAAACACAGTGGCTGTGCAGCTTTCCCCACCACTGGATTAGGATTCAGCTTTAAGTTGGTTCAATCGGTTCACATGTGACATTCTGATTTCCGGCTTCCCCCAACTTTGTGGCTATGATCTCTTCCCCCTCCTATTCTTTGTCCTTGGGGTGTTAAGACTTAAGGAACAAAGAACCCTGCCCCTCTCTGTCTTCTCTGCACTGGGAACAGCTCTCCTGCCACAGTGTGTCGTCCCCTGAAAATGGATGTGTGTGCCAAGTTTGTCTCCATCCCCTCTTGGTCAGGAGCACCTCTCTGCTGTTGAGTGGATCACTGTCTGCGGCAGTGCTAAAAACACCAGAGACACTGGCAGATGAGAGCCTCACTCAGCAGCCTGGCGGCCCCTCATCCCGACCTCACTTATTTCCACCCACAGCTTCCTATCCAGCACCATTCCAAGGGACATCTACACAGCAGACAAGTTCATTGGGGCTGGGGCTGGGGCTGCCATGGTAGGGGTGGCTGGCTCTGGGGCCAGAATTGAGGCTGTGTTTGGGAGCCTCATCATGGGTTATGCCAAGAACCCCTCTCTGAAGCAAAAGCTGATCTCCTACGCCATTCTGGACTCTGCCCTCTTTGAGGCCCTGCAGCTCTTTCGCCTGATGGTGGCCTTTCTCAGCCTCTTTGCCACGGGAAGGAGCCATCTCTACCTCCCTTAGGTCTTTCTCCCGTATCTTATCTGTCTTGTATGTTCTTTTTCCTATATTTCCCCAGGGAGCCTGGGGAAAGTGGCTGGCTTTGGGTTTGACAGAGGAAAGACAAGTAAATAATGTATTAAGAAAAGAAGAAAGAAAAAAGAAACCCCAAACCATTTATGATCATTTTACTCTTGTGGTAGTTGTGAACTATATTGAACTAGTGCTGCCAGCAGCAAAACGCCTCTCTGAATAACACTTAACCGAGCCTGCACTTTCGGATTAGACGTTCTCATGGGGAGATTTTGAGTGGAGTGAGGGGAGGACACATTAACTTTGCAGTTCCGCCACCAGATCAGGAAGAGCCAGAAGGAACAATCTGGATGATGTTTTGAAGAATCAAGAGCTTGGCAGAAAAGAGGCTGGATGGACACTGTCCCACCCGAAACATGACTGCCTAAGGGCTAATAACGGAAGTCTCTAGAAGAATTTGCAGACTATCAGCTAATGAGCCAGACTTACTACAGGGTAACTGCCTGGTCATTCAAGATCAGAGGGAGAAAGACAAGCAGCTTAAATATGGCACCAAGGGGTGCCTGGGAGGCTTAGTTGGTTGAGCATCTGCCCTCGGCTCTGGTTGGTCGTGATCTCCAGGTCCCGGGAATGAGCCCCGAATCAGGCTCCCTGCTCAGTGGGGAGTCTGCTTCTCCCTCTTAGATAAATAAATAAAATCTTTTAAAAATAAATAAATAAATAAATAAATAAATAAATAAATATGGTACCCAAACAATAAACAAAGAGGAGGGCAGGGCTCAGAGCTCGCCAAGGCTACTGCATCCGTTCTTTGGCACTAAGAAACTCTCTCGGGTCACTCTAAGCTGGGTTTTGTGATCTCCTGTTTCTCTTTAAATCTTTTTTTCACATAGATCTCAGGGGCAGAAAAGAGGGTTGGGCAGCAACAAGCTAGGTCTAAATTTAGAAGAAAAACCGAATGCAGAGAAAGTTAATATTCGTTTGTAATCCAGCCTACTTGTAAACCCAGACCACCATCACCAACAGGCCGCTGATGCAAAAGAGAAATGTTCTCTTGTATGTTTGTACCATTTACTTTGCATGGTGTGGAAGTGCTCATTCTGGGAAGGCTGTTGGAGGAATATGACACTTCACCATTTTTATCCACTCTTGGAACAGAAGAGAAAATAAGTCAGAATAAACATATGAGAGATTAAGTCAGATATAAACAAGATGATGAAAATAATTCTTGTCAAGGGAAATTTCTAGAGGACTAGAAAACTGGTTATGGCAGTAAATTAAAGATTTTTCTCAGCAGGATATTCATTTTCTTGTTTACTGATCGCCTCATATCCTTTAATCCTCCCTCCAAATCTCCAACTTCTCATTTCCTGTTTCCCTGAAAAGTATCACAGTTCCCCCCTCCCCCACCCTTGTCCCCTTATCAATAACTTCAGTATGGCTTTAACTCTTTTTTCTTTACTTCCCTCCTCAAGAAGTCTGCAATTGTGTGACCACTTGCCTCTCAAATCTCTTTCCTCCACATTTCTCCTGCTTCTGCTCTGGTTCACAGCTAATATCCTCTCACTCAAACCGCTGCAAAATCCTTCTTACCGAACCCCACTGTCTGTAAATTCTCCCTCCTTGGGCTTGAATATAATCAAGCCTAATCACCCCAAAGTGTAGAACTTACCTACCAAACCTTCATTAGCTCCTCACCGCTGATAATCCTAAAATCAAAATTCTAAGGCCCACTGCTCAAGATTACCCACGAGCCATCATTAACATAGGGTGATGACTAAGAGCACAGATGTTGTAGCCAGTCTATCTGAATTTAAGTCCTATGGACTCTGCCTAGGGTTAAATTAAATTTCAATTGGGCAAACATTCACCGGACTCCTACTATTGACAATATGTGACAATCTCAGTTGCATGGGCATTTAAAATGAGTGACTATCAGAATGAGCTCACAATCCAAGGGTGGAAGAAGACATACATGAAATGAATATCATAAATGAAGTATAGACAACATACATAAGAGGATTCAGAGAAAGGAGTGATTTAATTTTCCAACAAAACCCAGAAATATGACTCTGCCCTGTTAGGATACAGATAAACACAATGCTCATCTCCTTTTGCCTAGTCCCACCCTGCTCCAAATTCCTATGTCCTCTAGGGTTCCCATTAGGTGATAAGCTGTCTCACCTAATTTCTTTTTGGAAGCACAGGCCTGTCTTATCATCACTATGCAATCATCTGTGTCCCGCTGAAGATTCTGGAGTCCTGGCAATATCATGGGACTTGACAACAATGTACATAAACCCTACCTACTTTCCATGGGGTTCTCCCTAGCTCTTTCTTCAATGCCCAGATCAAACCAAATTTTCTATGATGCTTTCTATGATCCTCCTCGTCAGAAGAAATCTCATTCTTTTTTTTTTTTTTTAAGAGTTTATTTATTTATTTGTCAGAGAGAAAGAGCGAGAGAGAGCGAGCACAGGCAGACAGAGTGGCAGGCAGAGGCAGAGGGAGAAGCAGGCTCCCTGCCGAGCAAGGAGCCCGATGTGGGACTCGATCCCAGGACGCTGGGATCATGACCTGAGCCGAAGGCAGCTGCTTAACCAACTGAGCCACCCAGGTGTCCCGAAATCTCATTCTTTTATGAACACTAGACTGTATTTCCCTGAGGGGCACAATTGAGTCTCCTATGTACCACTATGTACCTCTCATACAGTGTCTTGTACATAGTGGGCTTGGACACACTTGCAGACTTGAACTCCTTGCTTCTGTGAAAGTAGGAATGCATAAACTCAGGGAAGGGGTTAAGATTTTGGAACTGCTTCTTACATATTCTCCAAGAATGATTAGTAGTTTGTTTCTAAGAAAACCTTGTTTCAGAGGGAATTTATAAACATTCTTTTTTTTTTTTTTTAAGAAATTCTAGTTCTCTGCTTAAATTCTCCATCTACTATTCAAGAACATAATCCACCTTTTTTTTTTTTTTTTTTTTTAAGACTTTATTTATTTATTTGAGAGAGAATGAGTGAGAGAGAGCATGAGAGAGGAGAAGGTCAGAGGGAGAAGCAGACTCCCCAAGGAGCTGGGAGCCCGATGCGGGACTTGATCCCGGAAGTCTGGGATCATGACCTGAGCCCGAGGCAGTCACTCAACCAGGCGACCTAATCCACCTTTTCTAATAGAGCCTTAAAAATATTTATAGAAAGCATTTTACAATGCTGTCTGTTAATTCCAACATCTGGGTCATCTGCAGGCCTACTTCTATTGACTATTTTTTCTCTCAGTTATATTTCCTGCCTCTTCATATGATAACTTTTTATTATATGCCAGATGTATATAAAACAGAGAACAGCAATACATATACCTAGAAAAGGACACACCCCTGCTGGCAGGCTGTTAGGATTCAGAGCCGAGTTGGTCTCATCTGTAGCAGAGCTAGGTCTGGGCTTTGTTGTCTCTTTGGTTAAAGTCAGTGCACCACTGGTTTCAAATGTTTTTTGTTTTTGTTTTTGTTTTTAAGACTTTATTTATTTATTTGACAGACAGAGATCACAAGGAGGCAGAGAGGCAGGCAGAGAGAGAGGAGGAAACAGGCTTCCTGCTGAGCAGAGAGCCCGATACAGGGCTTGATCCGAGGACCCTGAGATCATGACCTGAGCTGAAGGCAGAGGCCTAACCCACTGAGCCACCCAAGCGCCCCTGGTTTCAAATGTTTTGAGGGTAGGATCAAGATTGTCTCAGTAGCGCCTGGGATCTGACCACAGTGAGACTCCAGATATCTCTCTCTATGTTTATAGCCCAACCACCAGTTTTTGGGGCTGCTTGTGGAGTTCTCTTTACTCTTGGTGGGCTGCTTCTATATACTCAGTGAAGGGTCATTGTGCTTTGAAGGGGTCTATTTCTATCCTCCTGCCTTGCTCTCAAATTTCTCTGTAGTGTGTTACTCATAGGTACTCAGTGAATGCTCTCTGTGCACTGGGTAGGGATGGGGGTATTGTTCTCATCTCTCTGCCCTGCCTTCCGCTATTGACTTGCTGCCACTGTGTATATTAAGCAAAGTCCTCATGGGAAAGAATGAGGGGTGGGTGGGTACAACATTTGCTCTGGGATTTAGTTTCCTTATACCAGCCAACATGTAGCCTCCAAAAGTTCCGTATGAAGCTGAGCTACTTTCTCCTTATTCTCACCTATGGTAGGTATGTATACTCCTCCTGCTGCTGGACCTCTAGAATGACAGCAGCCATGAATTTTTTCTCTCCTAGGAAGGGCTCGTTCCTTTCTGGAATTTAGTTCAATTTGAATACTTTGCATTCTTAGATATTTAATTGTTTGTCTTCTAAGTTATTTTTGCTATTTATCCAGCTTATTCTTGTTATTTGGGTGGGAGTGCCTGTATTGTGACACTATACCATTCCTTTCAACAAATCAGCTTCTTGAGTGCTAATTCATCAAACCCCCCATCTAGGGCTATAAGAATAGCAACAGATTCCTCTTTCTGTTTTCTTGCCCAATTCCTAGCCCTGAAACCACAGTCTTAGGGACACTCTGGTGCACCCTATCTCCTCTGTGGGATGAAAAGAAGGACTGTGAGGCCAGCTCAACTGAACACTGTTCTGTTTGTGTCTCTGCTGACACATGGCAATGCACAGGGCAGGGAACACTCCTCCCCTCTGGGAAAAGCACCAACACTAACGTAGTTCTTGGCTAGGACTGGCCACCCCTCCCAGACTTCTCTCACACAGTCTGCTCCCCATATTTCAGGTCCAGCCATTCCACAGAACTTGAATAGCCAAGGGAGCCTGCGGGCAGCCAGAGAGCCAAGGGTGTGGGCTAGCTAGTGGGAAGGGTGGACTAGCTTGTGACTACATAGGAAAAAATCCTCATTGCTTCTCTAGCACAGTGCGGTTCTTAAAAGTCAGACTTGAATACTGGATCATTTCTCCATTTGTCCAGAATATATATGCCTGGTGAGTTAGTAACCAATTTTCCTAGATTATTTACCACTTAATGGTAAGAGCTCTGTACACAGAAGCTGACTTTGTCCTCTGAAAGTGGAGAAATATCTATAATAGGCTGTTTTTAAGAAATGGGATTTAGGGGTGATTATTTTTACTTGCAGGCAGAGTTTATGGAATTGGAAGCCCAAGATTATATCCCAAAGAGATACTTAGGATTTCTTGCTCTAGGAAAGGAAGGGCAATGCTTTACCATCTAAACTGGAAACAGGCTCCAAGACATCAGGAAGCTGTTTGACCACACAGTATACCCAATTTCTGAGAACTAAATCCCCAACTATTTATAAAAAGAAGCCAGAATGAGACTTGGGAGGTTTTTCAATCCCCATCATTGTACCAACAAGGGTGACTGTATTCTATGAGACAAATGAACATCAAATGGGGGCAGAGGGGGAAAGGTCACCAACAGCCACAATTTTTGATATTGTCTCACTTGCTAAAGTTGATGGACAGTGGCCTAGGTCAGGCAGTTAAATAGGAAACAGTGACTAATGCTAAGGCAAAATGTAGATTAGACTTGAGGTCTGATGGCAATCTGACAGCCAAGCTGGGTGGGAGGCTAGCAAAGGTGACGACCCCGACTCTAGGTTCCTAAGAGTCAGGATGGCTATAGATCAACACAAAAGGAATAGTTTGAGAATTTAAGTGCTTGAGATAATGCTATCACTGAATGGTTCTGCAGCCAAGAGTGTTTCATAATACCTGCACCTGAAAGTGAAGTTACTCTTGGTACTTCAAGGGGACAGGGAAAAGAGTACATAAAGTTTGGTCTAGGATCAATCCAAGATAGAGTTAAATAACAGACTCCAGATGAATCTGTCCTCCTGGGTTAACTTCATGGCTAGAAATGGACTAGGCTGACTTCAAAGACTATATACTTCTATGGACCTGAATACATTCTTGATACTTGCTCTCACCTTTTTAATTATTATTTTAAAAGAGTTATTTATTTATTTGAGAGAGATAGAGAAAGAGGGAGGCGGGGGATAGACAGAGAGAAAGTTGGGGGAGGGGCAGAGGGAGAAGAAGAGAATCTCAAGCAGAGCCTCCAAGCGCGGAGCCTGACACGGGACTGGGTCCCACAGTCCAGGAGATCCTGACCTGCTTGCTCTCATCTTAAAAATTTCCATAGCTTCCTTGGACTGAACCAGCAGCCAGGTTAGAGTTTAGATACAGGTTTCCTTGCTTACAACCTCAAGAATACTCTTGCCTTCTAGGATGAAGTGTAAGAGGTTAAACCATATGCAAGTGTCCATTTTGTAGGTAAAAAAATGGTTAAACATGAATACTTTCATACAGTTCAACATCACATATGTTTATGTTCATGTTTGGCGTATGTTTCAGCACTTGTCTGCTACGGAAGGGTAGCAGTGGATTCTAAACTCTTAATAGGAGGAAAATGTAACAGGAAAAAATGGAGTCAAATGACAGAAACGACAATCTGTCCTGATCTAAGCCTCCCCTGGTACATCTAAACAAGGGAACATGTTCTGAACCCTGCTCTAGCCAAAGTTCCCAAGATATCCCATTCTCCATTTGTCTTTTATACTTTCTTCAGGCCCATTCATGGAGATGAGCCACTCAACTGACGGCCAGCTCAGGTTTCCCCGGAGGTCACTCAGACAGCCACGGAGATGTGGGTTCCTACTAAGAGAATTAGTCAGTGATGTTCCATCTCTGGTCCCTGCAGCAAGTGGATTCACTTGTTCTCCTTTGTTAACAAGGTGGTAATCTTCAATATCTGTGTAACATGGTAGTTCCTGGCCACTTGAAACATGGCTAGCCGAAATGGAGACATATAGTAGGACTTCAAAAGATTTAGTCCCAGATTTCAAATACTTAGTATGATAAAAAGATTGTAATGCATCTTACTGATAACTTTTTATTACATACTAAAATAACATTTTAGATATATTGGGTTAAGTAAAACTTACTGTAATTGATTTCACCTGTTTTACTTTTTAAAATGTCCCTACTAGAAAATTTTAAATTACATATGTGACTTGTATCTTTGGAAAGCACTGTCCTAAACAGAAAACTTTTTTTTTTTTAAAGATTTTTTAAAATTTATTTATTTGACAGACAGAGATCACAAATAGAGAGGCAGGCAGAGAGAGAGAGAGAAAGGCAGGTTCCCTGCTCAGCAGAGAGCCCGATGCGGGGCTCGATCCCAGGACCCTGAGATCATGACCTGAGCCGAAGGCAGAGGCTTTAACCCACTGAACCACCCAGGCGCCCCTAAACAGGAAACTTTTGGTCCATGAAAAGTCAGCTTCGAAGAGCTGGAGTTCCTTAGTTGCTGCAGCGATTACATTTGAGCTGTGACCTGGGAAAGCTATGGTGTGCAGTTAAACTTCAGCTTATCTAACCCCTCCATGGCACCAAATGCGGCAGACTTGTTGGAGGCATGAACGGAATTGTCATCTAGTCCTCAGAGAGCCTTCGAGAGGTTAAGGAGGTAAGTGATAAAAAAAAAAAAAAAAAAAGAAAGAAAGAAAGAAAGAGACAACGAGAGTTGGAATGTAATTGGGCAATTCTGTGATGTTCAGTTTTGCAAATGAATCAAGGCCATGTTGAGAAACCAACCTTCTACTCAAGGACCCCCGAAGTTCTCCGAGTCGGTCACCTCTCCCGCTCCCCAACCCCATGTGGCCTCAGACCACTCCAAGAGCAAGGAGGAGTAGAGTGCTTCATACATGTCTGTGGTTTGGCAGAGACAACAACAAGCTGGCCGGATCGGGCCAACAGAGCCAGGCAATGGGAGGAAAGGATGAATTGCACAGAGTGAGAGATTTAGAGGAAGAAGGGGGAGGGTGGAGAAAAAGCCAATGTAAATTTTTGAGCTAAGGGTTTGCCAACTCAAGGATAAAGATCACCTAGAGGATGGGACACTAAAGAACAAGGTAACCAGAGTCTGATATGAAATTAGAGGATATGTACAATTGGGAAAATTTATTTGGCCTCCTTGATATTTTGACAGTAAGCTCACACCAGGATCCCAGTGCATAAGAAAACTAATGGTTTCAGCAACTTATTAAAGACACTTCCTAAATTCCAGTTGGAATGAGAGAGCACTCTGACTGATTTTGTTCAACTCTCAGATACCAAGGCTCATGTTGTCAATGACTATAGACTGGGGAGCCAAAATTCAGATTTAATTCCTATTGTCTAGCTTACATGGTACTATTGGCAACATTGAAAAGTTGGGAAATAGCACAACTTTGGAGCCTTAATACCACAAAGTCTGAAGATCTTAGAGATCAAAGACAGCTGATATAAAAGCCAAGGAAATTAGGCCCCAATGCCCTATGGTACCTTGGCCATTCTGCAACATTCAGAGATCACAGATTTCCACTGTTGTCATTTTTTTAAAAGATTTTATTTATTTACTTGACAGACAGAGATCACAAGCAGACAGAGAGGCAGGCAGAGAGAGAGAGCGAGGAGGAAGCAGGCTCCCTGCCTAGCAGAGAGCCCGATGTGGGACTCGATCCCAGGACCTTGAGATCATGACCTGAGCTGAAGGCAGAGGCTTAACCCACTGAGCCACCCAGGCGCCCCTGTTGTCATTTTTTAAAAAGTCACTCAGCTCATAATTTCTACAGTGACTGCCAATGTTCCCTGTGGCATCTAGAAAGGGGTACTGGAAATAAACACAAGGCCGCTATCTCACCAAGCATCCGAAACGTCACCCCAATGTGCTCATGGAGAGAGGACGTCTGTCATTCCTGATGATGCCTGACGCAACAGGGAAGTGAGAAAACTTCTGTCTGCTCAGCTCCAGTGTGAGCCCACCTCCACTCCTGCTCAAGTTGTAGCCCCTATCGGCACGTCCGCTTGAGCTCAGTCTTCTTTCCTATAAGGCCTGAGGTGTTTTTTTTTTTTAAGATTTTATTTATTTATTTGACAGATAGAGATCACAAGTAGGCAGAGAGGCAGGCAGGGAGAGAGAGGAGGAAGCAGGCTCCCCGCTGAGCAGAGAGCCCGATGTGGGGCTCGATCCCAGGACCCTGAGATCATGACCTGAGCCAAAGGCAGAGGCTTAACCCACTGAGCCACCCAGGCATCCCAAGGCCTGAGGTTTTTGAGCGGTGGCAATAGGATCACAGGCCCAGTTCCTAATCAGGACCCTATTTTGGTCAAAGTCAAGCCATGTTTTTCTTTCATACCCTCTGCCCAAATCTGTACAGATGCCACCTCACCCGGGGCAAGAAGGCTTTGAGAGAGAATTCGCCTACTAGCATTAAGTTCTTAACCGGTCTGGAGAACTGGATGCCCTTGCATTGTTACATACAAAATTCTGTGCATATGTATAAGTTTCTGGACTTGGATCATACTCTCAGATTCTCAAATGTCTATGGCCTAGGAAAAAATTTTTTAAAATTATCATCTTGCCTTGCAACACTGCCTTCTTGATTCTGGCATTTAATATTTGCTCTAAAGTTAAGAGAGTTTCTTAAGCCTAGACCATTGTTACAGACCAAATTGCATGGGTGTCCCTCCCCCCCATCTTTAAAGGGAAGCCATAACTCCCAATGACTACATATGGAGAAGAGCCTTTAGGGAGGTCATTAAGGTTAGATGACATCATTAGGGCAGAGACCTAATCTGACAGGATTGGTATCCTTAGAAGAGGAAGAGAGGGGTGCCTGGGTGGCTCAGTGGGTTGGGCCTCTGCCTTTGTCTCTGGTCATGATCTCAGGGTCCTGGGATTGAGCCCTGCATTGGGCTCTCTGCTCAGCGGGGAGCCTGCTCCCCGGCCCCCCACCTGCCTCTCTGCCTACTTGTGATCTCTGTCTGTCAAATAAGTAAATAAAATCTTTAAAAAATAAAAGAAAGAAAGAGATAACAGAGAGCTCTTCCTGTGTGCGCACAGAGGAAAGGTCATGCAGAGATACTGAGAGACAATGGCTGTCCATAGGCCACGAATAGAGGTCTGATGAGAAACCAAACCTGACAGCATTTCAAAGTTGTAATTTTAGCCTTCAGAACTGGGAGAAAATAAGTTTCTATGGTCTAAGTCTCCAGTCTTTGGTATTTTGCTAAAGCAGCCTGGGCAGACTAAGATTACCATTGACTGATGGAAACTAACTTGTTTTTTATTAATACATCAATACCCCCAGCACCAGTAGGCAACACTGGACGTCGACCACCTCCATCGCTCAAACTGGATTCCAGTTCAGAGATTTACTAACATTAAGCTTCTGAGCATAAGACCACAGGTCACTACAGCTGAAATCAAATTCCCAAGTCCATCAGCTGGGCACAGGAGAAGCTACCGACTGAGAAAATCAAGGAGTCAAGCAGGGTGGAAGGAATTATTGCTTTGATGTGGCAGCAGAATAAGCCTGGAGAAATTCCACCTTTTTATGATGCAATCAGGTTCTACGTGTGCTCCTCTAACGGCACAACGCATAGCTACTCAGCCCTGCCAACAGCTTGCATAGCACTCCGCGGAACAAAATGGATGCGACTGGATTAGGGGTATCAGTGTATTTTACTGGGATCTTAATGCGGCAAAGGGTAATTGCAGGGTAGTGGGCGAGAGACAGAAGTGAGACTAGCAGGGGAAGATATGAGAGACTGTTTCCGAGGTGTGGTTTAGTTAAAGCTCTGCCATGTCAGCTGGCAGGGCCAGAGCAAAAGAAAAAAAAAAAAACAACACAGAGCAGAAAGTTGAGCTGTTTAACGGGAGTCTCCTTAATTAGGACCAACTGTGGGTGAGGAATGCTGAGTCGGCTGGCCACAATTTGTTTGCGTTTTCTCTAGTTTCAGAGATTTCCCTTTTTGCCTGCCTCCAGCCTTTCCCCTCCTCTGCTGTTTTCACAGGGGTAGGAGTGAAAACACAAGGCACCAGCCTCTCTTTTTCAGAGGTGTTCAGATGAGGAAATTTAAATCCTCCACTGACTGAAAGGTAATTGGGAATCTTTCTCAAGAAAAAGGGAATGTTCCCAGGGGTGCCATCAAATTCACCTTTAGAGAAGGGGCAGCCCTTCGGGGGAAGGCTCTGGAACACTGAGTGAGTGCCTTTATCTCCACTGCTCTTCATCACTAAGTTTAACTAGTCTCAGCCTCCATTTCCCCACGGATAGACAGGTAGATCAGCACCTACGAAGCAAAATGTCTGGGAAGTCGAACATCGGGGAAAATAATTTTGAGTCTTAACTTGGACAAAAACCTATCTTGACAAAAACTAAAAAGTCACCAATAGGCAATCTTAATTGGAGTTCCTGCGGTTTTTTGTTTGTCTTTTTAAAGATTTTATTTATTTATTTGACAGAGATCACAAGTAGGCAGAGAGGCAGGCAGAGAGAGAGGAGGAAGCAGGCTCTTCGCTGAGCAGAGAGCCCGATGCGGGGCTTGATCCCAGGACCCTGGGATCACGACCTGAGCCGAAGGCAGAGGCTTAACCCACTGAGCCCCCCAGGCGCCCCTCCTGTGTTTTTATCAGAGAATTTGAAGGAGGCACTAAGAATACTCAATTGGGTACTGTTTGGAACCAACATTTCCTTTTCTGCCCCAAACTATTAGAGATGGCTCATCTTAAAGATTTTTGGAAAGGGATGAAAATATCTGATTTAAAATTTCATAAGATACTTCCTGTTTCCTCCCCACTTCTCACCCACATTCTTCCTGAGGCCTTTCTTAGGAGTCTGTCCCACAATTCCCAAATCCCCGGCTAACTGAAAGGAAATGATACAACAGTGTCTGCATTTCTGCATTTTCTTGAAAGCAGTTAGGGAATTAAGATATAACTGACAATATTCTAAAAAGTTTGGAAGGTTCACGTGAAATGCCTGGAGCAAGGCTTGGCAAGTTTTTCCTGTAAAGGACCAGAGAGTAAATAATTTAGGCTTTGAGGGCCATATGGTGTCATCTCTGCCCCTGTAGCAGGAAAGCAGCCACGGATAGTATGTGAACAAATGAAGACAGCTACGTTCCACAGTAACTTTACTTATGAACAATGAAATTTGAATTTCAGGTAATTTTCACATGTCACAAAATATTACTCTTCTTTTGATTTTTTTTCCCCCCAATCACTTGAAAATATGAAAACCATTCTCAGCTTTTTGGGCCAGGCAAAAAAAAAAAAAGCAGTGGACCAGATCTAGCCCGAAAAGCCAGAATCTGTCGACCGCCAGGCTAGACCAAGCCAAAGACAAAAAGGTGAAAAGAAAAAGAAATAAGAATTTCTGACCTGACAAGTCCCGGACCAAAAAGCAATTTTGGACTAAGATGGCCCTCCAATTTTATTCCCTCCCAGTGCCCTTCTGATCTAACCTGCTCAATTTACAAGTCAAAAACCAGATTTTTCTACCAGCAATACTACTGGCTAGGTTTTGACTCAGGAAATAAAAAGGGGAGAGGAGTGGGTGGAGATAGAGAGGCTGGATGGAAAAATAAAAGGAAAAAGAAAAGACACTAGTATCTTTTGCACCTCTTTGCCAATCCCCCCACCCCCCGGCATCAGGCGGTACCTTAAAGTAAGATGGGACTGAAACATATCTGCAGCTTTTACAGCGATTTATGAGGGACTGACAGAGTCAAAAGCCTTTTGTAGTTGGAAACGCCAATCGTGCTACACAGACAGGTTGGAAGAAGTCATACGGAGTGCCTGTGCCCTGTGTCAGGTTCTGTTACCATAGTGACCACAGAGCAAAGCCCCTGATATTAACAAGCTGCCACTCCAGTTCGGATCTCAAGCACCCTGTCAGCTTACAGGGAGAAGCAAAAAAGGTGTAAAAAGATCGGACTCAGGACCCAAATTCAGACTCCTAGGCTAATGCATCTGCGGAACCCTGAGCAGTTTCTGGCAGCTCCGAAAGATTCAGGCCAGAATGCGGGTGTGAAATGCTGAGCTGGCAATAAACACCTCCAGCCTTGTAAGCTACTCTCTCGGTGGAATGAGGCTTCCCACCACAAACCAAATGAACTGCCAGGCCTTCCCTCTGAACACATCACTCTCCCCTCCCCTTTCCTTGACTTCTTTGTATCACATTCAATCTTCGCACTCCATTCCCTGGCCTTCCATTATCACCTTTTTTTCCCCTTTGATTCTATTAAATAAAAAGTCCACTTTCTAACTTCTTCCTTAGAGTTCCACAGAAACTGAGATCATTTTTTTTTCTATTCACCAAGCCTGGGTCAAAAATCCAGACTCAAAATTGAGGGCTAAGGTGCCACCCAAACATTCTGCTTGTAATTAACTTAATACCATCCACATTTAATCTATACAAGAAAAACAAAACAAGGAACATTAAAAAGAAAAGCTAGCAAAACAGAAATAAAAACACATTCTAAATCCCAAAACCTAGAGAGAGAGAGATACTGGACCCTGATTCCTCATGTCTGCCTGCTTATGTACTATCACGTGGAGGTTAGAGGGACCAACGTGCTACTTTAGATCTGGAGGGTGAGCTTCTAGAAGGATCTATCTACTCAGGAGAAATGCAAGGGATGTGACAGTATGACACTGAGTAACACACATCAAGGCAATGACGTCCAAATCCATGGATGCACCATAACCACTCTTGTTCTCCATGTCAAAAGTAATACTGAGAAACCAACCCATCACAACCATTCCTCTCAGGGACTCATACTTTCTTGAGATCTCTCGGGAGAAACCCAGTGAACAACCCTGAATGAAGGAGGTTACGCTCATACAAGTCAAGTGCAGGGTCCCACAAAAGTAGGTGCTATCCCTTTGCTAAAACTAAAGGAAGAGAAATGCCCGAGGTGGCTTGGAGAGTCACAAATAAAAAGACAAGGCTGTTTCCCAAGTTACAGAAACGTTTTAATACAACCTACTTAGATCATGTTCAAGTTCGGCCTGACTTTGGCTAGATTTCTTCATTCCCACAACTTCTGCAACTCCTCTTTCTGTCCCATCCTCATTTAAATTCCAAACTCAAAATGATCGTCGTCCACAATGGCAGCAGCCGTAGGGTAGAAGTACAGGGTGATAACAGCTTTTTCTTTTCACCTGCCCACATAGAATTTGACCGTGAGGCCTCGAAGGAGCTTCAGTGTGTTGGGAGGAAGGTTTACCAATCTGTTACAGGGGGAGCTTATCCAGTACCTCCATGGGTGCCGTGAGATCAGTATATCCTGAGAAATAGCCATGAGAAGGTATGAGAACCTAAGAGCACGCTTCGTAAGTGACCATTTCTTAGTCTGTGTAGACTGAATGGTAAAGACTTCCGTGGTAGGGACGCCTGGGTGGCTCAGTTGGTTCAGCTGCTGCCTTCGGCTCAGGTCATGATCCCAGCATCCTGGGATCCAGTCCCACATCGGGCTCCTTGCTCGGCAGGGAGCCTGCTTCTCCCTCTGCCTCTGCCTGCCACTCTGTCTGCCTGTGCTCACCCTCTCGCTCTCTCTCTCTGACAAGTAAATAAATTTAAAAATCTTAAAAAAAAAAAAAAGATTTCCGTGGTAGCCAAGCCACCCATGTAAGCCTCTGAGCCTGCCTTGGGAACAGCTGCTGTTCACTGAGTCAGCGTGGGATCTGACTCGACATGAGCTATTCCCTAGACCCACCCAGTCAAACGTAACCAACGTTTGTTCTGGAGAAACGTGTAGCAATGCCCTGTGCTTAAGCAGAGGCAAGTCTGAAGTTTTACTAAAGACACGTGGCTTTCTGGAAGACAACTAATTTAGGAATCTGAGAGGGCAACCAAATGAAACTAATAAACACTCACGGTCTTTGCATCATACCCTCCAATTTCAGAAATACTGACACCCTGAGGATGGTCTCCAGTCTGTGGAATCAGCAGAGCTCTCTAGCTCATTCATTTCTTTGTTACCTGTCCATAAGCTTGCATCAAATCAAAGCATTGTCTCCACTCTTCCACTTCCGAATGCACTATGGAATTACAAACAATGTTTCTTTCTTTCTTTTGTTTGTTTGTTTCTAGGTAGGCTCCACACTCAGCATGGAACCCAGTGTCGGTCTTGAACTCACAACCCTGAGATCAAGACCTGAGCTGAGATGGAGAGCCAGATGCTTAACGGACTGAGCCACTCAGATGCCCCTGAAAGAGTGTTGCTTAAAAAGGCATCTTTAATATGCTGCATTATATACTGATCCCATGGCACCTGCTTGTGTCAGAAGGGCATGCATTCTGTATTACTGTTTAGTGGAGATGCCAGATTTGTGCCGAAACATGAACATACTCTAATCTTATGTTTCTTTGTGACTATCACCAAATCATTAGGAAAATAATAGTCATTGTGTGCCCACGACTTAAATATGTATACCAAGCACTTTGCTGGCATTTAATTGTCATTTACTCTTCTTATTAACCCTGAGTTAGATATTATTTCCATCTGACCTCTAGGAGAGGTAAAACTCAAGACAGGTAAAGTTACATGCCCAAGGTCCCACAGCAAGTGAAGAAACAGAGCCAGTTTAATATTAGGATCTGTGACTCTAAAGGCTCCATTTTTTTTTTTAAGATTTTATTTATGTGTCAGAGAGAGAGAGCACAAGCAGGGGGAGTGCAGGCAGAGGCAGAGGGAAAGCAGGCTCCCCGCTGAGCAAGGAACCCATCTCGAGACTCTATCCCAGGATCCTGGGACCATGACCTGAGCTGAAGGCGGCCGCTTAACTGACTGAGCCACCCAGGCGCCCCTGAAGACTGTTTTTACCTGCTACGTAGGCTATAAGTACTCCCATCACGAGAGACAAAACTGAAGTTCAGGGTGGTCACAGAATAGCAAAACTAAATTAGGCATTTACTCAGCTCACGAGGGAACCCTTTGGCATTACTTCTGCAGTGCACTGCTTGGCAGCTTTCCAAATGGTGTTGCACTGGAGGGTGAGGATCACTGATACATCTCGAGGGGCAGTTTGCACAAAAAGGTGGTCTCCGGTCACGTTTAATCTGTGTCTGCTCCACCCCTTCTACGCCGCATCTCAGCAGTTAATGAAGGTGGGGACTGAGAAGGGTGAAAAAGAAATGGGTTGGATCTCCAAAGCCTGCAACTCAGAACAGAATCCACCTGAAGGAGTGACAGGCTCCTGGTTCACTCAAAGGGGGGCTTTAGAAAAAGAAGAACGTAGGATGGTCTAACTTGACAGAAACCTTTCATATTTGCCCAGGCTGACTCCTACAGATTGCAAAGGCAAACTTCTTTAAAATGAGCACCACCACCAGACAGGGGCGCCTGGGTGGCTCAGAGGGTTAAAGCCTCTGCCTTCGGCTCAGGTCATAATCCCTGGGTCCTGGGATCGAGCCCTGCATCGGGCTCTCTGCTCAGCGGGGAGCCTCCTTCCCCCTCTCTCTCTGCCTGCCTCTCTGCCTACTGTGATCTCTGTCTGTCAAATAAATAAATAAAATCTTTTAAAAAAATAAATAAAATAAAATGAGCACCACCAAGAAAATCGCAACGCCGCAAGGCTGCAAAGAATAGGGAAAGGCAGATCATGGTTGAGGCGGCAGCAGAATGGGAGGAAAAGCCAGTGGAATGATAACTGACTTAGCACTTGGTGGGTTGGGCGCTCTTTTTGGGCCACCCCATTCCAGCATCTAGAAAAACCCAGCCAGGACCCTACCTGGCCCTTGAAGATGAAGTTCAATCTTCTGGACGCCGTTTTACAAAGAAAGTCTTTGTAACCCATGGGTAGGAATCATAGTGAGGAGGGGGAAATGCTGGATGGGATGCTCTATGGGGTCTTTTGGATCCAACAGGGCACCCTGTGGCCCAGGGTGGTAGTGGTGGGGGGAAGGGGAGCCGTAGGGGGTGCCCTATACATGGTGTACCCCAGAACCTTCTAAAGGATCACGGCACTGGCTGTGTCAGCCCGAGAACTCCTCTTGCACCCTCACGCATCATGGCTAGGCTGGCCAAGTGGTACTATGATGCTCCGTCTTCAGACAGCTTTGTCTTCCATTTGGGGCATGGGCCAGTCTTCAGAGCTGAAGTTGTCAATGCCATGGCCCCTCACAGCTTAGGCTTCGGGGTCAACAGCATCAATTGAGTGGCTCCTGCTCCCACTCCAGCAAAGGAAGTCCTCCCCACCGGCTCCCTCTCCCCTTGTCTATCAGCATCCTGTGACTGCAAATGACTCTTCTTGGTGCTGAGGTCTGTGCCCCACGTGGTTACCTTCCTTCGGGTACTCATCTTAGATGCTGATGGGAAGGCCAGAGGCTTACTTAGGGATTGGACTATTTGGGTAGGTTGGTCTGTGCTAAAAAGTAGACAGCAATGGGGGGAGCCTTGCTGGCTCTGTTGGTGGAATGTGCGATTCTTGATCTGGGGGTTTGGTGTTTTAGCCCTATGTTGTGTGTAGAGCTTATCTGAAAAGAAAATCTTTAAAGAGAAAGTAGATAGCAGTGGAGTAGGGCCCAGGCTAGACTTGAGCATGAGGGCATTTAGCGACCCCTTCCTTATGCAGAAAAGCTTGTTTGCCCAATCTTGTCAAAACCACAGACCTGCAAGCTCTGAACATCTTCAAATTCAAGAGGACATGTTCCTCTCTCATGCTTTGCTGGGTGAAAATGAGTTCAGAAGTGTTTCCTAGGTTAATGGCAGATGTCTTGGGTCAGCTGACTTTGGAGAACATCATTTGACTAAGCATTGAAGATGGAGTCTATACTATGAGCCCGTGTTGTGTAGTCTCTATCCCAAGACAGAGAACAAATCTAGAAACTGAAAGAAACGTCTAAAAACTCTTCAACTTTAGAGATCTTGAGGAGGAACTGCTTTTTCAGGTGTTCAATGGACTGAATGACATGGAAGTCAAGCCCAAAGGGCAGGTTGTTGAAGACGGAGATAATGGGAATTACTTTTTTGCCTATGACTTCCCGGTGGTTAAGAACTCACAGTGTTGCGTTGGTCAGTGTTAACAGTGGTGATTTTATGGGGAGCTCACTTTAACACCCCCTTATGCTACACCTACGACTATGATTGTAACTACGGAAGGAAACCTTTAGGGGTCAAGCAAGAATCATTTACTGATCAAGCACAAAGATTGTCAAAGTAGATAAGAAAAAAAAAGGAACCAGTTTTTCATTAGTTCCATGCCTTTTTTCAACTCCCTGGAGAAGGATTAAGTATTAAAAACAAAACCCAAAAAACCTGAATGTGTTGGAAGAGAAACCTATTGTGTCTGAAGAAAGAATTTTTCTTCAGGATGAAATTGCAGAGCATTTCTACCTATTCAGTCAGGTGAACGCAAACTACTGACTGAAAAACGAAGCAGCAGAAGTGGGGATTCTGAGGCATCACAAATCAGAATGTTTTAGGGAGTCGGCCCTGCTTGGCAGCCACCCAAGAACTCACTAGCCAGGGAGGTCAAATGTTCCATTATCAAACGTAAAGGCTCTTGAGATATGTCTTGGGCCCTGTGTGGGGCACCTTGAAGAGAGGAAATAATAGGAAGACCTGATAAAATGGTTTGGTTTCAGAATAAATGAGGAAGTATGAGGTGTCTGGAGAACTAGGCTTTTTAAATGCCCCAAAATGTGATTATAGTGCTTTAATTTCACTAAACTCTATAAAAACACATGAAAGCTGAAGATTTAATGCAGGCTCCGTAGGCTCAAGATTTCATGCAGGCTCTGCAGTAAACCCATATTTGCGCATTTTCCTCTTTATTTTCAGTCTGTTCCTTAGAACATCTTAACCTTGAAAGTCAATGTTTCCCTCTTCCGAGGCTACTTTTTCATAGTGGACCTCCTCTGCCTACCTTTACAATTAAAAAACAAACAAAACCCCCTGAAACTTTTCTTCTAGGAGACTCTTTCCCATTTCAGGCATCAGGAGTGAGCTCCCTTTATGATTTCACCTTTCAGGTACTTCCCCCACAGAGAGGAACCCATGGGTCTAGCACATTAGTTGCCAAGTCTCACCATGACTCTTGTGTTACGGCCTCTAAAGAAAATCAAACTAAGAATTCAAATAATTGCTAAGCCTGCATTTGACCATAGAAACTACAACTGATAGCCAATTATAACTGTTCCTTAAAAAATAATGACAAAAACTAAGTCAAGCTAAAAAATAAGTATATCTGGGGTGCCTGGGTGGCTCAGTGGGTTAAAGCCTCTGCCTTCGACTCAGGTCACGATCTCAGGGTCCTGGGATCGAGCCCCATGTCGGACTCTCTGCTCAGTGGGGAGCCTGCTTCCTCCCCTCTCTCTGCCTGCCTCTCTGCCTACTTGTGATCTCTGTCTGTCAAATAAATAAATAAAATGTTTAAAAAAAAAAAGTATATCCTTCCTTCATCTTGAGTTTTTTTTTAATGTTTTTATGCAAAAGATTTAATTTTTATTTTACTAGGGTAAAGTTCTCCCCCCCTCCCCGTGTGTATGTCAATTCTTTCTAGTATTGCTGAAAACAACTGAAGTATATGTTACGTGCAAAATGTCAACTGGGCATGGTTAAGCTGCCAACTCTTGATCTCAGCTCAGGTCTTGGTCTCCATGCTGGAAATGGAGCCTACTTTTAAAAAAAAAAAAAAAAAAAAAAAGGCAACTGGGCAATATGTAAGCAAGGTACTAAGTTACAGTGGTCTTTACTTTGAATTCTTATGACCGATGTCTAAGGGCATTAGTTTTTCAAAAGTTTTGTCTTTAAGTACCTAATGTTATTCCTCTGTTCCTGATTGCATTTTGTTCACATTATCCCTGAAACTACAGTTTCTTCAACCTTTTGGTAAAATGACACTGTATGAAATACGATTCATAAAGGTTATATTGCTAATTTTGAGAGCCAACTCTACACATTGAATAAAATGAATTATTTCCCCATCTAAAACAGTGGTCAAGTTCATGATGTTGTGACGTATAGTAAGAAATATTTATATATGGTTTTTGTCCCTGTTTCTGGCACAGAACTGCCCAAATCCTAGGAATTTCTTAAGCGCTGAAAGCAATACAGGTGTCTTTACTTATGTCAATGTGATGACTTTTGGATCCCAGCTAAGGATGGTGGCTGGTGGCCAGGGTAACCAACCACATGATTAGAGGGCTGGAACTTCCAGTCCCTGTAGGCTGAATCCGTTGGCAAAGGTCGATGACTTAATCAATCAGGCCTACATGATGAAGCCTCCGTAAAAACCCCAAAAGGACAGTGTTTGGAGAGCGTCTGGGTTGACAAACACAGGGAGATGCTGGGGCAGCCCACTCAGAGAGCAGAGAAGCTCCACGCTCCTTCCCTCATACCTTGTCCTATGTGTCTCTTTCATCTGGCTGTTCCTGAGTTGTACCCTTTTATACTAAACTCGTACTCAAGCAAGTAAATGTTTTTCTGAATTCTGTGACTACTTTAGCCCATTAATCCAAGCCAAGGAAGGGTTTCAGGAGGGAAGCTCGGGTTGATAGCCAAGAGGTCAGAAGGCTGGTGAATGCCTGGACTTGCAACTGGCATCTGAAGTGGGTGGGGGGCAGTCTCTCAAAACTGAGCCCTCCACCTGTGAGATCTGATGCTCTTCCCAGGCAGAGAGGGTCAGAATCCCGACGGACCGCAGGATGCCCAGCTGCTGTCGAAGAATCGGCATCAACACTGGAAGTGGATGTAACAGGACAAAATCAAACTGTATCCTGCGGTCCAAGTAACACAATAAATTCTAGCACAGGTAATAGGATTGAAAAGGTAGAAGCAGATCCAGCAGGAGAGGGTTCTCTTGGGTTCGATCCTGGTGCTTGCTTGCCCAGGAGCCACACAGGGAGAACGTGCATTTGCAGGCTACGGTTGTCCTACCTACACTCATCATCCCCGCCTTACTTGATGCTTCCTTCTCCACTCACTGGCACCTGGACCAGCATCTCCACTGCTTCACTAAGATCTCTCCTGTCAGAGATACCAGTGCTCTCTACGTTGCTAAATCCAATCATCTCAGGGGCGCCTGGGTGGCTTAGTGGGTTGAGCCTCTGCCTTCAGCTCGGGGGTCTTGGAATCCCAGGGTCCTGGGATCGAGCCCCACATTGGGCTCCCCATTCAGCAGGAAGCCTGCTTCTCCCCCTCCCTCTGCCTGCCTCTCTGTCTACTTGTGATCTCTCTCTCTCTCTCTCTGTGTCAAATAAATAAATAAATCTTAAAAAAAAAAAAAAGACTTTTTAGTCTTATTTTTCCCGCCTCTCAGTGCTATTTACCAATGTTAGTCACTCCTTGATATTCTTCCCTTTGTCTGCCTCAGTGGCAGCACTCTCTTCTTGTACCCCCTTATCCAGACTCTCTCTTCCTCTGACAACCCTCTAAATGTTGGTCTTTCATTGTAAGTAGCCCCTGACTGACTGGAGTTTTCATTCTACCCATTTTCCTGGGAGCTTTGTCCCTAGCATAGATGACAGCAAAGCGTCTTCCTCTACAGGGTGAGAGGGGTTGAATGATGGGGTCTGGCACAGAGTAGATTCTCAATAAAAACCATGCGGAAGGAACAAATCAAGAGGTCATATTAAAATGTTTTTAAGGATATGGGTGAGAATCCTGCCAGGGTCCATGGTAGGAAAGGCGGCTAGATGGGAAAACAACCATTACATTACTAAAGGTTTTCTTCAAAGCAATTTTATTCTTTTGGGAGTTCCCAGGTTCCCCTTCCTTGGACTTTCATCGCCATCAAACTGGTAATATACTTAGTTTTGACAAAGAGTGTATGTAAAAGCTTCAGACTGGGTTCCTATGGTTGGGAACATTACACCAGGATCTTACTCCATCTTTAGGTTAACAACAATCATCCCATACAATTACCCACCAGAGGCCAACACTTTATGTAGCCCCCAATCTATTTCTGGAAAAGCTTCCTATGTAGAGTTTGCCCAGAACAGCTTAAAAATGCAAGAAGGAAGGAGAACTGGCTGTGAAGTTGCTTATGTGTAAAATTGTTTGACTTCTCATAAAGAGAGCTCCCTGGGAACCCGAAGCCTGGTCATTTCTGTGGAAAACACTTAGCCTATCCTGGCCAATGCCAAATGCACAGCATCTGAGTTGAGCACTGTCATTCTGAAGGAATCATCGGAGAAGTGCTAAAATGTTACCTCAATCTCTTTAATAAAAACGTTCAAGAGCTACCTTCTCATGCTAACTTTAACCACTCTCCAATCCCAGCCAGTCGCCGAACATGAGGTCACCAAGTTTTCCGGTCAAACGCTGGATGGTAGAATTTAATAAAATAGAGGTTTTCTCCGATTACCCAATTATGGGCTGAAATTTAAATATAGCACAATTGCTTCTGCTTTTCCCATTTATGAGCTATGCTATGTAGCTCCTACAGGGGATCATCAATTCTGTCTTCTAGGACAGACTGTGGTCCTTACACCACAGTGGTGCCCAAAGAAACAACTTTAAAAAAGCATTTACTGGGGCGCCTGGGTGGCTCAGTGGGTTAAGCCTCTGCCTTCGGCTCAGGTCATGATCCCAGGGTCCTGGGATCGAGTCCCATATCGGGCTCTCTGGTCCGTGGAGAGCCTGCTTCCTCCTTTCTCTGCCTGCCTGCCTCTCTGCCTACTTGTGATCTCTGTCTGTCAGATAAATAAATAAAATCTTTAAAAAAAGAAATCTGCTCTGATAGGAGAAGAAGCTTTAAAAAAAAATAATAAAATAAAAAAGCATTTACCTTAAAAAAAAAAAAAGTATTTACATTATCTACCACGCCCCTCCTCCCCCCAAATAGCCACTTCTTAGATTAAGTGAACACTCTTCACTTGGGAAGACAGTTATAGTTGACCGAGAGAACGTTCTTTGCTTGGGGGGATGTGGGTTCCCAATCGATTCTCAGATCCCGCACAGGGATCTGAGATACTATACAAGGTAACCTTTAATCAGAGCCTCTCCTCCCCACCCCCCAAAACAACCCATACATTCTTTCCTAATGTAAAGATTTCCAACAACAGCACAAAGCTAGCTGTTAATAATAGGTCCCAACATGTAAATTACAGCGGTCTCCAAAAATAAAGCTTCATGGGGGAAAAAAATCTGCAAGTTACCGCGGTGAGGTAGACGCAGGGAAAGAACAAGTTTCCTCACACCACGGACATCTGGATGTCCTCGCTCAAATGGCAGACAAGAATTCCGAACACAGTCCTTGGAAGCGATTTTTTGTGTGTGTAAACCACACCATGACTTTTCCCTACCTCGCCTCTCTGTCTCCCGCCCCTCGACCAACCTTACAATTAAACACCCAAGGCTTGGTCCTGAGTCTCAGTCTTTCCTGCCGTTTCTAGAGAGCAGTGGGGTGGGGGGGGGGGGCGGCGGGGGAAGGGCAGGGA
>PISX010000146.1:196965-288685 GCA_004024625.1 Mellivora capensis | reverse complement strand
TTCCCAAGAGGCCCCCTTGGTCCCTGCATTCTGAACAGCTTCCTCCCCCCACTAAGATGCTCTGTTCTTCTTTGATGAATTCTACCAAGGAACATTGGACAGGTTTTCCCAAAGAAATCCCAGCATTATAAAAGTCCCATTGAATGGAAAGTTTCCTTGTTCCTTTAATCTAAGTCTAAAGAAAGGTTGAGGTGTCGCCCCACCCCCCCCACCACGGTGGGGGAGGGGCGGGGGAGGGGAAGGACCACTCATCTGACCTCAGTGGGCACTGTCATTTTCACAGCCCTCTTGCCTTCATCTTTATCTCAAAATTAACCCGCCTTCTTATCTTAAGTCACTGGGTTCATGGCCTGCTTACTCTCGGTGAAATATCTTTGTTGAGAGCTCTGAAGGTTTTTCACTTCAGAGAACAGAACAGCTGAATACCACATTGTGCCTGGGGGTCAGAGGTCAGCATCACAGAGAAAACCCAGCTAATGCGTTGTGAAAGACCTTCCTTTTCGTGGGCAAGTCTTCCATGCATGTGAAACTAAGCACATCTCTCACCTAGCACAAAGCCTTGAACAAAAAAAATGAAAAGAAAAAGGAATCTTAATTCTTCACCAGTAAGTGGATGAAGTAAAGATCTCATTCCAGAGAAACAAAACGACACGCAGGTGTTCAGGCAAGGTAAAAAGCCGTTTGTTCTATGCCCCAGGCACGACACTCTGCCCACTGAAGGATGACGGATAGATGGAGGAAAAAATAACAGGGAACTGAAGAGATTTTAAACTTCCCAAAACCTCACCTGCAAATGCCAGATATACCAAACATTTCTGTAAGGGAGATGTCCTACCTAGTTTTCATAGAATCAGGTATTGAAGTGTCTGGAGTGCTTCACAAGCATAAATACCTGGCCATTTTTTGGGAACTGGTGATTGCTTTCAACACCCCGCAAGCCTGGATGGCCACATTTCCGCAGCAAATGCTTCCCGAGACACATCCCACTCCGACAACGTTCCATCCCCTCCAAATGGTCTCCCGCTCACTGTGCAGTGTGTGCTTCTCCAAGAAGGAGAAACTGAGGCTAGAAATTTTGCCCCTGGGTTGTGAACAAGTCAGTGTCAAAGTCAGTAGGAGACTTCCGGGTGCTTTATGTCTTTCCTATGGCATTAAACACACACTCCAGTGCTGCCTGAGTACAAAGCCCACACTTAGCACATGAACCTTTTCCCCCACTGACATCTCTCATGTGTCCTTTACTTCTGCTTTCCTCAAAATGCCTCCTGCCACATCACCTCCCTGAGCCGAGAGGGAGAAAAGTTTTTGTTATCTAAAGATACGCATCATAGGAAAAAAATAACAATTTGGGGAACCCGGGAAATGACTGGCTAGGAAACTACTCTGGGGATTCACATGCTTTTCTTGGGCAACTGAGTTGAAATCTCTGCTCTGAGGCTTTATGATCGGTCTGGGGCTTTGGCATAATCCTTAAAGAAATCAGAAGAAGGAAGACCGAAATGAAAAGAAGAGAAAGTTAATCAAAATCAAACAGGGTTTTGTTTCTGGGAAAGGTGCCTTCAGGCAACAGACAGGAACAAAAACATCCTGTCCTTTCTTCCATTTTATTCTGAGGCAGGATGGATCCAGGGCTGCTTCTCAGCTTAGAAAACGGGTCCCTGCAATTCCATCTCACCCTCCAGACTTTCTCACATCTGGAAGAACGAAGCCCTAACAGGGGACCCCTCATGGGTGCCAGCCTTCTGGGCATCAACCAAGTGTTAACTTAGAGTAAATACAAAATTCGTCCATTATCGCTCTAAAGGCATTGACAGTGAATGATATACACCTTGGGCATTAAAACTGTCTTCTAGGAGTGCCTGGGTGGCTCAGTTGGTTAGGCGTCTGCCATCTGCTTGGGTCATGATCCCAGGGTCCTGGGACTGAGTCCCACATAGGGCTCCTCGTTCAGCTGGAAGCCTGCTTCTTCCTCTGCCTACCTGTGCTCTCTCTCTCTCTGACACATAAATAAATAAAATCTTTAAAAAAAAATAAACAAACACAACTTTGTCGTCTAGTCTCTCCTGGGGAGAGCACAGTTTGGTTTCATATAGATTTGGAGAAAGAGGGACACAGCAATGACCTAATCGAATAGTTTGCAAGCCCCTTTTTAAGAGGAACCCTCTCTATGAACATTTTCACCCGAAATCCCCAGCATATAAAACAGGTAAAAACAGAGCTACTCTGGTTGAAAGGGCGGCAGCTGCTCAGGGTCCACTTACCCTGCCCCACCCAGGTCCCCTCCAGCTGTTAGCGGTTTCATCTTAGCTCCTTCCTCCCCCGTTACCGTGTCCATACAAGTCATCCAGGCAGATGGTGGTTTTTCTACGTTTAAAGGCTTCCCGAGAAGGCCCTTCCACATCTTTCTTAGGGCACTCATTTCATGTCAAGTCCTCGTTACAGAGAATTAGAGACAGGGGCCAGTCAACCTATGAGATTCAAAGTCCTGGAACCAGCAGGGATTCCCCCACACACATACTTCTGCTTTTCCACCTTCTCTCTGCACCCCTATACCCACAGTGCATTATTATATCCAGTGTCAGTTTCTTTAAGGTGTTCACAACACGGAGCAATCTGAGAGCAAAATCCTTCTAGACTTTTATAATCTCCCCCTAGGACCTTTTAAGTCCTACACTTATCTCAACAGCAGTTTTACTGACAACTTGCCTTTTCAAGCTCCCCAAGCCTCCAGTAATGTAGTTTTTATAGAAAGGATTTTTTCTTCTTACACTCATATTTCATCAGCTTATGTCATAATCAAGTGAAACAATGTCAATTGGCATAAACAGGTTTGGGAACAAACAGCTCTTGGTAAGTGTTCAGCCTGATGGTGGGAGCAGAAGGGTTCAGGCACAGCAAAGAGCAGAATGAATGTTGGGTGTGCGGAGGGCATGGAGAGAAAGTCCTGGGAGAGAGCTCTGCTCTATGGGATGCCCGGAAGCTCTGCAGCAAGATGAGGGTGAAATTCACAAGGCGGAAGACACTATTACACCTTCGCTTCTGACCTTTTCTGCTTCTCAATATATTCCTCCTCGATCCACCTCTGTTTTTCTTCATTAAGGGTGAAGACCGGGGGTGGGGGTGGGGGTGGGGGGGATAGATAAGGAAGTGAAGTGGACTGAAATAAAAAATTCAGGTTATTTCTGAATCCTTGGGCTCCCATCAAATGATCGGCATTATTTTACTTGGATGGCATTATTTTACTGGTAGACTCATTCTGGGTTAGACAGCGTCTCAGTTCAACTTACAAGACAGACAAGGAGTGGCTAAGAGGCTTGCCAGAGCAGACGGTGATGTGAAACCCAGAACCAAACCCAGGAGTCCTGACTTCTTGGGGGGTCTCCTATAGGTGGCAGTGCCTCCCCGGCGCAGCAAGATTTTTTCCGAAGGTTTTGGACGCGCTGGGGATCCAAGCTGCTTTCACAATGAACAGCTCTGTGCCAATTTCAAGAGTTTGTTTCTCAGAGAGCAGGAAAGCTCCTGAACCAGGCTTTGCAGGAGTAAGCAGTGACTTCCTCCCTCCTGCAGGAGGCATGGTTAGCTTCTGGGTCCTGGGACCTGGAGTGGCCCTTTTTCCCCTAAGGGGTTGGAGGCCAGCGTGGAGGTTGGTGGAAGCTCCCCACTGAGGGAAATGAAGTGGAGCAGCCTTGATCTGACTCCCTTCCTAAACACCCCATACATGCCGACCCTCTGCACCCCGGCTTTTCCAGAGGTTTCCATACGGGGACTCCAGAAGAAAAACAAACACTTAACCAATAATGAATATGAGGTTCACCTCTAGGAGATGAAAACAATTTCTATAAACCACAGGAGAACACGGGTGTTATTCCATATACCTCCCCCTTCCCATTTAATTTATAAGAGTCGGGGGAGGAGGACCCTGTTAATTGAACAGGGACAAGAGAAGAAAATTAATAAGTTAACATACTGCTCATCAGATTTCGAAGGTAATTCTAAAATGTATTATAAGCATGGAGAATAGTGGTCTCTACGGATTTTCCTTATTCAGAGAGCCGCCTTTTCAGGAAAAAAGGTGATTCGTAAGTCCTCCCCAGGATTAGCTCAGTGCTGGCCCAAAAGGCATCTGCAAGGCTGTTAAACTCGAACCCCATATATTAGAGGACCCACTCCTGTGAAATTGCTGGGGGGAGCTCTGAGTTCTGGAAGAAGGCTCTAAGAATAAGCACTCAGTAGCAACAGGTATGGAAATCTGGGTTGCAAATCCAGGCCTGGAAATTACAAGGACATTTGGCGAGAATTTATGAGAGCTAAATGGGGAGAAACGGTATAAATTATGGGAACTGAACACATACCTAACAGGAAAAAATTGGAAGAAACGGCATACATTTCCAGAACATGGAAATCCACCACAACGTAAACAAGGATCTCACTAGGGAGCTCTCTTCAGACAAGAGGCATCCATTTCCAGGGATCTGATTAACCAAAGAAGTACTGCTTCCCAACTGCGTGTCAGAGAGAGTGAAGGAACAAGGTCTCAGATTTGTGCCACAAAACACTGCTGTTATCTCAGCCACCGCGTCTGGGGGGTCAAATTCCAGAAACCCTGACACCCAAGAATAATTCCCAAGTATTTATTTTCCCTGAGGGCCTTGGAGCCATAATTCCACTCACTGGCAGAAATACTAATTCTGTTTAGAGCTGTTAAAAACCTATTTTTAAAATCACACATTTGGCAGATCATCAGGAACAAAACCTGGTAGTCAAGGATAGTCTTAGAGAAGAATCGAAAATAATCCGAGGGAAAATGTCCCAAGCCTGAGCAACAACACTTTCATGCATGTGCATGCACACACACACATTCTCTCTCTCTCTCTCTCTCCCCCTCTCTGAGCATGCGTGCACTCACCAGACAACTGCCAAAAGAATGAGGGGCCAGCCGGACATCAAAGATGACGGAGCGGGATGTGCCTTCTGTTCCAGTTTTCCAACATATTACCCATTGATCCCATGGCCTCATAAATTCTCTTCAAGAGAATTCATCTTGGCCCAGGGCCTTCTCCCCCTCTCCTTTCGTACCTGAAAACCTTCCTCCTTCCTGAGTACCCTGTCCAGACTTCCCTGCAGTCTACCCTTGAACTTTTCATGCCTGCCATACTCACTGTGCTCTTAACACAGTGCTCCTTGACCTGGTTATAAATCTTTTTATTTTCGACTTGCTTGCTCCCTGTTTCCAGCTCCAATTATGCCCAGTGTCAGAAATCAACATTCAGCTCTGTTACAGATTAATCATACCATCATGGGGACTGAACATAAGTTGTCTTTTTCTCTTTGTTGTGAGGAGCATAATTTTTGGCACACAGCAGGCGATTAATAAATCCTCACTGGTGGATGGCTGATTGGCTTCTATTTTCTGTAGCTGTTCTATTTCCAGAGATAGGATTTGAGCCAATCTAAAGAGCTCTAAGTGTGATGTTGCCCAGGCTAACAGTGGTATACGTAAGTCTAGACTGTTATATTAAGCTCTTACGATAGAATCCTGTTAGCTATGTGCTGTCATTAAATTCCACATAGACTCCACTTGACGAAGGGTCCCTGGCCCCTAGGAACTCATGATTAGACAAAAATACCACCATGTAACAAATGAATATGGGGAAAACTATAAGCTGGAAAGCAGCCTCCCTGGAGGTTGAAGAACCTCATTAACAGCTCTCCATTTCTACAAAATGACCATCTCAGAAGGCAGCCTAGGCATTCTCAAGGTTGCGGAAAGCACTGAGTTCCTCAGACTCACATTCAGTCCACGGCAGAATGGGCTGCAGAGCGAGCCAGAGCTGTGTCTGCATTTCTGCTCCACCACGTACCGGCTGTGACTTTGGGACAGGCATGCTCCCTCCCTGAATGTGTGCTCACAGCCCAAAAAAATGGCCATATCACCATCGGCTCTTCCTGGTTGCTGGGATAAACAAGGGAAAAAATAAAGCCTCCAGCTCCGCTCCCAGCAAGTAGGTAGGTACTCAACTTCCCTCTGCTCTCCTCTTTGGAATGACCCACCCGCGACTCAGATGCCGCCCGTAGCCATACATGAACTAGGAAGACCAGTTTATGAGGGAAACTTGTATGTACCATTCCCTCTGTAAGTCCACAGGTGACATCAAGCCTCTCGACTGTGGAAAGAGGACAGAGGTCAGGGTGTTGTGCGTGGGTACACAAGCATGTGGCCCGGGGCTTTGACGTTCTTTCCCCCAATGACCTGTCCGAGTCTTCATGTCAGAGAGGGTTACTAAGATTTAAATGTCTAATAATGTCCAAGAATTTAGTATTTCTAGGAAATTCCTGAAGCATCCCAAGAAAGGGAGGATGAGGATGAGGATGAACCCTCGTATCCAACACGTGCTGCCCTGCTTTTGTGGCAAAGGCAAGGGCAGGCCATCATTCTGGCCATGAACTTCGCCTGAGATGAAACTGAGACCAGGCTCTGGAGGAAAGAAGCCCGCTGTGCTATCAAAGGCTTCCCGACAGGATTCCCGATGGCGCCGAGCAGGGACGCTTTGATCCAGCTGTGTTTCAGGCTTCTGTCTTAGACAAGGGGTGTCTGTGATCAACGAAGCCACAGTAATGGTGGGTCTGGGCAATGAAACCGGAAGATGACATATGGTTTCTCAACTAAGGAAAACTCCCTTTCTCCTCAAATGAGCTCCGGTTCCACTGGAAAATGCACATTTTTGCTCTCACGCCCAATGGAAATGCCATCTTCCCGGGAAGTCCTCCCTAACCTCTCCAACTACGGCCCCTCCCTGCTCACTTCTGCATCCTACACATTCCATCTGGCGTCACAGGGATGGGTACCCTGTTTCCTCCACCAGAGTGCATTCTCCTGCATTACTCCCCCTCCAGTAACATAGGTATGCGCTCGCTGACTTTTATTTATCTGTTTTCACTGAAAGACGATAAGCTTCCTGAAGGCAGACACTTTTATGTCTGTCTTACTGATAACTACTGGCCTTCCGGTTCCCAGCACGGGGCTTGGCCTCTGCCCGGGGCTTGCTACAGTTCGTTGAATAAATGAACCAACGTTAGCTCCGTAAAGGGTCAGCTCGGTGTCTCCAGCACCCAGCATAATGACTGGCACAGAGTATCACATAGTAGAGGCTGACGAAGTAAGGCTTTTTTTTTTTTAAACAATGACATTTTTTGAAGGGGTGATTTTTATGTAAATTGACATTAAAATAGGATATACAAATATGGCATCCTAGTTAGCATAGAATTTGGATGAATAGAAATCTGAAGATGAGTAATTGAAAATTAGAGAAAAAAAATCAAAAATACATTCGCAGCCAGTAAGTTATTAGTCGATTATTCCAACTGGCACCCTCATGAGGGTCCTAGCAAAACGGAAGGGAAAAAATGAAGGGAAAAAGCAAACTTGAAGAATCTGGGAGGGACCTCTACTGCCTGCAAGGGACCTCAACTGATAAATATCACTTCTAGGTGCTCAGGTGTTATAAGCACTTTGCTCTTCCCATCAGCTCACGGTCATGACTACGTCCCGGCGGGAAGATGGTCAGGAATCAGACCCATTTTATGGAGAAGGAAACGGAGGCTGGAGGCTACGCAACCTCTGTAAGGTCATAAGGCTAACTGTGATGGAGCCTTAGTCCCGAATCGGGTCCGCAGACTCCCCAAGTCCAATGCTCTTCCCACCTCATTCCCACTAGACTCCCTGCTGACTGCAGACCTCGTGGAAGCCTCGAACACCTTCAACTTGTGCATCTGCAGCATCTGGTTGTCCCTGGGCCTGGATCAGTGTCAGTGAGAATGAGCTCCTTAGACTAGCACTTCGGGGCTTGGCTTCAGAGTCAGACAGATCTAGGGGTGAGAACAAATCCCACCACTGCGATCTTGGATGTGATAACTTAACCTCCCTGTGCCTCAGTTTCTTTATTTGTGAAATGGGATGATGATAAACTATGCCTTGTATAGTTTGCTGTAGGGCTGCAAGAAGGGAATGTTGATTAAGCGCTGAACATAAATCGTGTTTTAGAGCATCCTGTGATGAGGGAAAGTGATTGGCTCAGATGCTGGACACAGCACACGAAGTCTTCCTTATTATAACGCTGGCCGCTTGGTAACTCTCTCCTCCCTGCCTCTCAAGCACAGCGCAGGGGCTTTGCAGGAAGAGGTTAAGCCGGCAAGTGTGGTTTGCCTGCATCGTGCATGCCTAGCCCCATAAAACCCGATAACAAGAAGCAGCTCGTTGGCTCTGCTGTCCCTCGGCATTCTGTCTTCTCGCAGAGGCTGGGTTTGTGCCAAGCTGAAGTCCCACGCCCCAGGGGGTCTCTGTGGGTTGAGTGAGGCAAGTGCTGTGAGCGGATCTTGTTCCCACTGGTCCCCAGGCTTTTGCTAAGGGCCCCTTCTAGGAGGGAATCTAGGAATGTTGAATGGGATCGATGCCTGCACCCCGGGTTTCCTGCTTAGAAGAATCTGAAGGATGGTGATTTTCTGGAACAGGAAAGAGAGGGGTCTCCAGGAGAGATGGGCAAGAATGGCGCTCATGGAGACAGCCTGCCATGATAGATACAGTAATGCTGGCATCTGCTCTGAGGCGAGTGGAGCGGCCAGTGGCTCATCACAGCTCAACTCATCAAAACCTGGGTATGGAGATGTGGTGGGCCAATTAAGCCATTCACCCTGATACTTCACATCCTTTCCATGCTGCCTCCTTTGGAGCTTAAGGGGAACCTGCACCTGAAGGGCAAGCATCTCTTTGATCCCTGTTGGCCCTAATCAAGTATCATTTACAGGGAAGGTTTCGAGCTGTCTCCAGGGCAAAAGCTTGGGTCAAGCTCTCCCTCTGTGGATTGCAGCTAGGGTAGTTAAATTTTACATTTGAACCCTGGTGATTTGAGGACTGACCTCCACTTTATAAAATCCCCTCTCTCCTTGCCTGCCAAGGACAGTTAGCTTGAAAGTCTTGGGCTTGGGTGGAAAGGAAACCGAAGCCCAACCTCGCCCCACCCTAGCAGGCAGGCGGGCTGAGTGTGTGATGGGACCTGCTCCTGCTCCCTGGGCTGTGGCAGACAGCTCCCCACCCTGGCACACCTGCCCAGAAGTCTGTTTCTGGTAAGGAGCTAAGTGAGTACTCAGCCAACTATAGCCCTAGGATAGGCACTAAGCTCACAGTCTACAAAGCCTAGAGTTCCCAGGGTGGGGTGGGAAGGGATAGAGCAACGCAAGGGGGCAGGGAGATGAGCCATTCAGAAGAAATGACAGCATAACCTAGAAAAGGCCATGTGTAGGAAGGAAGGAGTGATGGGCTCAGGAAAAGGAACCAACTAAAGGATTTTCATGTCTTCCAGTGATGAGGGAGGCAAAGAACAAGTGTAGAACCAGTGCAAATCTGGGTTCAGTAACCATTATAATCCTGCGTGGGCACTCCCTGTGGATCTCAAGAAGGTTCTGAACTGGGGTGGCGGTGATGGAAGTGGAGAACAAGGTCAGGGACAGCCCCTTCCTTCTACCTTCCCAGGGCCCAGAGACTCAGGACTCACCCCCAGGATCTCACCAGAAAAAAAGAATTCCCAGAGGTCCCTATATAGATTGACTCTTTGTTCAAAACTGGTTCCTCTTAAAGATATATCCCACCAGTCATCTTAGCAAAGTCAGTCCAAGGGTCCCAAGTCCCATCCCAGAGGGGCTGCAGACTGTCCCACTGTGGTGGGGGACAAGAAGCTGGGAGCCAGCAGGACTCTGGCCTCCAAGGGCACCCAGTGCTGCCGAGGCCTCTCCCTTGTCAGGGCTTGCCTGGTTCTCTTGCTATTACCCTAGGCCCGCATATATGTGGGGCTCTCCCCAAGGAAACATGGGGAAGCAAAGAATGTTCCAGGGTGCAAGGCTGGGCTCTTGGGGTTGAAAGCCCTGAGGAGGTATGGGGGTGGGGGTGGTATTGGCATCAGGCATCTGGCCTAACCTCCAACTTCCTTCAGCCAGCCAAGTCAAAGGGAGGCTGAGGGGAGGGAGTGTGCATACTGGGGTGGGAAGCTCCCAGAAAAACCAGAAAGCATCAGCTCTCTTTCTCTGGCTGTTGAAATTTCCTAATCCTCTCTTGGAAGTATAGTTTCCAAGTCAGCTCTGAGGATCCCTGTCTGGCTGTGCTCACACTCACTTCCCCTTAGTGGGGAGCCTCTATGCATGGCCCCCCTCACCAGGGTCTGTGGTCCCCAACGATGCATCTCCCAGATTCCTCTGCTGCTCATCCTTCCCAGAGTAGAGTCCCAGGCTTCACTCTTAAAGGAATCCAACCAGCTGTGGGGTCACAAATTCACCCCCACCTCCCCACCTTAGGTCTCACCCCTCTGTCTCCTTACACCCCAGAGCTTCTGGGTCAGGGAGACCCTCTCGCTGAAGGCCTCTCCCCTTCCAGTCTCTAGGTCCCTAAGAACCTCAACACCCGCCCCCCCCCCAGCTGGGAGTGGGAACACCCCCCCCCCCCCATACACTGCAGCAGCAACCATCCAAGTTCAATCAAGTTGTGCCATTGTCTCAGCTTTGTCCCGGTCCCTGGGGAGCCCAAGAGCCTAGCCTTGCCTTCCCGCTTCCTTCCCCAGACCCTTCCACACACCCACCTCCAACTCCCAATGCCAGCCAACAAGCCCAAGGCTCCGGCACCGAAAGCCGGTGCCGGGAGCCGGGAGCCGGGAGCCAGAGGACTCTGGCGGCGCCCGCACTCCTCCCTCCCTCTATCAGAGAAGCAGGGCCGCCAAGACCCTCCTTCTTGCAGACCCCACACCCACTGCTGCGGTAGTAGAGTAGCCAGGGGCCGGGGCTGGGGCTGGGGTTGGGGAGCTCCCAACCCCGACCCCAGCACTGCGGCAGCCGGGCGCTTACCTGCGGGGGAAATTCACCGTCCTTCCCGACCTGGGCAGGGGCAGATGGAGCATCTTCCCCGGCTCAGGCGGCCATTCGCCGGGGGGGGGCACCCAGCGCCCTCCCCGGCACCGCGGACACCCGAAGAGGTCTGAGCCCGGGCCACGCGGAGGGCCAGACACCGAGTGCTCGCCGGTCCTCCGCTCCCTTTTCTCCCCACCGCCCGGGCTCGCACTTACGGCTCCAGCTGTACTTAAAGCGACAGAGCCCCATTTCGCCACGGCTGACTTCTGTCCCGAGCCCCGGAGATGCAGGGGGCGAGCGGGCTCTTTAACGTCCAGAGCAGGTAGACAAAGAGCCACCGCAGCCTCAGCCTTCCGGTGGCCTCGGAAGCCCGGGAGGTGCAGAAGCGGGCTGGGGGCCTCGACCTCCACCTGGGCTGCTCCGGAGTTAACCCCCCCGGGCTGCCAGCTGCGGTCCCTTGGGCGCCCTTACTCGCGCTACAGAGGCAGAAGAGGGTGTGGGCAACGAGCCAGGGAACGAACCGGTGTGTACCGGTGGGCACAGGTCGGGGAGGCCAGGGCTGAACCTTCCCCGGGCAGGGCTTCTTTCCAGCCCCCTCCTGGCCCCTGTCGAAAAATTAGTCAGAATAAGAGCAGGGGATCCGTACATCACCTAAAAGGAAGAGCGTGGTGGGGGAGGAAGGTCAGACCACGGGCACAAATTACCAGGGCCAGGCTCAGAGACCTGGGGTGGGGAGGGGAGACTAGGAAGGTATGCCCTCCAGTAGTGGCGGAAACGGGGGGGTGGGGGTGGTCCAGGGCTAACGTTTTTTCCAGCTTAGGGAAATAGATATGGTGAAAGGTGTGCGGAAACCTGGGGTGGGGGGGCGGGGGTGCAGGGCTAACGTTTTTTCAGCTTAGGGAAATAGATATGGTGAAAGGTGTGCGTGTTGGGGGAAGACTGCCAGGGAGAGGAATCGTTCACACCTTGCAAGGATCTGTGCTTTCATCCAGGAGGCATTTTCAGCTGACTAAGATGAAAAACGATCTCAAGGAGGGAGGATTTTAGTTGTAAAGTAAGAAGAAAAAGAAGTGGGATCCAATAGCAGCACCCCCTCCCACTGAGCTCCCTCAGGGTCTTCCTGAGAGCAGGAGCTGCACAGATGCCCTCCTCACTGCTTCCCCAGGGTGCTCTCCTTCCTCCTGGAGGGGGCTGGGGGCTAACTGTGTAAGGTTGGGTCCCCATCTCAGTGTGATCTGGGCAAACCGGGGAGACTATGTTTTAGAAACGGACAGATGATATCTGCCATTTCTTGAAGCAATGAAATTAACAGCAATGATCTTTTTAAAACGCACCCCCCCTCCCCCTAGTACAGACCTAAGAGGTCAGTGTGCCGCTGGTGCTGGGAAGCTTGGGGGTGATCCAGCTGCACACAGAGACCCTGTGGGTTCTCCTAGGCCTGTCACCTCAGCACTCTGAGCTTTCTGGGCTGGGTTTTTGCAAAGTTAAAGCACAGGAGATTCACACTCCTGAGCTCCTTCCTGCTTTCCAGCCTTTAAGGCGGTCTGGCCATGCTTTGAGTGCTAGGGATGGCCCTTCTCCCTAAAAGCCCATCTGCCTCTGGTCCTCTGATTGCCCAGGGCCACTGACCTGGGGCTGCATCTCTAGAGGGGGAACTACCGTTCTTGGAGGGTAGGAAACCCTACAGAGGGAACTCTGTCTCTGGATCCCCCAGCACTCTGAGTTGGAGAGGGGTCTGCTTCTGAGGTTGCAGAAAAAGCTGTGGTCAAGTTTTCCAAATATGCTTGGAGATCAAAGGGGAGTAAAGAGCTGCTGTGATCCCAGCACCAATCCCTCAGGCTCCCCCCCAGCATGGGGCAGGGGAGTTGATTTTTATTCCCTTTACTCAATGCTGGGTGGTTTGCGTGGTAGGACTTAGGAAAGGTGCACCAGATCCCAAGCAGACCACCTTTGAGGGGAATCAGAGCAAGGCAGGTGGTTTTCTCCAGCGTTTTCACCCATCTCAGGCCCCAGACCAAACCCCTATCCTGGTTCTTCTGTCCTGGTCATGTCCACAGCCAGGCCATCCTCATGACCACCCCAACTGGAGGGTGAGCGTAATCCGTTTTCTCAGGAGAGTCTGCCTGTGCAGCTGTGTTGGGGCTGGCCTGGGTCATCTGGGGAACAGCTTATGGTGACACACACCATAAGGGATTCTCTTTAGCCTCAGCCAGGATCCTGAGTAAAATGACTTTGTCTGAGCCAGAGGAATGTCACCAGCAGGGGATGTTTTCTCCCAGATCTAGCTGTGCATTTTCCATAAGGTTTCCTCCTTTGCGGCTTTCTGGGCAGAGGCTGGAGGGAGGGGAGACCAACAGAGGTGAGGCACAGTGGCTTTATTTGGGGAGCAGGCATCTTTGGAGCAGGGACTGAGCTGTCCCAGAACATTCCTTCACAGCCTTGCAGAGCCCGTTTGGCCCTGTCCCTCTTCTTCACACAAGGCAGCCTGCCCATCCTCCCTCTGGCCCTCCCCCTCTGCCTGCACCGCACCCCCCCAACCCCTCAACCCCCACCAACAGCAGGGACTAGGGATAGGGAGCAGGCGGTAAAGAAACCAACTCGAAGCCAGCAGCTGGGCACAGAAGAGGAGCTCTCAGCTCCTGAGTTTTGTCCTTGTCCTCCTACCCCCACCCAAGGGCGTTCTGGGCTAGAGGATCTCTAAACCCCCTCCTCCTGGGGTCTGATTCTGGAACTGCTAGAACCCAGTAGGAACTGAGGTTTCCCTCTACATGTTCCTCTTTCCTTGTGGATGAGGAAGATGGGTTGTAGGGTTGTAAGGTGTGTTCTACTTACCCTTATGCTTGGGGGCGGTTCCAGGGGCTTTTATAGGGGAAGGAGCAGGGGCCCAGAGACTTTAAGAAATAGCATGCAAATTAGCACCTGCTATTTTCAGCCAACAGGTCCAAGCACTTTGGGTAATTGGACAGCATCACTGAAGAGAAGTGCTGTCTGGGGGCTTCTGTGAAGACAGTAAAACACAACCTCCCCTGTCAGCAGACCAGGCTCAGGCGCTTGAAAAGGCCCTGACCCTGCCCATCATGGGGGTGTGGCAGAGCTGGGGGTGTGTGTGTGTGGTGGTCTCGTTGCCTTGACTACAATGGAGGGGCTTGCAGGGGGTGACTCTGAGCTCTTCTTTCCAGGTCCCAGGCTACACAGTTGTAGCCTGGGGCAGAAGGAGTGAGGGAACAGCTGAGGCATGTGGTGAAGGGGAAGACACCTGCTGATAGGGAGCTGGGAGTCAGGCACTTTTCCAGAATGAAAACTCAGCCAAAGAGGGAAAGAGGAAAAAGGCCCATCTATCTTAGATAGGCCTTCCCTGTGCAACTCTGGCTTCTGTTCAAAGAGCCCTTGGGAGCCATGATCTCATTGGTCTCCCGTGCCAGCGCCATCAGAGTGGCTCTTTACAAGGGGGAAACTGAGGCATGGAAAGGCTAGGAAATGTTTAAAGCAGAGGGCAGAGTCCAGGTTAATGCACATGAGGTCTTTTACCCAGATTCCTGAGAGGGGTGATATCCTCCCCAAAACCCCTCCACCCCATCCACTCACACCTCAAAGGATCTCTGGAGTCACCCTGGCTCAGGCCCAAGGTCCTCCAGACCAACGTTCCATCTCCAACAGGAACATCCAGAGACAGTTAGTGGGAGGCTCTGGTTGTGGCCTTGACCATAATCTCAAAAGTTAATGGGGTTGGTGAGGGTGAGGCACAAAAAAGAGAAAGACTTGCCAGGAAGGTCCCTGTAGTCCAAGTTCCAGTGTCACCTGCCTGGAGGTTGCTGGGTTCCCGTGTCCCCTGTTGGGCCTGACTACACAACTGATTCTCTGGTGAGCCCCAGAAGTGAGACCCTTGAGAAGACTAAGGTCCCAGGGTAAGCATCCACCACTCTGTCCCTTGACCTAGCCTCACTTCCCCGATTTCTCATCAACAATGAAGCTATTTACTTCCTTTGCTGGAAAAGGCCCTGCCCCTCCAGAAGTCTGGGTCAGTCAGAGAAGCTCCCTTGGGGTCTATGGGGGCAAGCTGAGCCCTGAGACCCCTCCACGTCCTGGCCAGGCTGGGCTGACAGCACCCTGGCAGAGGCAGAACAAAGAGCATTTTACCACGTCCAGAGGGGTGACAGGAACGAGGAAGAATTAAACCAGAATGCAGGGACAGGGGAAAGGACTTCGGGGAGGACCCTGGTGAGTTAACCCTGGGGCCACACTGAGGTGGGATCCCTATGCTCTCCATGGAGAATGACTTGCCTGCTCCTCTAACTCCGGCTTTGTGAACCTACTCCCAGACCCCCCAAGGACCTTGGTGGCTCCTGGAGAAACCATCTGTCGGCACCTTGACAGAACCACCTATAAAAATCATTCCCAGCCTCAGTGGTAACACTTTCACAATTCTGATTTTATTTCCAAACAACTGAATGCTCTAGCCCGAGGCAGGCGTTACTATACTTGCTTTGGAACATCAAAGATTAAGAGAGTGGCCTACTGGCCCCAGGTAGGAAAGCCATGATGACATTAGTCCCAGGCTAGGGATCATTCTCTATTAGAAATGGAATTTTATCCAGTGGATTTCTTGTCTTCTCAGGAAGGCCTGAGTTTTCAAAAGCTCCTGGCAAGCTTCTCTTTGCTCTTGACCTACTAAGGCTGGACCTTCCCTCACCTACTTCTAGGCCCTTCCTGAAGATATGCCAGCTAGCCTGGAACAGATCCGCTTCACCTGGTCACATAATCCAGAATGTCAGAGTCGAAAAATTATGTACAGCTCCTCTGGTTCAAGTCCAGGGCTCAGAAAGGGCAAGTGACTTCCTCAAGGTCCTCCCACAGCACCTGGGCTTCCTGGTTCCCAGTGCAATGTTCTTTCTAGTGGTCAGCGCTCCTCCTTCTTACCAACTGCCTCTCCAGGACCAGCCTGAGGCTCAGATGGAAAGGTTCTGAGGGTAGGTGGGAGAGAGTTTGGATCAGGGGCACGGGAGTCACTAGACGCACAGCAGAGTGTCCCAAAGTCCAGCACTGATCCCAGCTGAGAATTCTCTGGAGCAGCAAACGAGCCAGCCAGAGGAGAGGGTCCTGCGCCCAGCTGTGTTACTGTTCCGCAAATATTTATATGACCTCTGAGGAGACCTGCCTTTCTCACCACCCCACAGCTGGGACAGGCAGCAGAGAGGAAGCACCCCCCACCAGATTTCACATAGTGAGCTACTGTTGCAGCAGTCCTGCTTAATATCCTCCTGCCATCATCCCAAACCTCAGAGGCTCTGTGTGCTTCTGAGAACACAGGACAGAGAGGACGATGGGGGTATGGGGTCAGGTCCAGTAGGACCCGGTGGACCCTCAGCCAGCCTCCCTGGGCAGATGCGTGCATTTGTGTATGTGTGTACACACATCCATATGACTTCAGAACAACCACAGCGCCCACTGCCCCAGGTTCTCCATTACTGAGGTGGAGCTCTAATCTCTGGAGAGAAATAGGAATAAAATCTCATATGATTTGAGAAGACACTGTAAATGTGTCATCCCTTTTATCCTCAAAGCCCTGCTCGCCATGTCCCCAGTCACTCCCTCCCACCCTGGCCCGAGCCGTCACTTTCTCTTGCCTACATTATTATAGTACTTTCCTTTCCAGGCTTCTAGGTTCTCCCTGGTTTCCCTGTGGCCATGCTCCTCCTAGTAGCCTGGCAGACCCTTCACCAAACATGTCAGACCTCACCATTCTTCTCCCTGAAACCTTCTTGGTTTGGCTAAAAGAAAAGCTAAAGTCCTCACCCTGATGTGTAAGACCCTTTATTACCTGGCCCCTGGCTACCTCCTGATCTCATTTTTTGATTACTCTCCCCCTTGTTTACGGTGCATCAGCCACATTGACCTCCTTGCAGTTCCTTGAACACATGCCCATCCTTGCCTCAGGGCCTTTGCACATGCTCTTCTGTGCATAGTGTGCCAGAGAAGCCTTCCTTGACCAGCAGAGCTCAAACAGCCCCCTCCCTGCCACTCTCTGCCCGTTACCCTGCTTTATTTTCCTCATGGCACACAGTGCCACATAATCTACTGGGTATTTATTTGTTTGTCGTCTCTTTTTTGAACATGAGTTCAAGAACAATGTCTATTTTTGTCCTCTTGCTGTATCCCCTAATGTCCTATACAGTAGGTGCTCTACTGATATTTATTAAATGTATGAATAAATATCACCAAGTGGGTATTATCACCTTTCAGACAATAAGATAAAGCATGAAGAAGCTAAGTAACTTATTCAAGGTCATGCAGGTGGTGAGTGGCAAACATGAGAATTAAACCCAGGTCATCTGGACTCTAGAATGTTCTATCAATGTTGCCAACCTGCCTCCAAAGAACAGAAAACTCACCACAGGGACCAGCAGAGACATAAGAGACCATATAGCCACTGCCTTCCACACGTCAGGGGCACCTACTCAGAGCCAGGAAGGGCAGGATCTCTTCGCTGGAGCCTCACACAAGGAGCTTTTTGCTTCAGCTACCTCCAGAAAACAGGGATCCTCTGTGGAAAGTTCATTCCAGCAAGGGCATGGGGCAGCTGGCTCAGGAAGGGATGGCGACAGGCAGATGATAAGCTCTATCCCTCCTCTTCTATTAACACTCGGCAGAATGTCAGCAGCCCCAGAAGTCCCTACCGCTAGAAGTCCTACCACCCGAGCCTGGCCGCGAGCCTGGCCACATGGCCGGGTACATGTAGACAGTGTCACTCCTGAATGGTCCCTTGTCATCAAACCCACAGGAGCCGAGACAGAAACCAGACATTGAAGTGAAGGATGGCTGAGACACTGAGAAAGGTAACCAAGGAGAAGCGGGCCAGGAAAGAAGCTGGAAGAGAGTGGGCAGTCAGAAAGAGAGGCAGGATCAACGTTGGAGATGTGTCCCTGTCTTCAGGCTGCAGATGCTTCCCCCCACCCCCAGAAAGAAGGGACAGAGCACGGGACAAACCGTGTCTTTTAATACCAGCTGGACAAGGGGAGCAGGAAGGGCAGGCTGGCGAGAATGGCTCGCCCTGCTTGAGTCAGGCCTCCAGGCTAAGTGCACGGTCACTCACTCCTTTCTGAAGAGTCCTTCCACCTTCCAGACACCCTCTGTGCCTGTGTGACTGCTAAATGCCCCTGCCCATCGGCAGCCTTGCATCCCCTGCCCCCTGCCACGAGCATTCGCGCACACACAGCCTCTTTGTACCCAGCCGCCTCACACATGTGTTCGGACGGGTCTCACACAGTGTCTGTCTCTCTTCTCCCTCCTTGGCGTGCACATCACGGACGCACTGGCTCTGTCGATCCATGGCACGTGTCCCAGCATCAGCCTCTCCTACCTTGTCTCCCCATGATGCTGCCTTGCATAATCAGTGAATGTCGAGCTGTCTCTTCTGGAGCTATGTGCCTTGGGTCTCTCTGGGCCTGACTCTTTCTTTCTGCCAGTTTTTCAAAATCCAGACTTTTCTACATCCGCCTGCGCCTGTCCCATCGCCGCCCTAACATACAGGCAAGAACAATCCAGGCCCGTAGACTCTTTAGGGCACCCCCATGCAAGCTCAGTGGGTAAGTCTGACTGCCTGGCCTGCTGGCCTTTTTTAGCTGCAGTGAATGGTCTTTTGCTGGCTGGCCAGAGACATTTGATAGCCCAGAGGCCAGAGCGGGCCCCTTGCGGACATCCTGGGACAGTTCGCCTTTGAGCCAGAGTCAACAAGGACTTGTATTCACAGAGGCTGCTCCTTCTGCCTCTTCTGCCTGTGGTCCTGAGCTCCCGGCTGTGGCTACTTTGTGGCTCTCCAAAGAAGATCCTATCCTGGAAAACAGCGAGGTCACTTAGGGGCATCCCACACGGAGGTCTCTAACAATGATTCACTGGCCAGTCAATAGCATGACCTGAGAACATACTCTGCTGGGTGCTGAGAAAAAATAGCAAATAGGGTCTCTGTCCTTAGGGAGCTCCTACTCCAGTGGAAGGCACGTGATCCCTGCCCCAGAAATTCTCCTAGGCTTAGGGGGCACCAAGGCTGCACACAGAGGGAAAAGGCTTCATGGTATGCCCAGCCAGGCAGTGGGTATACCAAAAAAGAGCACAAGACATGGGAGTCAGAAGGCCTGGGTTTTGCTTGGTTTGGCCACTTTTAAGTACTGTGATCCTGGCAAGCCACGTTCCAATTTCTTCACTTGCAAACTCGGCAAAAGAACATCTAATTCAGTGTTAGGATCAAATGAAGTAATGAGATATTAGTGTTTTGTAAACCACACATGCTATGCAATTGTTAGAGAATCTAAAAAGCACAAGTGACTACAGTTTAAGTTATATGCACAAGTTCCAAGACAATCTAGAGTCAGAGAGCAATCATAGTGCAATGGGATGGATTAGAGAAGGCTTATCAGAAGGAGGGGATGTGGCAGACCAGTGGGCAACTGGTTTCACCACCCTGGGGAAAAGTTCCATTCTATAGATGGTCTTTAGGACCTTTATTGGTTTAATTTTCTAGAATCCAAGAGAAGGGAGGGAGGTAACATTCATTCACTGAGCCCCTGGCTGCAGACCTAGTATATTAATGCAACGTATTCCATAACACCCTTATAGGAATCTGATTCCCATGTAAGTATCCCCACTAGAATGGATTCACAGCTTTCCCAAAGCCTCAAAGCTGGGATCCAAACGCAGGCCTATCATACTTCCAGACTTACGCTCTTCCTGTAATATCAGATTGCATGGAATTTCCAGGCATTACTTGAGCCCAGCTGGCTTATCATAGAATATATAGGTTGGTGGGAAAAGGAGGATGGAGCTGACAATTAAAAGGGAGAGGCAAGTGGACAGGCAAGTGGGCAGGACTGTATGGAAAAGCCAAACCCCTCTCAACAGCTTCCTCAACCCCTTATCCATCCTGATTGTCAACCAAATTGTATGCCATCAAACTCAGTGAAAAGCCCAGGAGCTCAATTGTAGGTTAGTAGGACACATCAGAGGAGGGGCCGCGACGCGGGCTGCACCAGTTGCCAGGGCAACGAGCACACATCCCGCTGCCCCTCTGGGATACCTGGCTCATTCCAATCTTCCATCAACCCTGTTGGGTGTGAGCAGACACTGTGATCCAAGTTAACCCCACACAGGCTGTAGAGTGCTAATGCTGTTCTAAGAACTAAGGGGTGTTTCAAGAGCCAGGAGTTCTCTGAAGCCACCCCCTTCTTCCATCTGGAGGCAGGAATCAGACTCCACACCCTCCTTCCCTTCCTTTCCTCTCAGCTTCCCTCTTTATAACCCATGCCGTTTGTGTCCCACCCACTCTGCAGTAACCATTCCCGTAGATGTTAACAGAAAACCGGGGCGCCTGGGGAGCTCAATTGGTTAAGCGTCTGCCTTCAGCTCAGGTCATGATCCTGGGGTCCTGGGATCGAGTTCCACATTGGGCTCCCCGCTAGGCAGAAAGCCTGCTTCTCAGTCCCCCTCTGCCTGCCACTCCCCCTGCTTGTGTGCCAGCGCGCACTCTCTCTGTCAAATAAATAAATAAAATCTTAAAAAAAAAAAAAAAAAGAACATTGCTGCACCTATGCCTCAGAGCACCTGTCCTTTCACCCTGAGGGACTTCTCTCAGCCTGTGTGGAACACGCTAGAAAAGCCAGGGTGCAATGTCCCTTGGAGTTGCCCACAGCCCATCATAACTGGCAGTCGAAAGGTAAACTCCCACGCTTCCGTGCCCACCATGTGGGACAGCTCTGAGCAGCGTTCCACACAATCCCCCAGAATTCCTTAAGGGCCCGTTGCCCACTGTAGTAACGTGCACTGGCTTTCTTTCTCTTCCCTGGCTCACGTCCCCACTCCCCATCAGTGTTTTCTAGAATCATCTCCCAAATAAACCACTTGCACTCAAACCACTTGTCTCAAGGTCTCCTGGGGACCCCAGCACAAGACACTCTTCCTAGACTATAAACACATGTTTCTGTGCAGGAGACACACAGTTAGCAGGTCATGGCAGGAGAGGGGCCATGTCCACTTGTGTGAGCGTGCGTGCAATTAGCTTAGCTTTGCTGCATAACTACCTGTGGCCCAGAAGTCCCACTCACGGAGGGGTGCCATTTGCCACAGGAGAACACTGTGCGAGCGGGCGTCACAGGGTCAGAACATATCCACCTTGCTTGGCCACTTAGTCTGTCAGCCTCAAATGAGGCTCAGAAACATCCTTTTGAAGCATAAAGGTTAACAAACACTTTTCCAAATACTGTATTATCATTTCAAATGCGCACGTGATGGCGTAGGCCCGTCCATTTGCGAGGGCCTGCCATCAAAAGGCTAACAGACAAGAGCTAACATGTGTAGAACACCTATTCTATATAAACATATTAAAAAATTTAATCCTCACATCAAACTCCCAGAGTAGGTCCCATAGACTGCCCATGTTTTCCAGCTAAGGAAACAGGCTGAGGGAGAATAAGCACTCACCCAAACCCACATAGCTACTAAGAAGACCCAGGACTCAGACCCGGGAGCTGGGAGCCTTCCTGCTAAACCACTCTACTACCCGGCCCCTGGTATGGTGGTATGTCTGGGTGGATAAGCCTGTTCTCAGAGGTCTGTTGATTTAACTGCATGCCACAGGACTAAAAGAGTAGGATGGTGTTGAAAAGCAAAACAAGATCATCCTTTGCCAAAGAAGTCAAAGCCCAAACTCAGAGAACTCATCTGCCAAGCTGAAGAAATCTTATCTGGGTACTCTCACAGCTCCTGATTAAGACAGAGGCCACCAGCCAAATGAACAGAACAGTAAGTTGAGATCAGAATAATATATTTCAAACCAATCGCTCTTAATACATTTCAAAGCCCTCCCACTTGTTTTGTTTTGTTTTTTCACCTGATCCTCACAAGGCAAAAATGGCTACCTTTTTAGAATTGAACTTAAGAATCAGAGAGGCTAGGTGACTTGCTCAGGGCCACACAGCAAACTAGAGAGGAGCTTTGGATGGAAGTCCCAATCTCCAGATGCTCCGTCCCCCCACACCACAGAGACATATCAAGCAAGGCTGCCTGTATGAATCTGTGGGTCAACACTGTAATTGTTAGATGTTAATCCCCAAATGGGACAACCACTGCCTACTTCAACTACACATCACTTCTTTTGCCACTGACCCAGGAGGTATCCTACCTCCCTTTTAGATTTGAAGCCCTTCAAGGACAGAAACTAGAGTTTCCTTCTTGAGCTCAAATGTTGGGTTTTCCCCCTGAATGATCCCCTACTACCCTCTAACCTATTCCTTGTGTTCCACGGGCAAAAGCCAGGCCTGGGCCAGCTGCCCACCAGATGGGATACCTCCAGAACTGCCAGGAAACAGGAGAGATAAAGGGAGAAGACAGACCCACCCCCACTGTCCTTCAAATTAAAAAAGGTTCTCTTCTCTTTGTACAAACCCTATGAGCCTATTCCAAGAGAATTCTTGTCACTGATGGTGGATGGGTTAGGCATTTGGGATTTACAAGTCAGATATCAGCTGAACTGGAAAGCAGCAAATGAGGCTCCTTCTCGGGCAGGTGGCTGCAGACCAAGGCTGGGCCAGCTTCGCAAGGCTGGGAGGTGTCCCTTTAAGGCTTGGGCTCACTGCCGCTGGGAGCAGAGAGCCAGCCTAGGAGAAGGCAGGGGCCTACGGTTTATTTTAGTTGACATTTTTCAACGTCAGGACACTTCAGAGCCAAGAAGGAAACGAATCCCATCTGTTCCTGAGCCCCTAAGCACAGTTCAAGAGGACAGGCTGAGGAAGGGAGGGGAGGCGAGGAGGGAGCAAGAAGCCTGGAACATCCAGCCACACACATAGAGTAGGAAACCACCTGAGGAGAGACACAGGGCACGGCAGACAGTCGCCAAGAAATCCCGCTGTCCCTCCGACACACACCCGCAGAGCTCTTTCAAGATGGGGCCTGCTGGCTCTGTGGCCTTTGGCACAGGTCTCTAGACAGCAGTCTCCCAGGTATAGACACAACTCTGTACCATGGGAATGGCGCCCACTGGAGGTGTGCAACACGGCAGTACGGCCGCCCGCTCGGCCTGGGGGTCCTCCTCTTCAATAGCCACACACGTCAGACACAGCCCAGCCAAGCTGCCATTCACGTGGGCAGAAATGGAGATATGGAGAGGGCAATCCAAGTTCAAGTAGGGAGGGAATGGAGGGCCTTCGGACCCCTTTCCCCTCGGGGCATACCTGCTCCCCATGCCCAGGGCCTCTATTTACCTCTGCACAGGAGCCCATCCTTGACTCCCCTCGGGTTCCAACTCTGGGTGCCAGGGACAGGAAGGACAGATGGCTGGGGAACTTATCTTCTTACTCAGATTAAATTCCAGACCTTCCTATTTTTAGAAAGACAAATTCCTGTTCTCTTTTCAAGAGGTAAAAATGTCTCTCAAACTGTCATCTAGGACAGTCCGCAGCCAACTTGAAGTTGTCTGTAGTGTCACGCTTTGGAGATCACCCTGGCAGGATGAGTGTCGGGTGGTGATTGGTCCAGGTGCCAAATTTTAAGAGGATCATTGACAACTTGAGAGCTTCCAGGTGAGGGTGACCAGGATAATAGAGATTTGAAAAACTGTGTCATTTAAGAAAGTAATGAAATAAGCTACAGACTTTTTTTTTTTCTTTTGGTCCAGAGAAAAGACTATCTGAGCAATCATTAAGAACACGTTGAAAGAACACTGCACCTGGGTGGCTCAGTGGGTTAAAGCTTCTGCCTTCAGCTCAGGTCATGATCCCAGGGCCCTAGGATCGAGCCCCACATCAGGCTCTCTGCTTAGCAGGGAGCCTGCTTCCTCCTCTCTCTCTCTCTCTCTCTCTCTCTCTGCTTGCCTCTCTGCTCACTTGTGATCTCTGTCAAATAAATAAATAAAATCTTAAAAAAAAAAAAAAAGATCACGTTGAAATATTTGAATGAAGATTTACACTTATTCTATTTTTCTTGGATGGCAGCATTTGAATCAATAGGCAGAAGGGAAGCAGATTTCAGGTGAATATTTAGAAACTTTCTCATAATTTTGTTCTATCTGAACTAGAATAAGCTTACTGTGTCTTTGCAAGGCAACACTGAAAGACCAGCTGTCAGGAGTGCTATAAAGAAGATTCTTGTCCTTTATGGGAAGATAGACGAGTCCAAAATCACCGAGATGCTTTAGAAAAATATGGTTTCCTGAGTAGCAGAGAATCTGCCTTGGTAGCTCTGGAAGAGACGTGGAATCTCTATTTTTAAAAAGACCCATTAGCTATAAAACTCTTAGAAGAAAACACGGGGGCAAAGGTTCATGACATTGGATTTGGCTTCTTAGATACAACACCTAACCTACAGGCAACAAAAGAAACATTAGATAAATTAGAGCTCATCAAAATGAAACACTCTTGTGCTCAGAGGACACTAATAACAGAATGAAAAGGCGACCCACAGGACAGGATGGTCAGAAGGGAGGCCCCGCAGGGAACAGCCCTAACCATTTCATGAATAGGGAAAACAAGTTTCTTCGAAAGAGGACATCTTCTAAATTATAAAACCTGCACGGAAACCACAGTGAGGCTGGGAGGGCCAAGAAGGGGGCTGAGCAGGGCCCGTTCAGGACTGCTTGGTCTCTTGCTGGAATCGAGAGGATGCCCGGTCTCTAATGAAAAAGCGTAACACTTAACTGTGAAAGCACATAATTGAGGAGTGACTGTTTACATTAAAATTATTGGGGTTATAAGTGGGTTCCCTTCAGCTCTGCCTTCCTTAGCACACTGAAGGGTGGGTGTGTTTCCCAGTCCTGGCGGGGAAGTCAACAACGGAGAAACCTTAAAACTATCAAGTGTTAAGAGTTCTTCTATTTGCAGACCGCCAGTGAACACCACACGTGAAATCATCAGACGAAGCTCAGTGTCAGGTCCACTTCGTGGGCACCGCTAGCCAATACTTTCTTCCCCCTAGGAACTGCAGACTTCCCTGGGTTTGCACCTTCTCATTCATGCTATCCTCAGTGAAGCCTGCTTTTTTTTTTTTTTTTTTTTTTTTTTTTTTTTTTTTTTTCCTACTGATTCAGGAGCACACACCCTGTCTGGAGGGAAGGGGATAAAGAAAGGGTGCTAGAGGGTGGGTTAAGGGCATCGTTCCTGGCTCCCCTCTGCCTAGCATTCCATACCCTCACACCCCCAAAATCGATGTTCCCAGGATTGTCCAGCTGCTGATTCTGAATGGCACTCGGGTGAGACTACACAGTCCCTGGGGGCAAATCTGGGACCCTCAGAGGGCAGGAGTCCTTCGTCCTCCTTCAGAATAACATTTTAACAATAACAATAATGACCAGTAACAGAAACAAAACAAAACAAACCCAAAAACCAAAAACAACAACAAAAAAAGCTAAAATTTATTGAGTATTTACAATGAGCCAAGGATTATTCCAAGCACTTCCCCTATGTATTTACATATTCAATCCTTACAATCATCCTGAGATAGGTTCTATTATCTGCATTTAGCAGACAGACAAACTAAAGCCTGGAGAGTTTTCCTAACTTCCCCAAGCTCATGCAGCTAGGAAGTCCTGCCACCTGCCTCAGACTGGGATCTCTCCAAAGGCAGGAGTCCTGTGCCTTCCATGTTTGGGAAATTTCCTGCCATGGCCATTGCGTGCACTGTGGGGGATGGCTCTCACCTCCCTCTGTCTGGGAGCTCCCTGAGGGCTGGAGCTCCGGCCCTTCCAACACATGGGGAACTTTCAGAGCTCTCTGCCTCACAGGGGTTGTGCCTCCCTTTGCCTTATACAACTGAGAGCTCTCAGAGGGCAGGGACTGGACGCTTCCTCAGAGAAGCAGCTTCCCAGCACAGGGGCTGTCCAGAGCAGCCCATCACACAACTTGGCTCTCCTTCCTGCCCAGCAAAGCCCTCTGAGCACAGGAGGAGGTGGACAGCTTTTTTCGAGTCCCGGCTCCAGGCTGGTGGATCTGAGCGTGAGGCTGGGCTGGCCCCTGGGATTTAAGAAGCAGTAAACAACCCCACTCATGAGTCAGTTGTTTTGTTCCAGAAGAGCCTCATCAACTGGACAGGCCCTGCCCAGTCCCTCCAAGTTTGTCCCCAGGGGTAGGGAACAGCGGATGGCCTGGAGCTCAGCTCTTAGCCCTTTCTAGGTGGGGCTACTTTTCATTCTCTTGAAGCTTGGGGTTTTTATTGGGAAGAGGTAATCCCTGAGAGGGGTAGGGGGAAGGGGTGTTGTCACTACTTGTGTGGTCCCTTGGAAAGTCCCAGCAAACCAAGAAGGAAGACAGGAAGTAGCAGTGAGCTGGAAGATGCCCTGGAGAAGGTTCCAGAACCACTACAGCTCTTCAATCTCACAGCTTGGAACAGTTGGGCCAGGACCCCTCCTACTCCCAACGCTTCATTCTTCCTATCTTTTCCTTTACTTCCCAGACTGTCGCCTGTGTCCCGGTTGCTCCACAAACCCAACCCTGCCAACTGGGGGAAGAAAAGAGAAGATGAGGGTCCCCGTGAGGCAAAGCACAGGAAGGAGGGGTTTAACAGACAGGGATGGAGGCTAGGAATTTGCATTACTGGTAGAAAGTCTGCAGAGGAAAAACCCAGAGCAGCAGAAATTGAGTGCCACGAGGGAAGGCACGGGACAGAGAGTCTGGGAACCCTGGCGAGGGAAGGGGAGCCACAGTATCACTTTTCTGTTTCAGTAGTGCTTTCATTTTCTCTTTGAATTAGACTCGGAAGTAGACAGATGTAGTACCGCCATCCTCTCTTCACAAATGGGATAGCAGATGAGGTTGTCCAAGGCCCACACGGAGTTAGCAGAACTGGGACTAACACCGTTTCCCAAAACCCTTCCCGCCAGCCTTTGGAGGGCAAAGGACCTGAGAAGAGGGCGGGGCATACCTTAGAACGACAGCCATCCGAGCCAATGAGAGGGAGGGCCCTTCATTGACCAATCAGCTCCTCCAATGGGGCCCCACCCACCACACCAAAGCCCTTATACACCACATCCAGTCTCAGGGGCAGCCACAACCAGTGTCCAAAGGCCCCGCGCAGCTGCTTTTTTGCCACAGGACAGCAACCCAAACCTCGGTCGTGAGTCCCACTCCCCTCTGAAGGAATCCCGCTCCACTGGCCTTCGCCCTGCCCTCCCTAGCCCCCTTGCCCCGCGGTGCAAGGGGCCTTACCCGGTAGTGATGTCGTCGTCCTCCGTCATGGTCTTGCCCATGAGGTCGCTGTCGCTCATGTAGCCGGACTTGAGGTCCACCTCGTCCGAGTCCAGGGACTCGACCAGCTCCAGGCGGGAGATGTGGCTGAGCTTGCTGGGGCTGCGCATGGGCATGGTGTGCGAGTAGTGGGCCCGTTCCCCGTGCATGTACCAGGCCGGCGGCCCCTCCGAGCGGCATCCGCCGCCCACTGAGGGCGCGTCCCCAGCCTGCAGCCGCGGGCTGGACTGGCCATAGCGCCAGGAGAGTGGGGATGAGCGGCTGGAGAGGCTGGACACGCTGCGAGGGTTGGCGTCATCGCTGTCGTAGCACGTCGTCTCCAGGGAGCTGGGCAGAGGGCAGAAGGGCACTGGTTTTCACTCTGGCAGGGCCGCTTTGGGCCCTGTACCGGCGGACTGCACTCCAGCGACCCTTCCCTCTTCCCAGGCCCTCCCACCTCCTCTGCACCTGCCCACGTGGGCTCCACCACCTCCAGGGGCCCCTCTTCAGGGCACCCCTGTTACATGTTACCTGAGATTGTCAGAGGGAAAGGATTCGAATTGCGAGGGAATCAATCTCACATACTACCTAAGGACATAGATTTTATAGTATGAGCTGGGTTTTAACCCTTTTCTACCATTTATTTATAAGTGAGCTAGAGGTGAATTAATCAACCTTGCTAAGCCTCCATTTCCTCATCTGTAAGATGGGGTAACAGGATATTAGCTACTCCACAGAGCTGTAATGATCATATACGTAAATGTCTCACGCAGTGCCTGATATATACAAGCTGCTCAATAAATGGGAAGAGTCCAGCGAAATCTCTTGGGGGAAGTGGGTAGACTGGTCACCCCAGCTTCAAAGGCCTTGATCATTCATTTGTTCAAGTGTGTCTATGACCTTTTTCTACTAATGAGCTGAGAGCTAGTTGATTCCCAAACCAGAGATGACAAAGTCTGGCATGAGTTACAGAGGGTATAGGCAAAGCTTTGGGAACCTGAGATGTGTGGCCGGTTCCCAGTAAGACTAGCAAAAAGACCTAGGCTGTCAGGAGAAAGAAGCAGAACCTCACCAGAGAACAGAAGCAGCCTTAACTGGAAAGAGGAGAGATCATGGGGAAATGGACAAGAGGGTAAAGACGGGATGCGCGGGGCCTTGGGCCTCAGGCCCTGCTAGGCCAGGTGAGGAAAGCAGGCCCGGGCTTGTGGATGACCCGACACAGAGGGGATCGGGGAGCTGGAGGAGGAGATGCCTTTCTCCCTCAGGGACACCCTGCAGGTGGCTGCAGAGAGGAAAGGATCCTGGGGATCTGCTTGGAGAGGTGGCCTGGATGTGGGTTCAGAGACTGATCAGCCTATTCAGCCCAGCAGCGTTGCCAGCCCCAGTCCCCCATGGGTAGGGTCTCAGTGGCTCGGCGTAACTGTAGCCACACAGGGGTGAGTAACTGAAATAGGACCCATAGGTCTAGAAAGCTGGGTAGCTAAGGCAGTCTATGGCTGCACGGGAATCACACAAGCACAGAAACCCTCGCTCTGTGAACACATCCATTTCTTAGTCACTTTGGGGGTTAACGTAGGAGTGGGACATCGATTTTTCTATTCTTGTTTTGGTGATGCTCCTTTAAAAAAAAAAAAAAATCCTCCCAAACTGTCTCTACCAACCCTGAGAAAACAAGGGTTGATTTTTTTTTTTTAACATTTTATTTATTTATTTGAGATAGAGTGAGAGAGAGAGAGAGAGAGAGAGTGAGAGACCACACAAATGGGGGGAACGGCAAGGGAGAGGGAGAAGCAGGCCCCCCAGATGCGGGGCTGGAGCTCAGGACCCCGAGATCATGACCCCAGCTAAAGGCAGAAGCCTAACCGAATGAGCCACCTGGGGCCCCCAAGCTTGATTTTTTTTGATCAACAGAACTGGAGGAGCCCAGAGATCCTTGAACCTGAACCTGTGGGTGGTGCCTACAGAGTCCTGGGCACAAGCGGGGGTGCCCTGGCTGGGTAGGGCAACTGGTGACCGCTGCCTCTGCCCCTCTGGGGGGCTTCCTGGCCTGGCGCACATCCAGCTTCTCCCCTCCAGGCCCTCCTTTGGCACTGGGCTTGCACTTTGTCACATGCTGTGTTATTTCTGTTTCTAATTACTGTGGACCTCAGAGCCAATGGAAGTGCCCTGAAGGAGACTGTGGGCCTGTGTGACTCTGGCTGCCTCGCTCACCACTGTATGTCAGCACTTCGCGAAGGGCCTGGCATGTTCTTGGGTCCAGGTACAAGAACATCAATGAGGAGCAGACCCACGACAAACGTGCTGAGTTGAAGAGCAGGAAAGTTCTCGTCATCAGACTCAGTCCAGGGACGCTCGCCGTAAGGGTTTAATAAAAACAAGCTGACTGTGACAATGAGATGAGGACAGGAAAGCAAAGGATGACGATGGCCACAGTGACAGGACGCTGGAGAGCTCCAGGACAGCCCGTTTCCCTACTCCGTCTACACCGCGGCAATAAAATTAGTATGTAGTGTGGGTTGCATGGAGCAACCAGATCCCTCAGTTCTATTCTTGGCCTACTCCTGTTCAGCTCTCCACACTACAAGTGCCTCTTCCTCGGTTCTGCTGCTCTTTTTTACCCCTCCCACCCCAACACATCTCCAGACATCTCTAAGTCAGCGGGGGAGGATTCTAGCTTCAACCGTCGGTTCTTGCCTTCCAGCCCTGCATCCGGCCCTTCAGTCTTGCCTGCCTCTCTCTCTCTCTCTCTCTCTCTCACCCTCGCTCTGGGGTGGGGAGAGCGCTGGGCCTGGAGCAGAGGGAGGCTTTCATTTCCTCTCCAGCCCCAGCCCCCTGACCCAGACGCTCTCCTTGCTGGGGAAACAAGCCAGTAGAAATAGAGGAAGCAGGACAGAAATAAAGATTTCTGAAAAAGGAACTGAATCTAGAGCTAGCTTCTAAGTTCCAGAGTGAAAATAACCCGGCTGGAAGCGCTCACTGGACGGGGAAGCTTCTCATCCAGGATGAAGCCCGTCTTTGTTCTGGGGTATGATGCCCAGCACTGCACCTGGCATGGGCTCTAAGCTTGCCGGACACAGGATCCCCCACCTTATGAGCCTGTGTGACTCCAGCAAGGGACCCCCTCGCCCCAGCCTCGGCTGCTGCTCCTCTAACCCAGATGATAGGAACATATCCTGCCTCCTCCCAGGGCTAAGGGCTGGGTCCTGATGGGCTGGAAAGGTCCTAAGGGCTGATGGATGGAAAGCACTTTAAAAAGTCAAAGAGCCCTAAAAACTCAGGGAATCGTTGTTTTGGCTATCAAAGTGTGGACCAGGAAGAGCATAAACCAAAGACCAAGAGAGGAAGTAGCTCCGGGTCCACAGTAAACAGCAAAATCAGCTCAGGGCTCTTGGTTCCTTGTCCATAAAGGGAGACAGAAGTCAGAGGTCTGAGGCTCTTCCCCTCCCACCAGCCGGCTTTATGCAAAAGGTTTTTGGCCTCCCTGTTCTCCGCCATCGACAGAAAGCCAAAAGGGGTCGGGCTGTCCTGCTTCACGGGCTGTGCTCAGTCAGTGGCCCCAGGACACGGAAGCTACTGCTTCTACCTTCCCTCTGTTGGGTGAGTCATTTGGGGTGTGACCCCCTTAGCAACCAAGCGCTTTCTGGCTTCTTTGGCATGGAGCTGGCATGTGATTTGGTGCTGAGAGAGCTGTTCCAAACTCCCTGGATGGGGCACGGAGGATGTTCAAGATTTATCCACTGAGTCCCTGAACTGGCGAGCCAAGCTGAGCCCGGCCTGTCTCACTCAGGTCCTGCCCGGGGCTGTGAGGGAGGGAGGTTAGGGACAGGTGTAAGACAGCCTGAGCCCCAGGGCCGCCAGGAGCCTCCCTCGTGCACTCTTTTCATCAGATGTCCCCCACGCACACCCCTTTCAGTAGTCTGGTCCTGCTAACCCCACAGAATAGAGGTTTTGACTGAGCACTGAAAATATGTCAGCTATCTGGGATCAAAGGGCTGAGTGTCCAATACAGAGGATGGGACAGGACTAGGCAGAGTAGTGAAGGAGGAGCAGGGGTGTTCTTAAGCAGAAAAATTACAGCCGATGAGTGAAGGCTATGAAGCCTGATTTCTTTTTTTTTTTTTAATTTTTTTTTTTTAATTTATTTATTTGTCAGAGAGAGGGGAAGAGAGAGCGAGTGAGCACAGGCAGACAGAGTGGCAGGCAGAGGCAGAGGCAGAGGGAGAAGCAGGCTCCCTGCCGAGCAAGGAGCCTGATGTGGGACTCGATCCCAGGACGCTGGGATCATGACCTGAGCCGAAGGCAGCCGCTTAACCAACTGAGCCACCCAGGTGTCCCTGAAGCCTGATTTCTGTTCCACTTCCTGGTCATGGTAATCCGGTCACGGTGCCCAGAAATGAATGACAGTGAGTTCTCTGAGCCACACACTTGGGCTCAGCAAAGCCCCTATCCTTTTGTCCTTCTGTCCCAACTTTGCTCTCATTTTCCAACCTCAGGAGATGGGGAGGAACCGAACTCCAGTCCAACTGGACAGGCCACCTAATGGCTCTCGGCCTTCCTGCTCCACTCCACAACCCCCACTATTTCCCAATCCTGGCTTTCTGCTCTCTCTCCTTCTACCCCCTGCCCAGGCCTCTATCCCCCTTGGAGCTGACAGCATGAGCTCATCTGGGCAGCCCGAGGAGCTAGTGGGGGAAATTCTGAGTCACGGCAGAGGCCGTGGCCAGTGTGCCGCTCCAGGGAGAGGTGCCATGGGAGGATGGAATGGCCCACACCGCTGGAGGCAGCAAGGTCTCTGCAGGGTGGGGCGAGGGGGCGCACCCCCATGGCATGGATCTGGGTCAGCCACTGGCTAAAGAGGCCAGAGGATACCTAGCTGACAGAAGAGGGAAAGAAGCTGGGTGTTGGGATGGGCACGGTTCTAGAATCCTCTAACAACAAGGGAAGGACAGCCACTGTAACACATGAGGAGACCGGCATCGAAGAAGGGAAAGTGGACACGGAAGGTCATACCCTGAGTTACGGAGGGGCTTCCCATCTCCCACTCTAGTGGTTTTCAACTTATCTGCTCAGAATGAAATCTCATGCCCCAAAGCAAGCAGATCCCAGGCAGAACCAAGCTTCTTTTGCCGAGATGGCCAATTCTCCTGTCCCTTCCGCGGTGGCCCGTGGGGCTCTGAAGCCCTACTCTCCAGCGCAGGAGAGAGAGCCCCCTCGGCAGCTTAGACCTACCTGTGAGTTACCTGGGACCCTCGCAGACTGGACATGGTCTCTTCCAGGTTCTGTCGAAGATCCAGGACATTCTGCACTGTCCTCTTTCTCTGGGACTCTGGGTCTGGAGGGAGAAAAGAGCAGCTGGGTGAGTGGAGAACTTTCTGCTGAGAGCTGAGGATGGCAGGGAGTGGAGACTGACCATGTCCCCAGGACACTACTCCCAGGCCATGCTGGTCACCCTAGACACACGCTCTCGAACCGCCTGACATCTCGACCCTGGGAAGGGGTCTGTGTTGTGCACGCCACCCAGACCGCCCGAGGAAATGCTTCTTCTGGCTTTCATTTTTGGGAGGCTTGCTTCTCAGAGTGGAGGTCCCCGGCAAGAGCCCCGTGGTTGAGGTCAACCGGAATGTCTGCCGCAAACCCCATCCCCAGGGATATGGTGAAAAATGTTTAACAACCGGCCCTGAGAGGTGGGGACGCCCTGACTTAGAGCGTTTGCCGATTTCTGTGGTGCAAATTCTCCTCCCACGGCTCTTTTAAGCTATCAGCATGATGTCACTGACTGCACGGTTAGGAAGAGATGCTAGCAGGTGGCTCTGGGAAGCTGGTGGGAGCCCACTGCAGCACATCACACCCCCTGAGCCCCAAACACTGGCTGGGAGTGTCTGGAGCTACCCCATGGCGTTAAGGGGGGATAGTGCAGATAGAGCCCCCAAAAGTGAGGTGGCTGCTAGGAAGGTGGAGGGCATGAGCAGTCATTTTTGGGAGCATGGACTGAGCTCTGGGTGACAGTGCGATCCCAAGTGAGGGGGATGCATGGATAGGGCCATCGCCCTCAGAATCCTAAATGATCACGGGTCATTTTATTCAGCCTTGGTTTCCAAGCAGAATATATATATATATATTTTTTTTAAAGATTTATTTATTTATTTGGCAGACAGAGATCACAAGTAGGCAGAAAGGCAGACAGAGAGAGAGGAGGAAGCAGGCTCCCCGCTGAGCAGAGAGTCCGATGCAGGGCTCGATCCCAGGACCCTGGGACCATGACCTGAGCCAAAGGCAGAGGCTTTAGCCCACTGAGCCACCCAGGTGCCCCTCCAGGCAGAATATTAACAAGGTCAGATGAAAAGAATCTACAATAGGCAAAAGGCAGAATTTATCCCATCTCCTTCCCGAGGTGAAAATAACATCCAAAAGAAGAAGGGGTTCTGAGCATGAAGAACTCTAAGAACTTTCTCCAACCTTCTATCAGTTCATCCAGGAAACCTTATCAAACATGTGCTTTATCCCAGGTCTCAGAATGGCCCTGAGGACACTAAAATGAAGAAGACCTGTCCCTGTCCCCTGCTTTCCTTTTGACTTTGGGATCCAAGGTCACTGAATGGACTCAAATCCCCCAATGTCTCCCTGAAAAGGCATTGCACGGAGAGTCAGGGGCCTACAGGGAGATGATGGCAAAGCAATGGAGAAACCCCAGGAGTCCTGAGTCTCAGGCTACTTCCCTTTTCTCTCTATCCCAAAACCCTCTGTGTTCCTTCCCTGGTCAAAGTGCCCTTTGGTCCCTCCTCAACCCACAGACTCAGCAGAGTATGAGGTTCTTTTCGCTACCAAAGGGAGCATTTCTGAATCCCTCAGAGGCACTTGTACCCCTAAAAATATACCCAGAAGCCAGTCCACACCTTTGCTGAGAACCAGCTCCATACCCAGACCCAGGTACCTCTTCTCTCCTGCCCCCTTCTCCCCTCTCCTCTCTCTGGGGGAGCCTGCGGTGGGCTCGCTCATGGTCAGCAACATGTAGCCGACTTCCATGCTCGTGGCAAGCCTCCATGCCAGGGGGGCCTGAGCTCTGTCCCACAGAAGTGTCGTCACTTCTGTAGCTGCCAATCCCTATTTATCCTGGCAAATGTCACCTTGTGAGCCGCTCAGTGGCTTTAACTGATGGCTTGGCATAGAATACAGACAGGATCAGAAAGTATATACACATATTTTTAAGGCTTGGTTCCCAAATGCCCGTGGGGGGCCTAAGAACATTGTGCCAAGATGTGGGTTCCTGGGCCAAGGCAATTCTTTCATTGGGTTTGGCAGCGATGAGGGAAAGGCATGCATAACTCTAAGGGGTGTGCAGTCCCAAAGAGGAAGGTGACCCAGAGTTACTCAGACTTGTGTGCATGCAACCCTGTGCGTGTACGAGCTCGTTGATCCTCACATTTACGGGAGATTTGTGATCTTGTCCCCATTTTACAGATGAGGAAAACTAAGACTCAGAAAGATGAAATAAACGGCCCAAGGCCACACACCTAGCATGCAGCACAGAGCCGAGTCGAGCCAGGGAAGAAAGTCGCATTTCTGGTGACGTATCACAGGACACGTCTACAGCATCACAGCCAAGCAGTGAGGCACACAGTAGGGCTCAACGGACACTTCAACAATAGTTAGATGCTACCACAAAAAAATCTGTCAAGAAATACATTTTAAAAAGGCATGGATAGGGGCGCCTGGGTGGCTCAGTGGCTTAAAGCCTCTGCCTTCGGCTCAGGTCATGATCCCAGGGTCCTGGGATCGAGCCCCGAATCAGGCTCTCTGCTCAGCAGGGAGTCTGCTTCCCCCCCCCCCAACTCCTCTCTCTGCCTGCCTCTCTGCCTGCTTATGATCTCTGTCTGTCAAATAAATAAATAAAATTTTTTTTTTTAAATAAAAATAAAGGGACGCCTGGGTGGCTCAGTTGGTTAAGCAGCTGCCTTCGGCTCGGGTCATGATCCCAGCGTCCTGGGATCGAGTCCCACATTGGGCTCCTTGCTCGGCAGGGAGCCTGCTTCTCCCTCTGGCTCTGCCTGCCACTCTGTCTGCCTGTGCTCGCTCTCTCTCCCTCTCCCTCTCTCTCTGACAAATAAATAAATTAAAAAATATATATTTAAAAAAAAATAAAAATAAAAATAAAAACATAAAAAAGGCATGGATGGGGTGTGTGGGTGGTGGCTCCACCGGCTGAGTGTTCGACTCTTGGTTTCGGCTTGGGTCATGGTCTTGGGCCCGCATTGGGCATGGAGTCTGCCTGGGATTCTCTCTCCCTAGCCCTCTGCCCCTCCCTAACTCAAGCACTCTCTCCCTCTCTCACATAAATAAAATCTCAAAAAGAAAAAAAAAAAGAATGGATAGATATATGTCCCTTTAGGAAGATGTCTTTTTAAAAAATCTTCTTTCTTTTTTAAGATTTTATTTATTTGGGGGGCGCCTGGGTGGCTCAGTGGGTTAAAGCCTCTGCCTTTGGCTCGGGTCATGATCTCAGGGTCCTGGGATCAAGCCCCACAATGGGCTCTCTGCTCAGCGGGGAGCCTGCTTCCTCCTCTCTCTCTGCCTGACTCTCTGCCTACTTGTGATCTCTGTCAAATAAATAAATAAAATATTTTTAAAAAAATGATTTTATTTATTTGGGGTGCCTGGGTGGCTCAGTGGGTTAAGCCTCTGCCTTCGGCTCAGGTCATGATCTCAGGGTCCTGGAATCGAGCCCCATATCGGGGTCTCTGCTCAGAAGGGAGCCTGCTTCTCCCTCTCTTTCTGCCTGCCTCTCTGCCTACTTGTGATCTCTCTCTCTCTCTGTCCAATAAATAAAGAAAATCTTAAAAAAAAAAAGATTTTATTTATTTGGGGGCACCTGGGTGGCTCAGTGGGTTAAAGCCTCTGCCTTCAGCTTGGGTCATGGTCCCAGGGTCCTGGGATAGAGCCCCGAATTGGGCTTTCTGCTCGGTGGGGAGTCTGCTCCCCCTGCCCCCAGCAGCCTGCCTTTCTGCCTACTTGTGATCTCTCTCAAATAAATAAATAAAATCTTTAAAAAAAATTTTTATTTATTTATTTGAAAGAGAGAGAAAAAGCAAGAGCAGAAACACAAGCATGGGGAGTGGGAGAGGGAGAAGCAGGCTCCCTGAAGTGCAGGGAGCCCAATGCGGGGCTCATGACCTGAGCGGAAGGCAGATGCTTAATGACTGAGCCACTCAGGGGCCCCAACCCTTTTTTAATTTTTTTTTATTTTTTTTTAAGATTTTATTTATTTATTTGTCAGAGAGAGAGAGAGAGAGTGGAGGCAGAGGGAGAGAAGCAGGCTCCCCTCCGAGCAAGGAGCCCGATGTGGGACTCGATCCCAGGACGCTGGGATCATGACCTGAGCCAAAGGCAGCCGCTTAACCAACTTAGCCACACAGGCATCCCCCAACCCTTTTTTTAAAGGGAAAAAATATTTAATCCAAAAGGTAGCCAGCCCCAGGAGGGTCCCTCTGTATTCTCTAGTGCTCCTGGCCCTGGGGCAGGGGAGTGTGGGTGTGGGAACCTGGATCTTAATGCTCTAGCAGTGACTGAAAAAGGGATACTTTCCTACTTGTCACTGCACTGATCACAGTGCCCTATATCTCCTCCCTCCAAGACCACTCTATCCCCCTACCTCATTTCCATGTCGGTAGAGTGGGGTGGGAATGCCCCTAACGTCTCACAGACTTGCCAAAAATTAGAGCCACAAGAGTCCTTGGAAGTGACCTGATCCAACCTGGTCATAGGAGAGATGGTGGGAGGCTGAGGTCCAGTGAGGGGACGAAGAGCTGGAGGTTAATGGAATGATGTCTGGTGCCAGGCCTCCCGGCAGTGTAGGCTAGAGGCATACACAGCAGTTTGGGATGGACCCTGATTTGCTGGAGGGTGACCTGGATCCCTCCTGCAGATGCTACCCCCCTGAGCTCCCTCCATGCCCCAGCACTGCCCCCTGGTGATCATCCTGGGGATGCCAGCCTGCTTCTCAAAGGCTCAGCTCAGGGTGGTGGCTCCTGAGAAGTCTGACTGTGCACCCACATCTGTGGGTGACAGACACCTTCCTCAGGGTACAGCGGTAGGCCCACAATGAGAGGACTGATATGCACATACAGGGAAGGCTTCTGGAGCTCAAGAGTCCGCAGAAACTCTGGCTAGGTTGGGGGGCAATTTGATGTTCACATCCATGACCCCAAGGCAAATCTTTACATATATAACTAGAAAATATGAATAAAGTCGCATTTGCAAAAGAATTCACCCACCCCTCACCCTTGCCTACTCTTGACCTTCGTGTTATTCACCTCTGACGCCCCAACTCATACCTAAGCTTCCTCCTTTCTCATCATCCCCCATGAGGATCAGAGATGGGGTGAAGGTTGGTGAGGTACACGCCATCTTGTGATGATGACCCCAGAGCTTCATGATTTGCTTTACTGGTTAAGTCATGGTGTCTCAGAGGTCACCTCCATGTGTCTAAACATCTCAATGTCTAGTCTGGGCCTGGGGTAGAGGCCTAGGGGACGTAAGAGAGCACAGACACAACAGACAGGGAGGGCCTGGGAGTTTCTCTCCTCCCTCAGCACTCGTCCATGTGGGATGCACTCAGGGCTCCAGGCCTATGAGGCATCTTTGTTCAGATGAGAAAAAGGCATTCTCCAGGCCGTCCAAGCTGGGGTTCTGCTCTTGTTAGGGCCCACACTGTGACCAGGAGAACACACCTGTCCCCTCCCTTGGATGCCCGGATCTGAACACCCCTCACAGCCCTACTCTGAAGCTCTGGGTATGCTTGCTCTTAACTCCTACAGAACAGGGTCCAGCTGCAAGGATGGTGGGTAGACGCGTGCATGCATGAGTGTGTGTGTGTGTGTGTGTGTGTGTAAAGCAGGGTTGGACAAAGGCCAGCTCCGCGCTGACAAGGAGGTCTAGGGGGGGAGCTCATGAGATTGTCCCAGGCTGCTGCTCCAAGCCTTTCCCTGCAAAAGGAGCAAGCAGGGAGGATGTGTGCGGTCCTCTGGCTCAGAAGAGGGCAAGACCCTCCCCCAACCCATCCATCACCATGGTAACTCATAGCTGCCACCAACAACGTCACCCTCCCAGCATGCACTGGGCAAGGCAGGATGGTGTTTCTACACACTGCTGTCTCATACGAGACCGCAGAGCGCATACTGCTTGTCATGAGTCTTGGGGCTAAAGGACTGGCAGTCAAACAAACCTGACACATAGATATACACACACACGCGCGCACACACACACACACACACAAATGCAAATAATGTCTGCTACTGAAAGCTTATCACACGGAGGGCGTGACCTCAAGCACTTTCCCCCTCTGTGGACTCCAAAGCTCCTGTTCTTTCCACTACAGTAGAGTGCCCCGAAATACACATGCCTCCGGACGTACACACCTACTTGTGGTCTGGCCAGTAGTTTGTGCAGACCATTAGAGTCACACGGAGGGGATGCCTGGGGGGGCTCAGCCAGTTAAGTGTCTGCCTTTGGCTCAGGTCATGGTCTCAGGGTCCCGGGATCGAGCCCCGCATCGGACTCCCTGCTTAGCGGGGAGCCTGCTTCTCTCTCTGCCCCTCATGCCACTCGTGCTCTCTCTCTCTCTCCTTGTTCTCTCTCAAATAAATAAAAATCTTAAAAAAAAAAAAAAAAGAATCACACGTGTGCAAGTCTGCGGTTCTGCAGACATGTGCACCGAGAGGTGTACATGGATGGACCCGTCCTCCACTGTTAGTGAGGAAGGAAAAAGATGAATGCAGAGACACAAGGGTCGTTTAATCTGGAGAAGGGCTAGTTCATCAGGAGGAAGCCCTGCGCAATGGGTGGCCAATCAGGAAAACAAGCTTCCCGGGGAAGGGAAGGCTATGATAAACTTGAATTAGACTAAGAAGACAAGACTATGAGCTTGAACTGGGCTAGAAAATCAAGACTGTGAACTTGAACTAGGCTAGGAACTAACCAAGAAATGGAGATGCAGGGGCAAGAACGGACAGGGCAGTGTTCTACCAAGAACATAGGTCTTCGAGTCAGAAAGACATTTCAGATCCTGCGCTGTCCTTTTTTCGCTGTGTCTGATCTTGCACAAGGCACCTCAGCTTGCCACAGTTTTCCCCTCTGCAAAATGGGGAGAAGAATGGTGCCCCTCCCCCAGGAGGGTTGTGGTGAGGGTGATGGTGCTCATTCATGTTCACATGCTCCGCACGGTGCTTGGCACACAGTAGGTGCTCTATAAACGGTAGTTCTTGCTTGTCAGAAGGTACACAGGGGCGGGTGAGCCAAGGGTGCACACTCGCACGGGGGCTGGACTGGCTTCTGGGTTCTTTCATTTGCAGGTGGGTGGTACAGTTCGGGAGGACTCGCCATCCTCCTCTGGGCCCTTGCTTGGGCAGGGGGAGGCCCTCGTCCTTGGAGGCAGGGAGCAGATGAGGTGGAAACGGGACCTCGTCTCCGAGTCATCAGGTATGATGACAGCCCTGCACCCCTGCTCCCCAGGACCCCGCCTCTGCCGTGGGCCTTCCCCCGCCAGCAGTCTGAAATCTGATGTAGGAAGGGATGGGGGCCTCCAACGCAGGGTAATAACCCCACCAGATTTAGGGAGGAAGGGGGACTCCAGGGAATCCATCACTCAGCAGTCAAATCTACCCAAGTTCTGTACAATTTTAATTATTAGCTGACAATTAAGTAAACTGCAATAACTACTGAAATCTTAATTACTTCCACCAAGGTTTCAGAAACCACATTAGTAGTTTTGCCCAGGGCAGAGGCCACAGAGGACTGGGTTCTCGGCTGACTTCTACACTGGCTTCTGCTGTGAGCGGCTGGGCTCCGCGAGAAGCAACAGGAGAAACGGAAGTGACTCAAGGGCAAGAACATTTTCAAGTCACGGCATTTCAGAGCTCGGGAGATTCATCTGCCCTCTCATTATAGATGCGGGAAAAACGAAACCTCACTCGGGCCCAGAGAGGGAAAGGCGTGGCCAATGTCTCCCAGGTGGGGAATAGCAGGACAGGTGTGCCCTGGCCCGGGGCCCTTTGCACCCAAGCACTGTGTCTCCTTGCTGGGTTGTGGGCTGGGGACGAGAGGCACTGAGATGAGTCCCCAAAGGGGTTGATCAAAATGTAAATTACAGCAGAGCACCTGGATGCCTTGGTCAGTTAAACATGGGACTCTTGATTTCTACTCAGGTCATGATCTCAGGGTCATGAGATCAAGCGGGGAGAGTCTGCTTGAGAGTCTCTCTCCCTCTTCCTCTGCCCCTCCCCCTGCTCACACTCTCTCTCTCTCAAAATTAATAAATAAGTCTTGAAAAATAAATAACATAAATAACTGTTTGGAATGGTCTGGTAATAGATACACGTAGATATCCAGGCTAGACCAAACGACATGCAGAAGGAAGAATCCAGCATCACTCACACACACACCTGTCTCTCTCTCTCTCAATCACTCCCAAGAAGAAGACAAAAAATCTCTCCTGACCCTATTAGATCCCAAGGGTGGCATCCAAGTCTTCTCTAAACTCAAGAACCTGGCAGCTTGGGCTCCTAGTACACATGGGTCAAACACCATTACAATAAAAGCTGTCATGAACACAAGCATTCCAGCCCTAGCCAGTGGGCCGCCTTCCCCAAACGACCACAAAGGATGCTTACCAGTGGACCACATCACAACTAGTATCTGTGGCTGACATTCTGTCTTTCCCACGAGTCTGATGGCTTTGGCATCACTTTTATCTCTGTCCTCTACTCAAGGACACACACCTTCAAGGTCCGACCAAAGGAGGCAACGGGGACCCACCTCTGGGGAGTCCTCAGCCCTCCAGGTTTCTACCGCCTGCTCAGAAGGTGCGCTGGGTGAGTCCTGCAGGTTCTTGCACAAGATGCGCGATGGACTCCTAATCTTGAGTCTCGGAAGGCTCGGTCCCCCAGTGCGGCTGGAGCGGGCGCGGAAGCGGCCAGGTGAGCCAGCCCACCAATCTCCCCTGAGCTCAGGCAGAGCAAAAGACGTCTCCTACGGTTCCACTGCCTCCCTCGACCCTGTCCTCGCCATCTGATGACCTGGAGGCCTAGAGAGAGCACTGGGCGGGCCTCCAGGCAAGAGGCACCCCCCTTCCATGAAGCAAGCAGGCGGGGGACGTTTTATTCTGTTCCTGATTCTGTCATTTCATTCATCCCCCCACGTAAGTCACAATATTGTCAGAGGCGGTTGTCACAGAACCCTTCGGCATGACAAATCACACACTTCTAGTTTCGGAGTGCTCCTGCTCCCCGGAGGAGCTCCCGGGGAGATTCATCCTTGCCCCAGAGAATCCTGAATCCTCCCAACTAGCCTGTGAACCAAGCTGGAGCCAAGTGTTTGTAACCCTCCTACAGGGAGCTGCGTGGGGCAAAATACCTAGAAAGAGCCAGGACTCAGGAAATAACTTATTGGCCACATGGATGGGAGGCAAAGCAAGGCAAACCAGGACATAGAAGAGAAATCTGGGGCCAGAGAGGAGGGCAAGCGTGGTCCAACCCTTGCCTGGGATTGCCAGGCTGGTGTCTCTCCAGATCACCTAGAGTTCTGATTTTGATCGAGTCAGAAGGCTGGGATCAGACAGCCTCTGCAATGTGTCTCTCCTGGGCAATGGGCTAAGAGGAGGGGGGAGGCAGGAGGACAGGGGAAGAAGGCAGCAGGGGCAGGCTTGCTTTCCCGAGGGCACACACTAATTAGCTGTGGGGTCTTGGATTAAATGACTTCCCCTCTCTGGGCCTCAGTTTCCTATCTATAAAATAACGGAATTGGAGGGGGGCACGTGGGAGGCTCGGTCAGTTAAGAATCTGACTCTTGATTTTGGCTCAGGTCATGATCTCAGGGTCCTGAGATTGAGTCCCATGTTAGCTTTGCTCTGGGTGTGAAGCCAGCTTAAGATTCTTTCTCTCCCTCTGCCTCTCCTCACCCCTCTCTAAAAAAAATAAATAAATAAAAATAAGGGATCTGGGGTAGGGGATACCCAAGGCTCCTGACCAGCTTTGACCATCTGGTTCTATAGCTTTGTAGTTGGCTGAATCCATATAAACATCCTTTCTCCCAAAATGTGTTACAGATGCTGGTGTGAGAGTGTTATCCCTGGTGATTATGACTCAGAAGGCTGAGTTGGAGCTGGGAATCTGCGTCTTTGCAAGCCCCCAATATGGATGATAAAGAAAGTCACAGTTCTTTTTAAAGCTTTTATTTATTTGGGCACCTGGGTGGCTCAGTTGGCTGGGTGTCTGCCTTCAGCTCAGGTCATGATCCTGGGGTCGTGGGATCAAGCCCCACATCGGGCTCCCTGCTCAGCGGGGAGTCTGCTTCTCCCGCTCCATCGCATGATCCTGAGCTCATGACCTGAGCTGAAATCAGGAGTCAGGCGCTTAGCTGAATGAGCCCCGCAGGCGTCCCCAGAAGGTCCCATTTTGAGGAATTCTGACATCTTGTTGCACACCACCAGAATAGTATGTCCATCACAAAATGGGGTTCATTTCCTGACGCCAGGCCACTGAGCTGTGTCCTGGGCCTTCAGACCAAGTCTACTCCCTGGCACACGTCCACTGTTTTCTGGGAAAGCCCACTCCTCCTTCTCCAGGCTCCATATCCGAGGAGCCACCTCCATCCTGCGGCTCCGGTCGCTGCTGTGGAAAAGGGCCACAAGGGGGCGCTGCCAGCCCTCAGCCAGCCGTGGCCTTGAGGCTGCCGCAGTACTGCAGAAGGGGCAGCGTCTAGTTCTCAGGCTTTTGCAAGTGGCAGGAAGGGTCTTTTCCCTCTGCATTCTGCTTAGGACACCTCCTTTCCTCCCAGGCTCTGCACTCCCAGGGCCGGCATCCTTCCCCTGACCCCAGGCCTTGGTGCCTGGGTTGTACCAACTTCTTGGAGAAGAGCCAAGAGTTTGCAGCATCTACTTTGGGGAGCCTGTCCTACTCATGGGGAGAGGGAGCAGTGCCTGGCCTCTGGGGTGAGCCAGTCAGCCCTGGGTGCTCAGAGGGCTTGGAAAGGGTGTCTGGGGACCTGTGGGTTCCACTCGGCAAGCTCAGATCCAGAGCCAAAGTCTAAGAGAGACTCCGATGGGCCTTTCTGCTCAATGCCCAGCAGATGAAGGGCTGCCTGTGGAGAGGGGATGAGGGTTCAGATCTGTGCTCTGGAGGTCTCCCTCCACTCCTCTGCAATGTCCCTGAGGCGGGAAGCTTGCCTGATGAGGAGAAAGGAGAGCCACCCCCACCATACCCCCACCCATGCTCGACCTGGTCCTTTCTGGAGTGGAGGGTTGGGAGATGTAGCAGCCTCTCTCTGCAGTGAGCAGGGGGGAGGAAGGGAGCCAGAGGACAGCTCCACAAGGCTGCTGGGGTGAGCAAGTGCAGCCTTTGGAGGGAAACATGGAGAGTAAGCATTAAAGCTCCAGGGGAAAGCAGCACCTCGCAGCCACTTCGTACCGTCTAGCTGCGATACTGCTTTAGGTAAGGACCAGTGGAGGGGAGTCAAGGCTGGGGGCCGGGGACCAAGGAGGGGACGCCTGCCTGCACCCCAGAAGGGAAGGGGTGCTGCTGGGAGAATCCCGTCGTCTTCTCTTCCCCAAGCCATGTCCCTCCGAATGTTAGATTATGGGATCAGAAAGAAGATTTACGAACATAATTCAATCTTCTCTCCTTTGAAGACCTGGATGCTGGGCTCAGCTCTCGAGGGCAGGCCTCCCACAGAAAATGAGCTGCCTGCCTCAGCAGGAGACACCTGCCTCTCCTGTCCAGTGGGCCTCAAGACTTACTGGCAATGTTTTCCAGCAGTGATGCTGCCCAGACCCTGCATGGGACACCCGGCTCCAGTGACGCTGCTGCTGGGAGCTGGGAGTGGTTCTTAGAGCTGCAGTTTACGCAGCAGAGAAAGCGGAGAGGGGAGAGGAAGCGAGGAAGCGAAGCGAGGGAAAGGGCTGGGGGCTGGGGGCTTGGAGCTAGGCCCGGGTGGTTTCTGACTGTGAACCAGTGACATCAGTATTGCTAATTCCTCCACAGCGCCGTGTGCCACATACTGGTCTAGAAGCTTCATGAATATCAGCCCATGTAACCTCCATTACAGCCCTGGATAGCAGTCCTGTTAGTAACTTAGTTTTGCTATTGAGAAGCCTGAAGCCCAGAGAGGTTAAGTAAGCTGCCTAAGGTGAAACAGCTGTGAATGGCGAAGCCAGAATTGGATAATCGGACTCTTTGGCTGCGTTGTCCAAGACCGCAGCCCAAAGCCACAAATGTGTATCAAGATACACAGATACATAGACAGAGATGTAATTCACACGACAGTTACCCTTTTCAACAACTCGGGGGCGCCTGGGTGGCTTAACGGGTTGAGCATCCGTCTTGATTTCGGCTCAGATCATGATCTCGGGGTCCTGGGATCGAGCCCCATGTTGGGCTCCATGCTCTGTGCAGAGTCTGCTTGAGAGCCTCTCCCTCTCTGGCCCTTCCCCCCCATGCTCTCTCTCAAATAAAGGAATAAAATATTTAAAAACATAAACTAAAAAATGAATAAATAAAGTACAGTCCAATGGTTCTTAGCACATTTACGAAGTTGTGCAACCATCACAATCACTAATTCCAGAATATTTTTATCAACCCCCCCCCCCAAAGAACCTCCGTGCCCATTAGCAAGCATTCACACACACCCCCGCCCCGCCCCAGCCCCTGGCAACTACCAATCTCTACTTTCTGTCTCCACAGATTTGCCAGTTCTAGACATCTCATATAAATCTAATCATGAACATTGGCCTTTTGTGACTGGCTTCTTAGCGCAATGCTTTCAACGTTCATTCATGTTGTCCCAAGTATCACTATGTCATTCCTTTTCACGGCTGAATAACTTTCTACTGCTTGGATATACCATATTTTATTTATCCATTCATCATTTGATGGGCATTTGGGTCATTTCCACGTTTGGCCTATTTTATGAATAAAGCTACTATGAACATTCATACACAAGTCTTTATATGGACATACTTTTTCATTTCTCTTGGATAAATGCCCAGGAGTGCAACACTGGGTCACACGGTAACTGTGTTTAACATTCTGAGTATCTGCTGGACTACTTTCCAAAGTGGCTGCCTCTGGGGCGCCTGGCTGGTTCCGCAGAGATTCTTAGTCTCAGGTTGTGGGTTTGAATCCCACATTGGGTGCAGAGATTACTTAAGAATAAAATCTTAAAAAAAAAATCTTAGGGACGCCTGGGTGGCTCAGTTGGTTGGACGACTGCCTTCGGCTCAGGTCATGATCCCCGAGTCCCGGGATCGAGTCCCGCATAGGGCTCCCAGCTCCACAGGGAGTCTGCTTCTCCCTCTGACCTTCTCCTCGCTCATGCTCTCTCTCAAATAAATAAATAAAATCTTAAAAAAAAAAAAATCTTAAAAAAAAACACAACAGGGCACCTGGGTGGCTCAGTGGGTTAAGCCGCTGCCTTCGGCTCAGGTCATGATCTCAGGGTCCTGGGATCAAGTCCCGTATCTGGCTCTCTGCTCAGCGGGGAGCCGGCTTCCCTCTCTCTCTCTGCCTGCCTCTCTGTCTACTATGATCTCTCTCTGTCAAATAAATAAATAAAATCTTAAAAAAAAAAAAACCAACCATAACAAAACAGCAGCCAAAAAAACCCAAAGCGGAGGCCCCATAGTACATTCCCACCAGCCGTGTGAGGGTTCTGATCTCTCCACATACTCTCCAACACGTGTTATTATCTGTTTTTTTTTTATTATTATTATTATGGCCATCCAAATGGGTGTGAAGTGTAAATCACTATAGATTTAATTTGCACTTCCCTAATGACTAATGAAGTTGAGCATCTTCTATATTTAAATTAATTAAAATTAAATAAAATTTAGAATTCAGTTTGTCATTTGCCGTAGCCACATTTCAAGTGCCCAATGGCCACATCGTCACACTGGCTCATAAGCACTAGAGACAGAGACCATTTCCATCGCTGAGAAAGTTCTATTAGACAGTACTGCTGGAGCCCAGGGGGCTTGGTCTATACTAATGTCACGGGCTGTTTCTTTTGTTTTTCGTTTTTTTCCACTGGCTGTTCCTAAGAGGTTTTCCCCTTAATGAACTTCGTAGTCTGGCAATTCCACTGTACAGATGGGGAATCTTGGGTTCCTGGGGTCCTGTGGCTGAAGACAACCGTGGGTCAGAGACTTGCCAGAGCACAGGATTTCTGAGTTAGTGGCAGAAGAGAATCAGCAGCAAAGGGGAGGGCACACTCTGGCTCTGTGCTTTTGTCATTTAGCTCCTCCAAATCTTTGACATTCCTTCCTTCCCCAGGACCCACCAACGGCTAAGTGACAAGGGGCTCTGTCTCTGAAGATACTGCTCTTTTGATGGGACACCTACCCCTGTCCCACCTCTGCCTGCACCAGAACTCTGGGCTGGGGAACCTCCGAAGTTCTCCCACCCAGACCCTGCCATCCTCTCTGCTCTAGAGGTACGTCCCACCTGACTCCTCTGGAAGGAGCTGAACTTCAGCAAGGGGACAAGTCGCATGGATAGACTACCATGGCTTTTGACGCAGATATCGACCCTGGGAAGCCGCTGGCCTCCACCATAGCCATCCACGCAGGGCCCGCTCTCTGGTAGCCCGCAGCTGGGAAGCTGGTGTGCATATGTGGGGGTCAGGTGTTGTCAGCAGTGCCCAGGGGCCTTGCTGTTTGCTGGGGACAGATTAGAAAATGGTGAAGAGGGGATGGGCCTAGGGAAGCAGGGAGGGGCTCCTGGAGGAGGTGGCCAATAATCTGAAACCAAGAAACCAAATGAAGGGAAGGAGTGAGCCAGACCACGGGCAACACAGCAAGCTTCCTGCTCAAACCCCCAGCTCGGGAGTGATGTAATCTAAGCCAAGGCCGAGCCACAAGAGAGAAAGGATTGCCTCTGGCTGTTGGATGGCAGGAGGCCATGGGCCACACAGCCAGCGTTACCCCCAATCAGCCTGTGACCTGGGGCAAGGTACTCAATTCTTGGGCCTCAGTACTCTTACCTATAAAGTGATACAATGACACATCCCACCAAGCGTTCCTGTTCAGATTTCCTGTCTCTTCCCCCACTAGACCGTGACCTCTGGGAAGGCAGAGCCGTGGCCCATTCATCCCTATCTGCATACAACCCCTCAGACACAGGCCATGCTCCCCTCACTGTTTTATTTTTTTTTAAGATTTTATTTATTTACTTGACAGAGAGATCACAAGTAGGCAGAGAGGCAGGCAGAGAGAGAGGAGGAAGCAGGCTCCCCGCCGAGCAGAGAGCCCAATGCGGGGCTCGATCCCAGGACCCTGGGACCATGACCTGAGCCGAAGGCAGAGGCTTTAACCCACTGAGCCACCCAGGCACCCCATCCCCTCACTGTTTTAAACAATACGACGGGAGAGGGGGTGTGGGTTTGGGGTGAGGGCGGCACGTGGTGGGAAACAGAGCACATGTGCAGGGCACCTGGTCTGGCCAGCCTGTGTATGTGCCTGTGTAGACTGCCCTGGCTGCAAGCCTAGAAAACGGCTGGCGTGAATGCTCCTCAAACATCCGAGCAGGCCTGAGCCTCAGAGGTCGCTGAACAGAAGGAGAAACTGAGCCCCAGCGGAGTGGCAATGACTCAGTGACGACAACATGGCTTGCTGATTTCAGAGCCAGGCTGGGGCTGGAGAAAGTAGAGGTCGGGCTTTAAGGAATTCTTTGGCTCAGAGATGGTTTGGGACAGTGCGTGGGCGAGGCAGGGCTGCCCCAGTCGGTGGGCGGAGGTTTCTCTGCCTGAGGGTGCTGCTCACACCCCCTCTTCCCCAGCCCCACCTCTGCCTGGAGAGCATCTGCTCCCACATCTAAGACCCATCGCCTGCCCTGCCTGGCCGCCTCCCTGGAGGAGTCACATTTCTGGAAGTGCCTTCTATGTCACCGATGCTCTCGACCCTCTGCTGCCTCCCTTGGGACCCTTGGGCTCAGCCCATCTGCCGCTCGCCTGTCTCCCCACCTTCAGGATGATCCTACTACCCACTAGAAGGACCAGGCTTGGACAGAGGCCACGGCACTGCCCCCGTGGCTTGGGCACAAACTGAAGCAAGAAGGAATAAGGTTAGCTTTAAGGACTTCCAATTAAGAAGGCAGAGAAATCCCACAGTGAAACTTAATAAAGGTTTGCTGAAGGGGAAGGGGACAATATTTACTCAGTATTTTCCACGTACCGACCATGATGCTACACACAGAACCACAGTTTCGGCTACCCACGGTCCTGAAGCCAGTGACCCTCCCGAGTACGTGAGAAGGTCAAGAGCAGCCTCACGCTGTCACAGGCGCCTACGTCATTCCCCGCCCTTCACCTCAGCACGAGGGCATTTTATCATCTCGAATCATTACAAGAAGTGTGAGATGATGTTATTTTTTTTTAAAGATTTTATTTATTTATTTGAGGGAGAGAAAGAAAGCATGCCCAAGCGGCGGGGGCGGGGGGGGGCGGCGGCAGGCAGAGGGGGAGGAATAAAGCAGGCTCCCCACTGAGCAGGGAGCCCGACGTGGAGCTCGATCCCAGGACCCCGGGATCATGACCTGAGCTGAAGGCAGAGGCTTTAACCCACTGAGCCACCCGGGCGCCCCAGTGAAATGAGTCTCATTCACATGACCTTCACTATAGTATATTGTTGTAAGTGTTCTATTTCACTGGAAGTTATTACGGTTAATTCCTCACCGTGCTCAACGGAGACATGGAACGCGATCCGAGGTCTGTATCCCACAGAAGAAACCTAGCGGATGCAGGGTTGGTACTGTCTGAGTTACAGGCATCACTGGGGGTCCTGGATCATGTCCCCTGTGGATACGGGGGCATGACTACACATTTTGTGCTTTAACACAACAGTCAGAGGGGGTAAGTATAATTATCCCCGTTTGGTATGGCTCAGAGAGGCCGCTTAGCTTCCCAAGGTCCACAGCTTGCGTGAGCGGTACAGTTAGCACGTGAATCCACGTCTGACTCTGAAGTCCGTGCTTTTCCCCAAATACATGATAAATGACAATCAAGACAGTATGGCCAGACCCCAGGAGGCCCTTCCTGACTGACACGCTGGACCTGCACTCCTCACACTCGCAGGAAGAGGCCCGTCCTTCGGGCTGCGGAATGAATGAGCAGCAGGACTGCCAGGAGACGGGGGAGGGACGGGCGGCAGGCCAGGTCAGCGTTCCTTCGCCTCCAAGCCTCGGGGCTGCCAGCCAGGCCGGACCTCGCTGGCAGTCACAGCTCCTGCCTGACACTTCCTCGAGGGAGCCCTTTCTCCCCACTGGGCTTTGTCCCAGCTCTGGAACCTGCAGGTCTTCTGGCCTTGGAAGAACCTTCCTAGAGCATCTGGCAGGCAGGTTCTGTGGCCCGCTTGCCAAGACCAATGGCTCTGCTCGGCTGCTTCATCAGATCACTCAGAATCCTCCCCTGGCCTGTCCAATTCTAGTGCAGGAGCCTGGGAACCAGCTGTGGCCACAAGCAGGGCTCGGGCACCACCCCCTCCTCCTGCCCTCCCACCCTCTCCCCTTCATGGGGAACATATGTGGGGGACTAGAGGCTCCCATCCCACCTCCTCCTGGACCCTGTCCTGCCCCTGCTAGCTGGCCTCTCACTGGAAAAGCCAAGGGGTCCCCCACACATTTTGAAAGGAAGGGCCTTCAGAGCCCGAGCACTAGGCTGGAAGCCAAGGCCCCCGGGGCCTAGACCCAGCATGTCCTGGCACCCGGCAGCAAGCTGCTCAGCCCTTCTGGGCCTCAGTTTCCCCTTCTGAGAGAGGAAAAAAATCAACCCCATTCCCACACTTGCGAAAGCGGGAGAAAGGATGTGAAAAGAGAAGGGAAGTGAGCATAGCTTAAGGACTGGGCATTCTTCTCCAGAAGGTCCGGTGGGGTAGCGTGTCAGGGCTGGGGTCCCTCTGGAGAGCCTGGGACCCATACTGAAATGAAGCCCAGGGAGGGGCAGGACGAAGCACCCAGGCTCAGCCCTCGCCCAAGCCCAGCAGGGTCTGCATACATCCCACGGGCCCAGGCCCTGCGCTGCAGCCACCAAGGGACTAAGGACTGGTCACTCTTTGAATGGAGCTGAATTCCCAGGGGAAAAACATCTCCCTTGGAGATTTCCAAGTTTGACAAGCTACAAAGCCACATCTAAGTTCAGTGACAACAAATCCATCCAGTGTGGAGCTGGAGCCCCTTCCCCACCAGTCCGCCTGGCCTATGTGCTAGGATCCTTAGAAGAACCCAGCACTCCTGCTTCTTCCTGCAGGAGCCCTCCGAAAGAAGGGCAGAGAAGGTGCGAGAGGGAAAAACTCCACTCTGCATGCGAGCGAGGCCCAGCTTGGACCAGGAGCCACACACAGAGCTGGAAGGGTGACGAGGGGGAGAGCCAGCCTGCCTGCAGCAAGTTCTCGGTGCTGGAGGCAGGGCCTGGGGAGGACGCAGCCCGGGCAGTGAGCTGCCTGCACTCGGGGCACAGGGGTAGTGGGGGCCTGTGTGTGTGAGCCCCTGGGGAGGAGGTTGCTGCAAGAATGTCCTAGGAGCGCACAGGAAAGCCAGCTGCCCTCTGCTGTTCATCTGAACGCATGGAGGCTGGAGCAGGAGAGGCCTGAGCATGGAGGAGGCTGGCCAGGGGGAAATTTAGAACTGGCACTCGGCCAGGCTTCCAGGGAAAGTGGACGAGAAAAATGAGTACTTAGGGCCTGGCTGGCCTTGACTCTTGGAAATCCATAGACCCCTTTGGCCGAATTGATCTCCTCTGCCTGTCTGGAGGCAAGAAGGCAAATGAACATTTACTAAATGCCTACTGTGTGCCGGCCCTTCACACTCCTATGTATTTTAAGCCCTGTAACACCCTGTGAGGCAGGCACTCTGAGGGCCCATTTTGCAGCTATAGAGACTGACGAGCAATTTGCCCTTGGCCTCGGCCGGGAAAGCAGCAGGGCTGGGACGAGAACCCTTCTTCTCTGATCCCACTTCCAGGGCTCATCCCCATGAGTCACTTGGGCGACTGGTCTCGCCCATCCCAGATTTTTCAATGAGAAAGCAACCTAACAGAACAGAGCCCAGAGATAAATCGCCTGGCCATTCATGGCTCTCCTGATTAGCTTCTAACATTTGTCCAGAGGATATACCTGTTCTTGGGGACATATTGCCGACCGAGGCAATCGTCCAGGATCCAAGACACACTCTCCCTGCAAATGATCCCCAGCCTGTCTCAGGACAAGAGACCCAGGCAGCTGGTGACCCCTGCCCCTAACCCTCCCAGGGGTCATCCATCTTTCATGAGACAGAGGACACAGAGGAGGCACCCCAGCCTCAGAAGAAGGGTCGGAGAGAGATGGGGACTCAGCTGCACGTGCCTAGCTCCAGCGGCCCCAGCAGCCAGCAGTTGGTTGACAGATGGGGTCCTCTGGCCCTCAAGGTTACTTGGCCACTGCTCCCACACCCTGTTACAGGGGGCAGCTCCCCGGGGCCCCTAGTCCTAACTGGGTGAGCCCCCAGTGATGACTCGGGGGCTGCTCTCCTCCAGCTCCTGTGCTCCGCGCTGAGGGCGGTTGCCATGGGAACAGCTGGCCAAGGATGTGCTCACTCCCGGAGACCCGGATGGGCGCGCCTGGGGACACGGGTAAGCAGACATGACTGGATTGATGTCTGTGCGTGTTCCCTCCCCCACCAGGAAGCCAAACCAGGGGGCATGCCGGGAAGAGAATTTTGTACTGGAATGCCAAGCCGTGGCTGGAGGCTGGGAGATGGCTCGGGTGGCTTCGGACAGACCCTTTCCCCCATCCCTCAGTCCAAGGAGTACCAGGGCCTGCCATCCACACCACTGTGGGCCTCTGCGACATGAGACTTGCGTGTCCCTCAGATGACATCCGAAACCCTGGTTTGCCGTTCAAGGCCCTCTACCCTAATTCTTCGGTCTGTTCGTCATTACTTCACTCCAGATTTCGTCCCCTTGTTCAGGCGGATCTCTGCTGCCTCCCATCACTGCACCTTTGCTTGCTCCATCCCTCCAACTGCTCCCACTGAGAGGGCCTTCCCCGCTGGGGTGACTTCTACCCAGGCCCCAATGTCCACTTCAAGACCTACCTCCTCCAAGACGCCTCCCCAGGCCATCCCAGTGATCACTTCTTCGGGTAACAGAACATCTCGTGTCTGAGCCACTCCTGCCAAGGCACACGCCCTACTTTTGCAATAACAACTCCCAGGGCATGCCGGTCCTGTCTCCCCCACTAGACACAACACTTCGCGTGTAACCCACTTCAATCCCAACAGCACTGGACAGGACATATCAGGTGCCCGGGAAATGTCTGACTCATGGAGTGAGCACCTGTGTCCCCTGCAGACCGTGCACTTGCCTCCAGCCTGGCCCCCTCCCCTCAGGTAGGAATCACTAGTCCTGTCTTAGGTCCCTGCTGGATCCTGCCACAGGCTTCTAGCACAGCCTCTGTATCCCACTACTGCCCAGACTTCTTGACACATCTATCTGCCTCCAGGGAGAACACAGTGCCTGGGATAGAGAAGGTTCTACATAAAGCCTGCTATACAAATTCATCCCCCGGGCATGCAGTCAGACCGTGTGTCCTCTGTTCCACCCACCTGCCACACCTATCCTGTCTCTCGTGGGCCTCTCGGGCTCCTAGATGGGCAGGGAGGCAACCTCATGTCCCTACGCTATAGACTCCCCTCTCCTGCACTGCCGCCCGAGGCCATGGCTAGGCCATCGCATCTCTCCAGCTTACTCCCTGCAGGAACCTTTCATGCCATCCTCACCACCCCAGCTCCCCAACCTACCATCTCAAGTCTTGCCTTCCATCTTTCAAACACCAGCAGCGCCTATCTCTGCCCGTCTGTCCTGATTCTATGAGTCTCTGGCCTGCCTCTCTGCATTCTTACTTCTGCAGGCACAGATACAGGGCCCTGTGCCCGCCCCTCCGTGCAGGTGGCCTTTCAGACAGCCTGTGCCTCACGGTGTGCCCAGTGAACACCTGACTTGTCCAGTCACATACGTGGGCCTTTGTCTTCCTCCCTGACATCTCAGCCTCGGTTCTCCCTCGTCAGACACAAATCAGAGAGAAACGGCTCCCCTGACACCATAAACTCTTTTAATGGAGATCAGAAACTCACTCTAAAGGTTTTCCTGCATGTTCTAGGCCATTACAAACTCCTATTACCAGGGAGCCTCAGTGATTTTTCCCTGGGCAGTCAGACGTATATATTTTACTGGACACAGAACTCTTTAACACACATTGAAAAAACTATAATAAAATTTACCATCCCAGACTCGTAAAGCTGGAGTTCTCTGTCACCTCACTCCAGCTCTCAGCTTACAGAGATCCTTTTCCTAGAAGGATGCCAACAAGCCTCACTCAGCCAGCTCTTAGGCGAGGTTCCTCTGGGCTCCCAGGGCACCCCACATCCCCCAACACAGGACATGGCACTTGCCACGCCATAATGTAGTTAGTTGCCTGGCTGCTCATCTATGTCCTCCCCTGGCGAGCATCTGCGTCCTTTGCTGTATCTCAAATGCATGTAACCCGGGCTCGTGAAATTTTGTGAATGAATGAATAAATGCTCAAATGGCAGGAAGAAAAGAAGACACAGTCACAGAGCAGCTCTGAGAAAAAGTCGGGGGGAGTACAGGGAAAGGAGACACAGCCCCAGAGAGTAAGTGACACACAAGTAGGATTCCCGGCCAAGAGGAGCTGGTGTGCTCCCCTGTGGGCTGGCTTCAGGCAGAACGCCATTCCCCAGTCCTGACATAAGGCCCCTGGACCACAGCCAGGGAGAGAATAAAACAGGTGACATCTGGTGCTCCAACTCCAAAGGATGGTAGTAACTTTTGGAGGATTGTATCCAGATATATTCCACAGTCAAGTCCAAGTTTACCAGGAAGGAGTGCTGAGATCAATTAGCAGAGGTTTTATAATTCACAGGCAGAACTGTATTTACAGCTGGCTTACCCACTTCTTTTCTTAAGGATCTCCAGAAAAGGGGATTCCATAGTTTCCTACAGCAGAGCTGCACAAGGCAGAGTCCTGTTCCTTAGCCAGGAACTAGGGACTGGGCTGCCTACAATTCTTTCGGGCCCGTGCCTTGGCTCCTTGCTAGTCTTTAAGCCTGAAATATCTCGTGGCCTCCCCATCCTCTGTATGCCCCATCCTTCCTCACTCACCATTCAGTGAGCATAGTCTGATCATCTTTTTTTGTACCAAACACTGGGCTAGGCTGTAGGGATAAGTGCTGGTGGGCAAGGAGGTTTGGTCCCCCAGCCTTTCTCTCAAGGAACCTTCTCTGATGCCCCCACCCAGACTCAATCACTTTCCACTGGAGCCATGCCAGTGCTTGTGCCTGTACCACAGAGGTTCTCAACCGGGGATGACGGTGCCCACCAGGACGCATATGGAAATGTCTGGGGACATTGCTCATTGTCAAGACCTGGGATGCGGTATTACCCGCATAGAGGCTAGGGACGTAATCAGACACGCGGCGATGCACAGGACAGCCCCCAGCAACAAGGAATGATCCAAAATGTCAATAATGCCAAGGCTGATCCCATGGTAAGCCAACCCTTTTCTGATGTATAGTATTGTCTGTTTTAAGATGTTATTTATTTGAGAGAGAGCACGTGAGTGCGTGGTGGGGGTCGGGGCTGGGTGTCGGAGGGGGAAAGAACCCCCAGCAGACCCCAGGCTTTTGCAGAGCACAGAGAGACCCACATGAGGCTCAATCTCAGGACTTGAGACCATGACCTGAGTCGCAACCGACAGTCTGACCCTTGCCTGTCTGAGCCACCCAGGCGCCCCTAATGGTATAGTATTGTTAAATACTGTCACTGTTAATGACTCCCTCTCCCTGCTCCCCACTCCCTAGATTTTAAGTTCCTTGAGGGCACAATCCAAGTATTTTAATATCTGGAGCTGTTCATGCAAGGCTCCCAACGGTCCAGGAACTCCCTGAAATTATATGCAGGATCTTGTACCCATGTGTGATGTTCATTTCTCTGGGGAGGGAGTCTGAGGCCAGAAAAGCTAAGCAGCACTGAGCTGGAGCCCAGCACTGGGATGTGAACAGGCCAGGTGTACTGTACAGACCCTCGGGGCGGAACCCTCACCCAGCTGTTCTGAGTTTCCAGCACACTCCCATGACCATTCATACCCCTCTCCAAACTTGGGCTGGGATTCTGATCAGAAGGGTAAGTTCAGGGGCCCCTGGGTGGCTCAGTGGGTTAAGCATCTGCCTTCGGCTCAGGTCATGATCCCAGGGTCGTGGGATCGAGCCCCAAGTCAGGCTCAGCATGGAGTCGGCTTCTCTCTCTCCCTCTGCCATGCACTCCAACCCCCCTCGTGCTCTCTCTACCTCTCTCAAATAACTAAATAAAATCTTAAAGAAAGAAAGATATGTTCAGCAGGCAGAGCTCCCCTCCCTGGGCTCCACTGAGGAGTCTCACCATCAGCCCCCCTCCACTTAGCAAGACACTAAATTATGTAAAGTCATTTCCAACAAAAAGGAGGAGGACTTTTGCCTTAGAATTCCTTGAGAATGCTTTCGCTGAGAAGGGCCCATTCTTTCAGTGGGTGTGTTGGATTAACTGCTTCTGGGAAGCCCATGAAGAGACCCGGTGAACCTGTCGGATGATCACATGACTTTAGGAATCAATTCTCCCCATGTTTCCATTGGGTAAACTGAGGCCTTCACTTCAAGGTCATAGGTAAGAAGGTGATTCATCTAGCACTCCAGCTCCCAGCCCCTGCTACTCCCCTAACCAGCCTCCTTGTTAATGGATGTAGAATTTATCAAAGTGAGAGCCACTTTCATTCCATCATGTCAGGGACATGCAAGAGAGATAAAAGGGCATTTGACTCCCTGCTGTCAGCCGGAGATGCTAATGAATCCTTTGCTTCCGAAGACGATTATGGAACAGAATAATTCATCGCTAGAGATTAATTGGACTAATTATGTTGGCTCTCGGAATCCCCTGAATAATTATTTTCCATCGGGGCGGGTGTCAGTGATAATTGTGTGATATCTGAGCCTCTTCCCCTGAGTGAAAAGCCCACAGAAAGGGTTCCCTGGTTTTGAACAGTGGGCACAATGGAAATACCGCAGGGGGCGAAGTTTTAGCTCTGGCCTGGTTCTATGGTCCTCATGTTTCATGTGGAAATCCTTTATCTGGGAAATATTACCATGTCTAACATTCCACTTCCAATATCTAATATTATCACTTCTAATAACCTTCCTCACACCCTCATTCAGCATATTCCTCAAAAGACCTCACTTTTCCCAGAAGTCCTTGATGCCATGGGAATAGGGAGACCACAGGTTGTGTGAATTATCCCTCCTGGGAGAAAGAGGTACCTGCCCCCCCCCCATGCCTCCCTTGCCCAGTCTCCTCCAGGGTCACCGCCCTGGCCGCCCTCAGCCCACCGGCAGGGCAAGAACCCCAAGACCAGCACTCATCCAGAGCAACCCGCTCTATTCAGAGCATCGGAAAGCTTCTCCAACAATCTCTCTCTCTTTAAATTAAGAGTCAACAACATTGCTGGGGGAATAGCTATGAAGGCTGAGTGTACAACAAAAGAACTTCATGATAAAATGAAACTTACAACCAAGTTGATCTGACACGAAATAATCCACATTGTCACTTTCATCTCAGGTGGCGATTAGATATGAAATGGCTGGGCAGCCATTCCTTCTAATTACACACAGTCAAATGAAGAATGTTTAGGACCTCAGTGCTGGAGGTGGTCAGAGGGGAAAAAGAACTTTTGGCTCCTACCTCCTCCCACCCTTGCAGGAGGAAGGGCCAAGAAACTGGCTTTTACTCTTATTCTCCCCATCAGCCTCTGGTCTAAAATTAAGTCAGTTTCAGGAGAGGGTCGGGTACCAGTTCAGTTAGTTTTAGGGCTCCGGTCTACTCGGAACCAATATTCAGGGTAGGTGGGTGGTAGCTTTACAATCAGACAGATCTGAGTTCCAATTCTAGTTCCACCAAGAAGTACAGAAACTCAGCCAAGAGCCAAAGTCTCATTTTTATTCACCTATAAAATGAAGATATTTACTTTTACTTCTTAGGGTTTGGAGAAGATGAAGAAGAGAGTATGTTAAGGGGGCACCTGCGTGGCTCAGTTGCATAAGTGTCCGATTCTTGGTTTTGGCACAGGTCACGATCTTGTGGGTCATGACATCGAGCGCTGAGTGGGGCTCCAGGCTCAGCATGGGGTCTCTCCCTCTCCCTCTGCCCAACTGCTCCTGCTCTCTCTCTGTCTCTCTCTAAAGTAAATAAATAAATCTTGAAAAAGAGGGAGCATATGAAGTGCTAGTACAGTGCCTAGCCCATGGTGGACACTCACACAGCAATAGTTACTATGACGATTATTGTTCTAAGTGGGAAAACCTATCCCCCTTGGTCCACTCTGGTTATGAACCTAGGGGTCTCTAGAGGGTCCTCAGATTTAAGCTCTTACCAATCCTCCACCTCAATGGGGGGAATTTGTTGGGGTACAGAACACTCATTTCCAATCTCTCCACATGAGGCTGGATACACAGATGTATACTAGGTCAAATGGGGGTATGATTTAAGAGAAGACATATCCTGTCCTACCTTCTACCCAACTTCCCCAGTGGGGGGTGGGGGGAGGGGAGGCAATCTATAAAACCTTCCTATGGTGACTGTCTGGATTCAATCAGTGAAATATATTTAGACTCAGTGGTAAAAACCTTAGAACAAGGACCATCGGTTAGTCATTCCCTGATGTAATTTATATAATATTGTATATACTGGAAAGGAGACCTTCCTAAATTCAGCTTATAAATACTTCTTTTTTTTTTAAAGATTTTATTTATTTATTTGACAGACAGAGATCACAAGTAGTCAGAGAGGCAGGCAGAGAGAGAGGGGAAGCAGGCTCCCTGCTGAGCAGAGAGCCTGATGCAGGGCTCGATCCCAGGACCCTGAGATCATGTCCTGAGCCAAAGGCAGAGGCTTAACCCACTGAGCCACCCAGGCGCCCCTTATACATACTTCTGAAGGTGTGTGTCAACTACACTCAAATTAAAAAATTAAGTTAAAAAAAAAAAAGACTTCTGAAGGGAGAAAGGAAAAGACATTTAGGATGAAGCTGGCAAGGAGCGAAAAGGGTTCTGTTAATGGCTAACCATGCATATTCGCAAAATACCTCTCTCACCAGGAAGGAGCTCCTGAATTGAGTGACAAAGCAGCTGCTACTGAGGCTTTTGCAAAGGCAGTAAAAGTGCACCTTCTCCAACCGGCAGTTCTCCCTGGAGGGCACAGGGAGGGGAAGGGAGTGCAGACCCAGGCTGGCAGAGGAGAGGTAGGCTGCTGAGGCTGGGCTATTCTCCCAAAAGAAAAGGATAGATTGCTGCCCGGAAGGCAAATTTGAGGGCTCTTTCGGAGACAAAGGGGGTAAGATTAGTAGGCAAGAGAAAAGCCTACCTAAGGAAGTTCCTGAAATAAGCAAATAAACTGGGTGGGGATGGGAAGGGGGACCGAATAGGAGGCAGATGTAGATAAGCGCAACCTTACAATAAATTCACAAGATGTTCAATGTGGTATAAAGAAACGTGGTTAGGAAGTGCCCAGGACCCACTGAAGACAAAGTATCAGGTGCAATGAACAAGAGGGCTTGTGGATTAACAAATCTCGAAATGTTGAAAGCATCCTGTCCTAGAGTTTAATCAGACTGCTCTCCAAACACTTCGATTAAAGAAAAGAGTGTTTTGATAGGAACTAGGGGAGGGGTTGATCCAGACGAGAAACACTGGGGGATGGGATGAGGGCAGCAAGAAAGTGAGGGCCTGAGAGAAGTGAGTTTCTGGGGGATAAAGAAGAGGGGCAGACAAAGGGATAGGGAAGGGGTAAAGGTGATAAGGCCAAGCACTTTGATTTTATTTAGGACTAACAGGACTCCCTCCCCTCTGGGAGCGCAAGGCAGCTTGGCCAGTAGCTTTCCACCCCCAATCCCCGAAGTACACCCCCCCCCCGTGCCCCCCGCCCCCGCTCTGGTTCTGGAGCCTCAGGTGTGTGTGGAATAAAAATCAGTGATTTGAGGACATTATGTCCTGTCGATCTGCATAAAAGTCTCAATCACTCTTTCCAGGGTCGTTTTGATACCAAGCCTAGAGTGTTCAGGGGTATTTAATTTATTTTTTTAAAGATTTATTTTAGAGAAGGACTGTGTGTTTGAGATGCTCAGAAGTATGGGAAGGGGTAGAGGGAAAGGGAGACAAAGCAGACTCCTGCTGAGTGGGTAACCCCACTGGGTAAGGGCTCCATCCCAGGACCCTGCAATCAAGACCTGAGCTGAAATCAAGAGTCAGACGCTCAACGACAGCCATCCAGGTGCCCCAAGTTCAGTGGTATTTAGTTCAGAGGGGCCTTAAAGACATGCAGCTGCGGGCTTCCCCATGCATCAGGTATCATGATTCCAGCCCAGGACATGCAGAAGGATGGACTGGGGGCAGACAGGATTTGAAAAGCACAAAAAGTTTGGATTCTACTTTTGCAGCTAATTGGCCATTTCCTGGACCTGTTCCTCTTTTGTAAAATGATTTATCAGCCACTTCAAGCTGATGGACTCTGTTTAGAGACATACATGCCTTGATTGTCACTGCAGGGAAAGGAAACTGCTGGCTGCTAGGCCAAGGGGGACAGGCAGGGCTGTCACTGAAGATTCGGCTATAGGCAGTAATGGATCCCAGACAGTCCGGCCTCATGCTAGGAAGTATCAGGTGTTCAGGGAACCAGATACAGGAGGAAATGAACAGAAACACCCAAACATGGGGTAATGGACACCTTGGCGAGGATTACAGGCTGTTTCCTATATAGAGCATCACCTCTGGGGAAGGTGAGAGCTAATTTGCCTCATAGCCCCAGGGATGAGAGATATATACAAGTCTGGAAATGCTGCACATCTGTGCTGGGGCAGGCCTGGGTTCTTCTAAACTCAATTAGACTTAACAAACATTTGTGTGCTTGCAATACTTTTTCTCAGCCTTTGGAGTATAGTCTTTGGCTCATCCTCAGAGATTGTGATTCCGAAGAAATGGGGTCTTAAAAAGCCGTGCAAAGGAAGAACCACGTGGAACTAGATTGGAGTTAGAAATATCAGTATTCGCTAATGTTTATCATGTTAATTATAATCACAGCCATGTTTGTACACCCATGTTAATATTTCCTAGCTCTGTCCATTGAGCGCATCTACAAGCAATGACACCCCAGTAGCAATGAGCACACACAGCACCCAAATCTTGGCTTCTAGTACCATCCTCCAATTAAAGGAGCAGGGGCTCTCTGAAGAAACAGCTGTTTCTTCGACTGAGGCAGGGGATGTGCAAGATGGGTCCGGAGCATCTCATAGGGCCAAAAAGCAAGGGGGGGTGGGAATCAGGGTATGTCAAGGGGACACAAGTACCAAGTGAAAGAGGTTCCCCCATAGCCAACACTGAAGTAATCTAAACAACAAAATTAGAAATGTAGTATTAGGTCATAACTCTGCGTAGAAAACATCTTGAGTACATACTGATCTAAATAAATAAATGGAGAATAGAGAATATACAAATCTCCCACTCTGAAGAATTTAAGTAGATATTCACCCCTACCTTTTTTTCAAAGTGGGCTCCATGCCCAGGGAGCCAACTCAGGCTCTCATGACCCTGAGTTCAAGAGGTCAGATGCTTAACCGACTGATTCACCCAGGTGCCCTTCACCCCTACTTTTTGTATATGGACTGTCCATACTCACTTCTAAAGAGTACACTAATGGCAAGAGGAAGAAAGGAGTAACTTTACGGGGCACCTAGGTGGCTCAGTTGGTTGGGTGTCTCTCTTCAGCCTGGGTTGTGATCCCAAAGTCCTGAGGATCCAGGCCCGCATCAGGCTTCCCTACTCATCGGGGAGTCTGCTTCTCCCTCTCTGGCTCCTCCTGCTTGTGCTGTCAAATAAATGGATAAAATCTTTAAAAAAAAAAAAAAGAGTAACTTTACAAATACTACTTTAGTCCCACGGTCAAGGTCAACACCAAAAATGATAAGTAATATATACTCTTCATGTGATGCAATGAGAATGACACTTGACCTCTGTGGTCTTCATCCCCAAAACCCATTAAACTCATCTAATGAGGAACACATTAGACAAATCCATACTGAAGGACATTTTACAAAATACCTGATCAGCATGCTTCAAAACTCTCCATGTTATCAAAAACAAGGAAAGTCTGAGAAACTGACATAGTCCAGCGGAGCCTAACGAGATCTGATGAGTAAATACAATGTGGTTGTGGTATCCTGGATGAGATCCAGAACAGAAACAGGACATTTGGTAAAGACTAAGGAAATCCAGATAAAGCATGGATATGAGTTGGCGGTGACCAGCATCGGCTCATCAGTTGTGACAAACGTGCTGCAGTAACGTCACGTGTCAGCAGGAGGAGGAATATGACCTGGGAAGGAGGAATATGACCACTGTCCTAGCAACCTTTCAGGTCATCTACAGCTGTTCTCAAATGTAAGAGTTTCTTACAAAATAAGAAGATTCTGAGGCACAGCATCTATCAGGTAGAAGATACTGAAGAGAATTCAAGAATGAGTGACAGAGCCCTTGCCATCAAGGTGCTTAGGGTCTGAGCACAGACAGAATGGGGGACTGCCACCAGACAAGCAGACAGAAGAGCAGAAATAAACAGCTGCAACCGACGCGTGCTGTCAGAAGTATGGCCACGGGCGTTCAAAGGACCCCAGGGACGCCTGGGTGGCTCAGTGGGTTAAGCCTCTGCCTTCGGCTCGGGTCATGATCCCAGGGTCCCGGGATCGAGCCCCGAGTCGGGTTCTCTGCTCGGCGGGGAACCTGCTTCCTTCTCTCTCTCTGCCTGCTTCTCTGCCTACTTGTGATCTCTGTCAAATAAATAAATAAAATCTTAAAAAAAAAAAAAAAAAAAGACCCCAGAAGAGGTTTAAGGCTCGGGCAGGGGGACAGTCAAGATAAATATCTTTTGAAGGATGGGTAACATTTTTACAGGTGAAGACGGAGAAAAGTAGGTATTTTCAGCTTCAGGATATGGGTTAATGCAAGACACAGAGGCCAGAATATTGGGGCAGACCCTAGGAATCAAGGAGCCCACCTTGTCCAAAGGCTGGCAGCGTTCCACCCATGGTTCCACGGACCACTGGCCCACAGAATACTGCGCCACAACAGGGCAAATTCTACCCATTGCCCAATAGGGCAAGTGTTAACCCATTCCCGGGGAGACACAAAGCCCATGGGTAAAGACGTGGTAAAGACCTCCAATAAAGAAAACTGTTAACCTTGAACCCAGAGCTTCCTAGATTTATTTGACCACAGGTCTTTTATTTTTAAGGAATGTCAATTAACAGGCTTCACACAACTCCCTGGGGGTGGGGGGTGCATGGGGAGGAATGCAGGTGGTCTAGGTCAGGAAGAGACCCCAGAAGCTAGAAAGGTAGGAATGTGCACCTGCAGGGCCTCAAATGTTCACATAAGAAATCAGAGTGTCCTATGGTGGTGGAGGTCACCGTGCTGGGGAGTGACGGGGTCTCAGCTGTGCATCAGGAAGGCACCCCCAGAGCACTGTGTGTGCATGAACTAGAAAGAGGGGGGTCAGGAAGATTTCTCAATGGAATGATGGCATGAATTAAGACAATGGCGGCGGGGGGAGAAAAGGTAAAAACTTCAGGAGCAAAGAGACCTGATGAGTGACTGAATTGAGGAAGGGGGGGTCAGGTGCAAGAGAGGGAGGGGTGAAGAAGAATGGAGGAGAATCACAGCTGGGACATCATAGCTCATGAGACAGGCCAGCCTGTGGTCTATAAAACAGAGCCCTTGCCACCCTTCTCCTTTCTCCATCCCGAAAGACCCCATCTCAGATCAGAGTGACACCTCCACACCCCATAGGCAAAAGGCACAACAAATTAAAAGAAAATTTAGTGTTGGATTATAACTCAGAGTATAAAACACACATCCGTGAGTACATATTGATATAAATCAATGACTGAATAAATGGGAGAAAAGACCAACCTCCCATACAGAATTGCAAATCATTTTACAGGTTATGATCTGTGTAACGACACAGAATGTGTACCCCATGTCCCACCCCACCCCCCCCGACAGCACTCCAAAGCAAGGCCTCCCCCAAAGGCATGAGCGTGGTCTTTCTGGTCGGGAACAGACACCTGTTCGAACCCCTTTTCTACCACTGACTAGCTGGGTGACTTTGGGCAAGTTACTCAACCTCTCCGCCTCAGGTTCCTCCTTTGCAAAAATGAGACAAAAATAATTCCAACTTTGTAGGCTAATTATGAAGAGTTAGTACACATAACGATGCTTAGAATAGTGTCTGGTAGGACAGTAAGTATCAGTGACTATTCTGACTTGGAGTGGGGGTCAGGACGTGGGCTTTGGGAGGCAGGAAGGAGTCTGTGGGCCCCAGGAGGGGGTTTGGGAGAGGAGGTGCGCAGGGCTGGGGTCGGGAGTCTGAGGCAGAGAATCAGGACAAGGGTTTCCTTTCTCTTTCAGGGGTAGAAGCTGCTCATTTGCATATGGCTGTCTCCCCTCCCAGATGCACACCGGTAATTAGAGGACTGGGGCTCTGGGGCTCAGTATCCTCCAAACACCTCCAGGCCCTCTGGGGGATGAGTGTGAATGAAACCACAGCCTGGGCTTTGTGAAGAGAAAGGTGCCGAGTGGGCCAGCTGGCCTCCCTCTGCCTCAGTTGGCCGCTTTCTGCCCCCAGGCTTAGGAGGCTGGCTCCTTGCTACAGAGGAGGGGGGCGTCCAAAAACCCCCTCCCAACAACCTGACCACCTCCTCCCTTCTGGGTCCCCCAGACCTTTGTCTCCCCGTCCCCAGCATCCGGTGCCTCAGCAGGAAGCAGATGGAGGGGAGGGGCTGCCAGACCTCTCCCTCTGCCCCTGGAAGTCTCAAATGGAAGTCTGGAAGGCGCTTGGGCAGGGTCCTTCCTCCTCCCAGGGTTTTTGTCTGCCGAGTTGGGTTGCAAGGGGAGGGCAGGGGAGAAGGAGGTGTGTCCTTGAGTTTGAGCTTGTGGTGGCGAGTGGGTGGTAAGAAGCAATGAATTTACAGGGATGAATGGAGCCTGGGACTTTGGAAAGCAGCCTCTTTTGTTGGAGGCTGGATGAAGTCAGAAAGCAGGAAAAAAAATTGCTGATAAAGTTACTTCTTTTTCACGGAGTTTCTTCCTTCTTAAAGGGTGCTGAAGTCACTAGGGGACCCATTATAGGAGAAGAGTTAGGAGTTCAGGGTTCAAACTCTGGCCGCACCAGTTACCAACTCTGTCACCCCCAGCAGAGTTGTTCACCTTTTCCGTGCCTCACCTTCCCCATCTGTAAAATGGGGGCAAGAGTACACCTCAAAGAGCTGTAGCGAACTGAGCAAAGGCCTACATGTGAAGAGCTGAGTACCGGGCCCTGAACACAGGAAGCCCTCAAACACCGGCTGTTGCCAGCTTCAGTCAGAGGCCTCCATGGTGAGTTCAGGAAGGCCTGCTCTGCCAGCAGCAGCCTGCCCTGGGAGGCAAGAGGCCTGGCTTTCCTGTCCCCACATTGCCACAGCCTCATCACCACCTCAGTTCATAACACGCTCCTCCATCTGTCTGACGGGGTACTGACACTTGTCCCACGGGCTCTGTAAGGACGGTGTGAGGATAATGAGAGCGTGTGGCAGGATACTCTTCTGAGACACTCTCTCTGTACTCTACTCCCCAGCAAGCCCCCCAGGTCACGAACCTCCTAACCCCCAGAACATGGGTTATGGTAGGAGCTGAACCAGCCAGGGGATTTGGTAGAAGCTTCTGGCTATCAAAAGGGGATTTCAGAGGAAGGGAACAGCTGAGAAGCAGAGACAGGACTCTCCAGAAGTTGACCTAAAAGGGGCCAGTGAGGCCCAGGAGCAGGAGGCCAGAGGGACTCCCGTGCATTGGGCGAGGATGGAGCGGGACAGGGTGGGGGGCGGGGGGCCAGCGCGTGCTCCCCCCAGCCTTGGCCGAGAGCTCATGTCCCACTGCGGCAGCACTGGAGAGATGCTGGCCTTTGTGGGCCTGGGTGCAGAGGAAGCCTGTGGGGGACCAGAGCAGGTGAGCCCTTGCCTATTTTCCTGGCCCCACTGAACACCTTCCTGCGCTCCGCTCCCCCCCCCACCCCTCCCACCGCTCCTGGTGCAAACCTGGAAATGTGGGGAGAAGGTCCCACCACCCCGGGGAGGGGGGCGCTCACAATTAGAATTAGGCTGATTTAAAGACAAGCAAGAATGGGATGATGTTTTCTGAATGCCTGAGTTTGTGGGCTGACATTCATATCTATTACACACAGATTCCAAAGTTTAAGAAGTGTGGAGTGCCAGAAACACAGTACATGACATGTTTATTAATTACCTAATTATTTTGGTATAAAAATGCTTGGCAGGAGAAGAATAGGAAAGGGCACCAGGGCCAGCAAGGGTTGGGGTTGGAGCCCCCGAGGGACTTTGCTTACCTTTCAGCAAGGGGTCACTGGGTGTGGTGGGGAGAACAGTGGAAGATCCACCGGGACCCTGGCCTTGACCGCTTTGGTGAAACTATTCCTTGCAATACAGCTTCCTTAGGCTACTTGTCACAGCGTGTAGCCTGCTTGACCTCCCTGGGGCTCCCTGATTTCTTCACCACGGTCCAGCAGGAGCACTGGGGATAGACCTGGGCCTGGAAGCCTCCTCAGCAGCTCTGGGCAGCTGTACTTCAGTCTTGTGAAGGAGAAAGGGGAGAGAGGGGTGCCTTTGTGGCTCAGTCCTTAAGCATCTGCCTTTGGCTCAGGTCATGATCCCAGAATCCTGGGATCGAGTCCCGCATAGGGCTCCCTCTCCCACTCCCCAGGTTGTGTTCCCTCTCTTGCTGTGTCTCTGTCAAATAATAAAATCCTAATAAACAAAAAAAAAAAAAAAAAGAAAAGAAAAGAAAAGAAAGAAAGGGGAAAGAATTAGGCAGAGTCCCTGAGCCGGGAAAGCCAGCTCAGCCTGGTTAAGTGAGAGCAGCTCTCACGAGAGAGTCAAACTTTCTCAGAGTAAAGTTTCCTCTTAAGTGGCAGAGTGAGGGGGCAGCCCTGCAGAGGGTGGACTTTCTGGCCTCCCAGGGGACCTTCCTGCACCTCCTTTCTCCTCACTGGCCTGGCTTAGAGGAGGCCCCCTGGGGTCTTCAAGGCACCCAGGGTACCAGAAAGATCTCTCAGCAGCCCTATCATCTCCCGCTGGTGCAGGGGAAACTGAGGCCTGAGGTGGTGATTTGGGAATAAATTCATCTAACCATGAATGGCAACCTATGGGCCAGGCCACAATTGTACTCTTTGTTACTCCCCTCTTGAAGCCCCTTCCCTGCCATCTTCAGAAGACAGTTCCAGGTAGGCAAAGTTCTGCCCCGAGCAGAACTCCAAGCCCAAGAGGGTGGGTTCAGGGTGGCATGGGGGAATAATCAGGGCTGTAGAACATGAGACATGAACTTTGGCAGAACTGTGGGGATTACCTCAAATCCCACTGCTTTGTTTTAAACGCTGGCTCACCCTGAGCAAAGGTAACCGGGGGAAGGAGATGGGAGGGAAAGACGGTATTTCAACATGCTGATTCCTCTGATTCTTCAGAAATACCTTACCGAGCACCTCGCTCATGGTTTATCACAAGTTAAGGTGAAATGACAGCCATGTTTAGGGAGCATCTCCTTTGGGCAGGCCCCGGGTTTGAGCATCGTGTCATTCCCCAAACACTCCACAAAGCGGGGACTTTTCTCTCCCCATGGTGGTGCTGAGGAAGCTGAGGCTGGCTGGGCTAGTCTCGTGACAGGAAGGGTCCTGTCAGAAAGGAGACAGCAAGAGGAGCAGGGGCTGGGGCAGGGGACTCAGGGAGAGCGGACAGCCAGCGGAAGGACATCAACTTCGCTGTTTTCGTGATTCTGTCAATGAGCAGATTTGGCACTGAAAGACCCTGTTAGACATTCACCAGAGACACGGTGGAGGCCCTCTATGGCCATGCTTGATACCAGCCATGACGGTTCCCCAGAAGCCCTAAACCGGGTCCGGGAGAAGCACCCCCCTACCCGACTCCCAAAGAGGACCCTGAGAAGGGCACCAACCAGACTCACCCCTGCATATGGTCCCCGCCACCCTGCCCCTCTGCTGAAACCCCTCCTCCCAAATACTTTTTGGTTTTAGACAAGTTTCCATAGCAACCCAAGTCCCTATCAGCCAAGGGTTACCATGGAGACTTTACTTCACTCTGCGTCCACAGCTAAGGAGGGCGCTTCCAACGATATCTGTCAAGCAAGGCTCTGGGAAACCCAGTGAGGGGAGGATGGAAGCCCTGGGGGCCTGAGCTGACCCCCCACCAGGACTGGCAGGCTGGCCCTGGAGCAGTGTTGGGCCCTGTCCTCCGCAGGACCGAGACACCTTGGCTCTAGCTTTGCCTCCCCCTTCCTGGTTTTCCCTCCTCGGTGCTGCTGCCTGGGCTGGGTTTTCAGAAGCTGCCCCTTCACAGCTGCCGTGCCCAGGCCCTGCTCTTCCTTCTTCGAAGAACCCTTCCCGAACTCCAGCTGGCTCAGACACCCGACTCAGCATTCTCTCAGTATTTAGACTCGGTCGACACAGTGTTCCTACAACTTAGAATCGGTAGCCCCACATCTAGGCTCTGGGCAGGGTTGGGGTCCACATGCTGTGCGTGTCACTGTGTGCCCGGGGCTGCACCCACTCCGGCTGTCTGAGCCCCATGCCTTCCCTTGTCGGTGGGTCTTGTCCTCCCATGGGACCAGAGGCTCTATGACGCACGGCCTGCTTCCTTGCTTTGGATTTCTGCGTGGGGCTTAGGTGAGGAAGTAGAGGGCCGGGAGTGGCCGATGGTGATGGGCTTGACATTTCTGGTTGTAAAAAGGAGGGGGAACATGAGGTCGAGTCACACTTTTGGGGAGCTGACAATCCAGTCTATGGATAACGACCAGCTGCTTCACTGTTTCTCAATCTCCCTTGCTCTTCCCCCCGCCGCCCCGCCCTATTTCACTACTCACCAGCTACTCTGCCAGGAGGAGAGAGCAGAAACGAAATCTGATAAGCATGTGCCTCCCACGACCATCCCTTACAAATCAACTCTCGCTTCACTCCTATATGTCACGGCCCGCCTGTGGGGCCCTGCCTGCCCACGTGCCGGAAGCATTGGGCTCAAATCCGAAAACCAATCCATCAAATGCGGGGACACATTCTTACTGGGCTGGGAAAGAAATCGCGAAGACTTTCATTGCATTCTCACAGAGCCTAAAACAATAAATTCCCTAAGGAACAGTGAAAGTGGTTAAGCTCACTTTTTTTTTTTAAGCCTGCAAAAAAGTGTCATGTTTAAAATTAACAGTATTTTTTTTAAAGATTTTATTTATTTATTCGACACAGAGAGCACAAGTAGGCAGAGTGGCAGGGAGAGGGAGAAGCAGGGTCTCCGCTGAGCAGGGATCCCGACGTGGGGCTCAATTCCAGGATCCTGGAATGGTGACCTGAGCCGAAGGCAGCTTCTTAAGCGAATGAGCCACCCAGACGTCCCGTATTTTATTTATTTTAAAGATTTTATTTATTTATTTGACAGAGATCACAAGTAGGCAGAAAGGCAGGCAGAAAGAGAGAGGGGGAAGCAGGCTCCCTGCTGAGCACAGAGCCTGATGCGGATTGCGGCAGGGTGGGAGGCGATCCCAGGACCCTGGGATCATGACCTGAGCGGAAAGCAGAGGCTTTAACCCACTGAGCCACCCAGGTGCCCCGCCCCCCACTGGCTTTTTTTAAAGACTAGAGTCAAGGTCTTCTTTCACTCAGAAAAGTCTTACTTGCTGACTGGCCAGTGGGCAGAGCTCTGCATTTGGGTCTACCAGGCACCCCAAAAGGGCTTTCATCTCCTCCAGCATCTGACCTGGTTGGTGTGTGACCAAAGGGCGGACAAGCCTGAACAGGTCTGCCCAGCTGTGGATTCCCGGGACCCGCCTTCCAGAAGAACCTGAGTCTGGCTCTAGCCGCAGGGATAAGGTCCGCTGGCATTCTTAGAGCATCGCCACTAACCCTTGAGGGACCACCCTCCCTCTGTGGCACCCTGACCATCAGCAGAGCTCAGGGGATGAGCACACGGCATCTGGTTCTGTCACTTCCTATCAGTATGAACCGGAACAAGTACCTTCACCTCTCCGTGCCTCAGTTTCCTGGCCCATAAAACATGAATGATGTGACAATAATACCTACCTCCAAGAGCGGCTGTGAGGACTAGCTGAACTGTTACACATAAAGCACCTAGAACAGGGCCCGGCACAAAGGAAATGCTCTACTCCCCCAAGCTGGGGTAAAGTGTCCTGACACCCAGCTCCCAGGGACCTTCTGTGCTTGGAAAGAAGATCCTTTCAGGCCAAGGCTCTGCAAATCACAGACTGCAACTATTTTGTGGATCATGGCATCAGTTTAGTGGATTGTAACTGACAATTAGAAGAGAGAGACCATATACAATAAAACAGAAAATCAAATATATTGTGCATAGTTAGTATTGTCTCATAAAACTTTTGACTCCATATTATATACTGAATTTACTGGAAAATATATTTTTTTAAGATTTTATTTACTTATTTGACAGAGAGAGAGAGGCGTGCACAAGCAGGGGGAGCAGCAAGCAGAGGGAAAGGGAGAAGCAGGCTCCCCAGTGAGCAGGGACCCTGATGCGGGACTCGATGCCAGGACCCTGGGATCATGACCTGAGCCGAAGACAGATGTTTAACCAACTGAGCCACCCAGTTGCCCCTAGAAAATGTATTTCTAATTGGGGGTCAAGATAAAGAAACATTTTTTTTAAGAAGTTTAAAATACCTGGCTTTAGGGTGTTGCCAGTTACTGAGAACCTCAGTGGCAGTTCCTGGTTTCGTCTGGAGAGAAAGTAGGGAAGGAAGAGCTGGGAGAGCTTTGGGCAGACGGAGGAGGCAGGACACGGCTCACAGGGCCAGTGTGGGAAAGGGCGGGATGCAGAGGCCTCAGGAGGGCGAAGACTGACTTGCATCTCTCATTTTACTCTAAGCGGAGCCTGTTCCTCACGAAGGACTGTAAAAGCCTCCTTTAAAGAGTTTTACCTCAAGACAGCCCTACCTTACTGGCCAGAGCCTAAGGCAGGCACCCACAATGAGCTAGGGGCACGGCTCCCCATGGGAACCAGCAGACAAGGGCCCCTTTGTGGGCCAGGTGTGCGGACTGGACCGCTGGGAGCCTCGGCGGAGGGGAGACATGCGCTGCCTACAGAGGCCTTGGCTCGCCCCGCAGCCGGCATGCCCCCGGCTCTGTGTCAGGTCTCTCAGGGTCGCCGTCTGTCACAAGGAGTTTTCATACCCATGACCTCATCCGGTCCTCCCAGCAGCTCCCTGCGCTGGAAACAGGACCCCCTATTTAGAAGCAATAAGTAAACTGAGGCCCCTGGAGGCCCAAGGATTTGCTCAAGGTCATCTGACAGTTGGCCCAGCGTGTGCAGCCCCGGTTAGTCCAGCCGAGCTCCGTCTGCCGGCGCTAGCCTCTACCGCCCCGACGTGGAAGCAGCTGCAGGTGGGGTGGGCTAGGAGGCGGGTAAGGGAGCCGGCGTCAGCTCTGAGGAGGACGCACCCCAGCCTACGTGGGGCTCCTCAGCTCAGTGCGTAAGAGGAAGGTGTGAGGGGGGAAACGCCGGCACAAGGAGATGGGATGAAATTCAGCACTTGCTTAGATCAGGGAAGGTGATCAAACCCCTAAGAGCAGGGACACTTCTGTACTCCCGCCCCCATCCCACAGCATCCAGCTCGATTCTGCGCGTGTTGCCTAACGCAGTGAACAAAGTAGGCCCTTTGGATGTCACGGGTAGCTCCCATGACTGGGCACGCTGGGGCAGAAACTACTAGCATCACAGCTGCCCTAACAGTGCCCTGGTTTGCTAACCCTGCCTCTGAGGCTGCTCGAGCCACACCACTGGTGCCACCGTCACCGAAGGCATTGCCGTCACCCCGTCATTGCTGCTGCCACCAACATCTGCCTGCTCAGGGCACTGACTGTCCCTCTCCCTTTCCTGACTTCAGTCTGTGTTTATCTCACAGGTGCTAAGTTTGGCTGAGATGAGCTTATTGGGTTTTGTTTTGTTTTGTTTTTAAGATTTTAATTATTTATTCACGAGAGACAGAGAGAGAGAGAGAGGCAGAGGGAGAAGCAGACTCCTCGATGAGCAGGGAGCCCGATGCAGGACTCGATCCCAGGACCCCGGGATCATGACCTGAGCTGAAGGCAGACACTTAACCGACTGAGCCACCCAGGCGCCCTGAGCTTATCTCTTTAGAAAGGCATCATTACTAAAAGACTAGAGGATTTTGTTTTTAATGTATGTGCTTTGCACCTAAGAAACTTTTTTATTTAGGCAAAATAAAAGTGCCCCTGTCCATTCCCCCAGAACCTCCCTGGTCAGTTCTTCAGACTCTCCCCTCAGCTCCCTCCCTGGAGCCTGCAGGAGCCCCATTCACGGCCCTTCAGTACCCGCCATCTGCACTGCCTGGTCCCTACCTCAGGCCACTGCCGTGTCACCTGGACGGCTCCAACCGGGGCCTTCCAGCTGGGACCCCATCACTCTCGCCTCCTCCAATTATATTCTCCCACAGCAACCCGAGTCACTCTTAAAAAACACAAACCTGATGTCACTCCTCCCACCGAAAACCTTTCCTGTCTTTCCACTGGATGCAAGAACAAAATTCAGAATCCTGACCCTGAGTCGCAAGGCCACGGTTGGTCCAGCACCTCCTCGCACGCCCACCTTCCTCCTCAGTGACCTTGCTGCTCTCCTCAAACACCTGAGCCTGCTTCTATCTTAGACCACGGGGCCCGGTGGAAGGCTCACTTCCATAGGGAAGCCCTCCCTGACCAGTCGCTCTCATCTAAATCATCACAGCCTTTCCTTTTCCTACAGAGCACTTACAGGGTGAACTAAGGATTTTCTTCTGTGATTATCCACTAAAGTCACCACCCCGCCCCTGCTCCCCCCCCACCCGCAAAACTCTAAGTCCACAAAGAGAAGGAACGCATCCGTTCTGCTCACTGCTGTGACCTCGGAGAGTAAAACACTGCCTGGTATATAGCAGACAACCTTGTGTGTCGGGGGTCTCCACATGTTGGTAGCATAGGGAGGGGAGTCTGGAAAAGCTGGCAGGGCTGGCAAGGCAAGGGGACCAGGACCGTCCACAAGAGAGGCGGCTCCAAAGCCACAGCCACCCCTCCTCCAAGCAGCTGGGGTAGGGGTCACGTTCACCCATCCTAGTCCCACTGCACCTCTCTCTGGAGTCTCAGTTCCCAAGGGACTTTCATGGTGGCACCCCCCCGCAGGTGAGCGGTACTGGGGCTGCTGGGAGGGGCTCGGGCACAGGCAGAGACACACCAGGTGGAAAGCCGGGCCTGGGCTCCCTGCGGAGGCTTTGCAAGGGCCCTCGAGCAAACGTAACATTTCGTCCTTAAAAAAGCACCCCATGAAGAGGAAGCAGACGCACAGCTCATTTCCATCTGAGCTCGAAGCCTGCTAAAGCCATCAGAGTAGGGGTACTGGGGAGTTTGGGGGGTAGGGAATGAGGTTGGGGGAACATGAGCCTCCTGGCTCTGGGGCTGAAATACCAAACCCTGGTTGGCCTGTTTTTGAGAGTGTGGCTTGGACTTCTGCAGACATGACCTCATTCCCTTGCCTCCTGCTGTTACCAGCCTCATTTTTCTGAAGAGGGAAACTGAGGTGGCTTTCCAGATCCCAGGAACACTCAACCAGAGGAAGACATAGGCTCCACTGGTTTCAAGTGACTTGAGCTGAGACCATTGGGCCCAGAGTTTTCTGGCCTGTGAGGGCGACTCTGGTCAGTCTGACTGGCCCTTCCCATGCCTGGCGGGAGCCTCCATCCTTGCCCCTCAAGGGAATGGCATTTCCCTCCGTGTGGGACATTTGCCAGAAGAGGTTCCCTCAACCAACCCCCACAAGCATGGAAAGCCACCTGACAGCCCCTCAGGTTCCACTGAGAGATTATATGAGTCTCCGTGGGTGAGAAGAACTGTGGAGTGACTCTTAAAAGCATATTTATGAGGTTTAAAAGCCACAGGGAGAGAGGTGCGTTTGTTACTTGACCCTAAAACCTCAGCAGATAGTTTTAAAAATTCATGGGTCAGGCCAACAGCGGCCATTTACTGAAGTGTGGCTGTGACAGACAACGCCCTCCTGCTCTTCCTCCCTCCCTGGGTTGACCTCCCCAAAGGAGGAGGATCACGGGAAAGCAACAGAAGTTGGGAGACCCGGATTTGGGTCCTGGATCTGCCACTCACTGGTTGGGTGACCTTAGGTAAATTTTGCTTTTTGGCACCTCAGCGCTCTCCGCTGTTAGAGGGGACTGGACGATGAGGGCTGATCCCTGAGGTCCCTCCCGGTTCTGACACTCTAGGCCTTGCCTGGGGCCCCACCCCGCCGTCTGCAGAGAGCACCCGCCGGCAGAGACATCTCATCCCACTCCTTCAAGAAGCTGCTTGGGAGTCCCATCAGGATGTCCTAGCTTAAAGTCTGAGGAACGGGACAGTGGGGGAAAGCGCTAGACCAGGAGTCAGAAGAGCTCTAGGTGGCCCTAGGCTGGACCTAAGGCCTCAGTTCCCTCCTCTGCAAAACAAAGGGTTTGCGCTTCCTCTCCGGCTTGGACACTGTGATACTGTGGCTTGCTGTGGAGTCAGGGGTCAGGGGATGTCCTCGGCGGTGCCTCCCAACCCCCCCCACCGCCCACCAGCTGGACTGCCACTCCTGCTGAGGGAGCACTGTCTCTTGACCTTGCCTGGGAGCCTGGCTTCGAGGAGAGGGAGCTGGGTGCCCTCACCTCTATTCTTGGCTCTTGCTTTTGGATTCCATTCAGAGAAATCCTGACAAGCAACATGCCAGAGGGCGGCTGCCTGCTGGCTCTGCAAGGAAGGCCAGATGGAGCCATCTACTGCCTGGCTTCCCAGAAACCCCGGAATCCTCAAACCTGCAGGCCCTCAAAATCTCTGGCCGGGAGGGAGCTGGGAATGAGAGGAGGCCAGCCCGACCGGGGCAAACGCAGAACTTCCATCGCCCCTGCTCTGCTGCCTCTTCCTTCTCCAGGTTACAGGGCGGGCCATAATCTCCAAGCAAGGACGGAGCCAAGGATTCCGGGGGCCCTGGCATGGGCATGGACAGAACTGTCACTGGCTTCCTCCACCCATCATGCCTGGGTCTCTTTATCATAAATGCAAGCTCTTTGAGTCTGACCTCAGTCCTTCTTGCTACTACCATTTTTCTCCTGATCTCTCCTCTGTGGATATAAAGGACAGTTGCTCCACCGCCCTCACACACCATCCCCCACCCCATCTGTCTTTTCTCCCAGACTTATGTTTCCTACACTCAGAGCTGCTGGAGATAATATATAATTTTTTTTTTTTTTTTTTTTTGGTAGGGAGGGAGGCAAGACAAGAGTGGGTGTGGGGACAGATTCCCTTCCAATTATGTCTGGCTCAGGCTGATGCTAGTGTCAGTTTGCATTCCCTGAACACACAGGAGCCTAGAAGCGAGGAGGAAGCAAGAGAGAAAGCGATGCTCGCCACCCCAGCCTTCGCCGTGGGCAGACCCAAGGAGCCCGGGAGCTGGGGATGAAGGGATCAGGAAGGTGGCGTGTCTGGGAAGAGGTGGGAATCTAGAGCCCCTTCCCTCAGCTCTGCAAACGTTTCCCTCTGGCCTCAGACCCCCATTCTCATGGGACTTACCTGTGAGGCTTGGCTTTCACCCTTCACCTGCCCACTCAGAGCTCCCTGCTCCCTCACAGGAGTTTGAAGAACTGAAACGGATGCCAATTTTAGTCCAAAGTGATCAGAAGAAACCAGAAAAGTCAAACTGTTACCCCCAAAATCTTAAGGAGAGTAGCTCAAGGCAGATGGAATGGCTTTTTTTTTTTTTTTTTTTAAAGCTTCTGCATTGGCACAAATAATTGAGAGATGAGTGTGTTTGCAATGTTGATGGTAGAAACTCCAAAAGTCAGCAGGTTTGCTCTCAGGCTGGGAATGGGCAGGAGGCACAGGCCATTCTGGCCTTTTAATGAAGAGTCTCCCCTAGTGTGACTGCAGAAAAGAAGCCAGGAGCTCTGAGCCCCCTCCTGGAGCCTCCTGGCCCCCCCCCCACCCCGGTCTATGAGCCAAGGAAGGAGTGATGGTGACCTGGCTGTCCTCAGGAGGGAAGGGCAAGACAGAGGGCTCATGCCCTCATCCCCTCATCCTTCCAGAGACAGAGACTGGAGGGGAGGAGAAGGCTTTTCCAAAGAGAGAGATGAAGGGTGCGCATGACCCTCCCCACCCCCACGATGGGCCCCCAGCCACAGGCATCTGATTTCTAAGCCGGCAGCTGAACTCCTGACAATGAGCTCCAGGAACTGAGAGTATTGCAGGCACAATGAGGACAGGCTGTACCTGGGCAAACTGTGCAGAGCTGACCCCGGGAAGGAGGAAAGAGGTGCAGAGTGTCACGCGGCTCTGTGGAGGCAGCCGAGGCGGGGCAGAGGGGCCCAGCCAGAGGACGCCCTGAGCACAGCAGAAGGAGAGGGTTGGGAAAATGGGGGGTGCACTTCAGAGAGGGGAAGGTCGGGAAGGAAGAACTGTGGGTGGGAGGATGCTGGCGTCTTTTAATCAAATGCAAATTTAAGGCAGACGGCATGCAAACTGACATGTCTAATTTTTGTGTCTGCAGTTTGGGCGGTGTTTGGAGAGAAACGAGCATCCTGGGGGAGAGGCTTCTTGACAACTTGCTCAGCACACACAGAAAAGACCTACAAATGAGTCATCTGGTGAACTCCGTGGGGACGAGGCGGCACGACAGAGGCGGGGCCCCAGGACCCCAAAAGGAGAAAAGGGGGCACGCTGGAGATGATGGGCCTGGCTGCAGGGGGAAGGGAGGAGGTGAGGCTGGAGGCAGGCTGAGGGCAAAGGGGGCAGCTGAGGGCATGCTAAGGCTCGGGAGGAAGGGCCCAGGGAAGCACTGGGATCCAAGGACAAACCACCTGGGGGCTCCAGGGCACAAGGGCTGCTCTCCCCCACCGCAAGGGGAAGTTCCCGGAGGGCAATACCCATGTTTCCCCCACCTCACTGGTGGGTCCTTGAGCATAGGGCTGAGTCTCCCCCTGCAGGATGGGGGCTCCTGAGGGCAAAGCCTCTGTCTCCCCTATTAGACTAGGGGCTCCCAGGACAGGGGCCATGTCTCCTTCCTCTACAACCTCCTATAGTCAAGGCAGATAGGCAACAATGAAATACTGCGACTAAGCCATCATTTACTGTCTACAAGGGCCAGGCATCGTGCTCAGTGAGCGCGTTACGGACGTTAGCTCATTGACTCTCGGTGGCAATCTTATGAGACAGCTCTTGTGACATATTTAACAAGTGAAGGAACTGCCCCTCAGAGAGGCTAAATCAGCCCGGGTCTCAAGGCTGGTTAATACAAAGGCAGGATCTGAACTCATACTCTGTGCATTTGGCCACTATATTCTGTGTGCTTCCTCCCAGGACCCCAAGAGAGTAAGAGTGATGGCTTAGGGTATACAGAGCTGCTGCAAACAGCTTGAGTTGGGAAGCTGGCAACTTCATGATTGTGATTCAGAGATACAGTTTCAGGAGGAAACCCAATCTCTATGCAGTGTGTGGGAAAATGGCAGAAATCCAGCCCCTGCCCAGCCCCAGGCCAGAATGGGCTCCTCTGGCTCAGAAGCAAGGCTGGTGGCTCTGTGGCAAATCCCTTCCCACCCCCCATTGGACATCCCACCCTTAAGGTAAAGCCAGGGGGCCTCCCCTCACCCCAGCATCCTGGCCCCACAACCTCATGCTTGTGGAAGTGATGGGTCAGCATCAAACCCACCCATCTGTTCTCCCCTGAGATAAGGGAAGGAGCCGGGATGTCTTGGCCTCATCCCCCACCCCCGGATGTCCTCCCAGCTGTGTGTTAACCGGCCACTGGGGTGGATTTCATGCTTCAGCCCTGGAAGGACCTTTCAAGGACCACCAGTGGGGTTGTGAGCCAATGCAGGGACCGGAGACAGGGCAGGACAGTTTCCAAGGACCTGGGGTGGAGAGGGGATGTACACACCCAGGGTAAAGCTATGGGTCAGATCTGAGTCCCCTTCCCTACCCAGAGGTGAGGACATTGTCAGTTTCACACTGCTCTAGATGGAATCCAGGCCCTGAGTTAAGGACTAGGGGTGGGTAATGAACTTGAACAACCTCTGACTACCTTCTTCAAATCTGCTTCCAGTTCATAGTGTTTCTATTTTCATCAAAGTCCATAAACAACCACCAGGCTGATGTATTACCTTAAAAACTTAGGACAAAGCGTACGTGCTTCCCCTATCTCCTTGGAATGGGTCAGTCAGAGCCCACCTCCACGCCCCCCAGGGGAGACTGGCTGATGTCTTGGACGGGGCTGGCATGGTGCCGTGGGCATCCACACTCCACCACATGGGTGGGGGGGGCAGAAATGCCGGTCCACGGTACTAAAGGAGCTGAATCAGATGTGTGGCTGATCCCTGCAAGCCAGCTCTGTGTCATGTCCTATAATAAACTCCCCCTTTAGCTTAAGCTGCCTCCAGGGGGCTTCCACAGGTACAACCACGAGTCCGAATGAACATATCAGAGCTGAACTGAAACAGGGTCAATAATGAGCCAATCCGTGAATGAAGCCACTGGAAGCCTGGGTAACCTTGGAGTCTGCAGAGCCAGGGTGATTAGGACGAGGAAGGCCAGGGGATCTGGTAGCCTGCAGGGGAGGGAGCAAGAGTGCCAACCCTACTGATCATCTGTGGCATGCCAGGTGCTCCCTACTCTCTTCTGATTTATCTTCACAATCACCCCCCACGCAGGGGGTCACAAGCCCCATTCTACAGACAAGAAACAGGCTCAAAGAGTGCTAAGGACAGCCAGTTAGCGGGCATCAGAGTTTACCTGAAACCCTCCCAAGCAGGCAAGGTCCCAGAGATATGCAGGGCTCCGGGTCAGGCCACCAGAGTCTTGATGTGTATCTGTCCCCTGCCACCTGACACACCGGTCATTCCGGACTGTCAGAACAGGTGCACAGGGCGGAGGAATAAACACAGAAGGCAGCGAAGGCAAGAAAGCGCATCAACCACAGACTCTACCCACTGCCCCCAGCCTGGCAGCAAGGCCCCAAGACGGTCCAGGGAATGTGCTTGGCTCTTAGCTCCCGGAGCCACCGCTCTTCCAGAGGAGACATCAGAATGGAGAACACTTTGGAATTAAGGACCTGGGCAGATGCCCAGGAGGGTTCGCTGGGCCTGTGGACTTTGCCAGCCAGTGTTCTCCGCTGATGGGAGGCCCTAGAGGACTGTGCTTAAGATGGCAGGTGCAGGAACGACACCGCTGGGGGGGGGGGGCATCCCACCCAGGCTCCCCCATTTCCTGGGTGTATGATCCTGGGGAAGTTACTTAACCTCTCAGTTTCCTCATCAGTAAAATGGGATTAAAAATAGCACCTAACTCCCCAGGTTGTTCTAGGTGACTCAATGAGTTAATATACGTAAAGTGCGGGGCACCTGGGTGGCTCAGTGGGTTGGGCCTCTGCCTTCGGCCTAGGTCATGGTCTCAGGGTCTTGGGATCAAGCCCTGCATCGGGATCTCTGCTCAGCGGGGAGTCTGCTTCCCCCTCTCTCTGCCTGCCTCTCTGCCTACTTTTGATCTCTCTGTCAAATAAATAAATAAAATCTTAAAAAAATATATATATATATATACATATGTATATATATACGTAAAGTGCTTAAAACAATGCCTGATACATAATGTGTAATAAATGACAGACATTATCATTAGATACACAGATGATAGATATTATAGACACATAATAAATGATAGGTATTAGATAGATATTATAACACAAATAAATTATAGAGTCCTTGGGTCTTCCATATAGCTAACCCCCCACCCCCAAGAGGCAGCACTCTGGAAAATTAAATCTAGAAATCAGGGGCTATTGGACAAGGAGGAACAAGAGAGGGAAGGAGCAGCTGTGCCCTGAGATGCAGACAGGGCTGAATCTGCCAAAAGGAGCCATGGGGCGGCCCTTTCCCATCTGTGCAGCCCTCCAGGAATCCTCCCAGAGCTGGGAGCTACAGAGCCTGAGCCCTGTGTTACAACCGAGGACCTGAGGTTGAGGCTTTGAGCGGCTTATTCAAGATCCACAGTTAAGAGTGACTGATGCAGGAGCACCTGGGTAGCTCAGCTGGCTAAAGCCTCTGCCTTCGGCTGGGGTCATGATCCTAGGACCCTGGGATCAAGCCCCCATGTCAGGCTCCCTGCTCAGCGGGGAGTCTGTTTCTCCCTCTCCCTCTGCCCCTCCCCCCGCTTGTGCTTGCACTTTCTCTCTCTCTTTCAAATAAATAAATAAATAAATAAATAACACCTTTTATTTATTTTAAAGATTTTTTTATTTGTTTATTTGACAGAGAGAGAGAGATCACAAGCAGGCAGAGGTGGGGGGGGGAGCAGGCTCCCTGCTGAGCAGAGAGCCCGATGCAGGGCTCCATCCCAGGACCCTGGGATCACGACCTGAGCTGAAGGCAGAGGCTTAACCCACTGAGCCACCCAGGTGCCCCAAATAACACATTTTTAAAAAAGGAGTGCCAGATCCGGGATTCATACTGGGAGGGACCAGAGGAAGGGCTTATCCTAGGCTGACATTCTGAGGCCCTGATTGTTCCCGATCATTCTAGTCATCCTCAGCATGGCCACCTCAGGCCTGATCTTTCATGTCCCGTCAGGAAGCCCTCTTCCTGCAGCTCCTGGACACAGCCCTGGCCACAGCCCAGACCACACGCTGTATTACAACTGCCCGCCTGCGCTCTGCTTCCTGGACTAGACAGCGAGCGCCTCGGGTGGCAGGGGCTGTGGCAAACAGGTGGCACCTGAGGAACGTTTGCTGAGGCTGGAAAGAACGCATTCTTATAGACCTGGGCTCTCAGGACCACTGCAAGACTGGGTTCCGCCTAAAGGTTCTAGAATGTCTGGAGCGCATGGGAAGCAAAAAGATGCTACTTCTTGTGCAAGAGGCAGTGGAGCCTATGGTGAAATGGACGAGTCTGAATCAAGCCTCATCTGACTCTTAGCTTCACCATGAACTTGCCAAGTGACCTCGGACAAGCCTTGTGGCCTCCCTGGACTCCTCTAACTTTCCGCATACTTCAGTCTTATGCAAGAGTCGGGTGGTCAGTCTACAGAAATGCACCAGGAGGGGCATACAGCACTGGCTGGTAAAAAACACAAAACGCTCCCATACCAGTAGGCAAAGGAAGTGCTTCCTTGGGCCTTCAGGTGCTCCTCCTGCCACCGTGATCTCGCAGTTAACATCTGGCATAGTGGAGGGCCCCCGGGGATTCCTCCAGTTCTGTAGCCCGAAAGAGTTGTGAAATATTTTGCATGTGACCCTTGATTAATATCTCATTGTGAGGATGAAATGGTTTTTTTTTTTAAAAGATTTTATTTATTTTATAGAGAAAGAGAGAGATCACAAGTAGGCAGAGAGGCAGACAGAGAGAGAGAGGAGGAAGAAGGCTCCCCACTGAGCAGAGAGCCTGGGATCATGACCTGAGCCCAAGGCAGAGGCTTTAACCCACTGAGCCACCCAGGCACCCCTGAAATGGGTTTATACAAGCAAAGCCCTCAGCCGAGCTGGCAAACAGTAAGTGCTCAATAGATGCTAGTCACGATTTTGCTAATCTCCAGTGACTCTCGTCTGTGAATGTTCAATGGTCCACCACGGACCCTCAGGATGAAGGTTTCTGACCTTCCTGCAGAGTCCAAAGCCTCGATTAAAGTCTCGGGCACTGAGAGCTTCTTTCTAGGGAGCCCAAACCCTGCAGCCAGGCCCTTGGAGGCCCCAAAACCACGAGCTTATCTGAGGGTGCCAAGCAGGGCAGCCTTGCCCCAGCATTCCAAAGCCTTTTGGGGTGGCAGCAAGAGCAGGAGCAGCCCCTCCACTCTGCCTGCTGTGAGCAAACCCCACTGGGTGGGTGGGGTGTCAAGCAGCTCAGGGACCGAACCTTGTCCCTGCACCCAAGAAGACCACCCCTCATGGTGGCTGCTGTCATTCACAGCAGCACTGGCCTGTCTCCCTGCCCCACTGCTGCCTTCTCTGCTGCCATAACCCCTATCCAGGTGCTGCAGCAGGGGCAGGATGACAGGGAGGCCAAGCACGGCGGCAACCCCTGGACACCACATCACCATCAGGGCCATGGAGCATCCATGCAGGAGAGGCTCTACACACACTCAGGCAACCCCTGAATTCCAGGACCACACCTCTTGGGGATGCCCAGATTCCGGGACAAAACCAAGTCCTCTATGACAGAACACCCTAGCTCCTGCAACAACAGAACCCCGTGGCAACGTCCAGGACATGGCAACTGGAACAACCTGGCAGCACATCGTGAAGAACAGAGGAAGGTGACGATTTGAGTGTAGGGTTAAGGTTCCTAAGCCTTCACCAGGGCACCCTCATTCCCTGGGGGCCTTTCTGCCCTGCAGTGCGGGGGGGGGGGGGGGGGGGGGGGGGGGGGCGAGGGGGGCTGTTCCCTTCACTCCCCGAAGGACCATCTGCTCCAAGGGCTCCCAAGCCAGCTAGTCCTAATCCAGTTCTCCCACTCCATCCAAGCAAGGCGGGAGGACGGGAAAGCATCTTCCCTTGTGCCAAGCGTTTCTGATTCCTTTAAATAGCTCCCCAACTTCCAACTCCTTCAGGAAGGCATCCGGGATGGAACAAGTGAGCTAGGAGCTGAAATGTGGCCCCCACACTACTTACGCCCACCCTCAGGGTGGGTTATGCATTGGTCCTGTGCGTATAGTCTGGTTCGGGCCTTGCTGTGGGCACTCCCCAGGGCTGGGGGGAGGGGTGCAGTGCCAATCCCTGGGTGGGCTAGGGAGCTGGACCTTGGGCCCCATCAGAACAGCTGCTAATCAAAGGGACCACCTCGGGGCACCGAGATGTCCTCTCTCTCTGCAGAGGGAGCAAGGACAATCTTTACTTAAGCAAACAGATTCAGAAGTTGAGAAGCCCCTGGGCTCGCTGATCTCATCAATCACCAGCCTCTCCAACGTACCAACGGGCACTGGATTCCTTTGGGGATCCTTCGGGGCAAACCCTGATGACTCTCCTCTGTTGCCCAGAGCTTACAGTCGAGCCCCAGTGCCGTCCACTTGGGTCCGTCATGCCCCTGTCCATTTGCCCAGGCTTATTCCCTCTCTTACTTCCTGTGTCACCTCTCCAGCAGACAGGACCCCATGATCAAGCCTCTCATGCACCTCCTCCTTCCACCTTCTGGTACTTCCCATCTCTGCTGCTAGGATCCCAACCTCTGAAACCACATCACTTCTCCAGAGCTTCCCCTCCTCGCCCGATGCCCCGGTGCACGCATCCTCGCCCCACGCACCGACTCTTGCTCCCCTTAGCCTTTCCAAACTTTGTCACAGCACCTGCCATCACTGCCCGGCACGGGAATGAGTGCAGTCCTTCTCGCCTCCTCATCTAGCCTGTCAGAAGCTAGGAGGCAGCGCCCAGAGCCTCAATCTCAGGGGCACAGAGCTTTGCCCAGAGGGAACACTTGAGGGGTTAATTCCGAACTCACTGGAATCAAACTCAGCTGCAGGGGGGCTGGGGGTGGGGGTCTCGAGGCTCCTGGAAGCAGCAGTGTTGCAGGGGTTAAGTTCCAATCCTGGCTCTGCTGCTCACTTGCTCCACTAGCTTTGGGCAGATTTTCCTACAGTTTCCTCATTAGTAAGTACCAGGATCGCGGGATGATTGTGAGCGCTGACTTACTGCACATCAGGAACGAGAGCAATGCCTCTTATACGCGCAGTGATGGATACGTGCGTTACTGCCATTAGATTACTGTCCTCTCTGGGCCTACTTGCTCCCCCAGCAGAGTCAGGTCTCAGATCCCCTGGGAGGCAGCTCGTCAGCTTGGGATGGTGGGAGTCCTAAGCCCCGTGGCAGCTTCTGGAGCTTGCAGAGAAAAGCCAAGGCCTCCTGGGTGGCTGCCAGCTTCCCCAAAGGGGAAGGGCCTGTTTAGTGAGTCATCAAGGGCAAAGGGAGCCTGTGTCCGAGGAATCTGAGGCGTCCCCAGCACTCACAGTGCCCTTCTGGGAGAGAAGCCAGGGAGACCGAACCCCTGTAGCCTCCGCCTGGGGGTCCCTTTGAGGGAAATCATTCCACCCTGGTCAGATCTCAGACTCTTTTAAACCTGTCCAATTCCCGCATACACACAACACAAGCACACAAATGTACCTTGAGTCTGTGCACATTTGCCGGAGCCCAGTGAGGGTTCCACGGGACCCCCACTAATCCCTGGGCATCCAGCATTCACACCCTGCCTCCCAACCTCACCTACGTTCTTAGGGCGAACACGGCCTGCCATACGCCCTATGAACCCAGTACCTCCGCACACTCACCCAAGCCTTGCTCCTTCGACACTCACTACGCTCCTACCCAGCCCGAGGTCCCCATTTACGGCCGGCTCTCCATCAACACATCTGGGACTTAGGACATCACTCCACCTCCCAGACCAGATCATACGTGATGACACCCCAACCGGATACCCACGAGGCGACCCGGCTTCCCTGGGGACCAACACGGGCAACACTGACAGCATCCCTTGGGTCTTCTGGGCTGTGCCTGCTTTTGGTTTCCACATCCTCAGGGCATAAGAGCGAGCACCCCAAGTCCAGAGCGAGAGCTACGGCCCAGAAATTAGAGGGCTGTGGAGAACGCGCCCACTCCAGTGGCCCTGAAGTGTGTCATTGAGATGTCTAAAATAGACTCGACCACGGCCCAGGCCCAGGCCCAGGCCCAGGCCCAGCCCCTGGGGAGCCCTGGCAGCCTTGCTGAGGTTTAGCTGGAGCTGGCTTGGACAACTGTGGGTCTAACGCATGATGAACAACAGAGCTGGCAGCCAGAGCCTGGGACCTGCTGGAGCCAAAGCTTTCAGGGTGAACCTGCAGCCTGCCACTGGGCTGGGCTCCACACTCTACCACACCCCCACCCACCACTGCAGCACTGCAACACTGTGCCGGACATTCCCTTGGCACAAGGCTACTCCTCCCTTAGCCTCCAGCCGGGAAACAGAAACAGCTCGGGGGCGCCTTCCCAGTCTGCACCTTGATCTCTGCTGGTCAGAAGGCAGCAGAGACCTGTGTGCACCCAACGAGGCAGAATGGAACCCTGAGGGCCCTTGTTTTGTCTCAGGAGGCCCGGTCCCCAGAAGCAATGTGAGGGAATGTGTGGGAGATGGTGTCCACGTGGAGGGCTGACCACAGCATTCTAAGGGCTTCTATGGACAGAGCGTGCCCACTCAGGGCCAGTGAGCTGCGCCTGGCCCCCCGGCCCTTCCTGTGCAAGAGAGGGAAGGCTGCAGGCTCCAGGGACTTCAAACGCATCTGGGTAATCCAAACAGGGTGTGGGAGGAGGTCAGCCATCGCAAATCAGAACCAGGTGGCGGCCGTTTCCCCTCCGCTGGCTGGCGCAGGGTTTCCAGGCAGTGAGAGGAGGCTGTGGGGAGGAGGCCAGGTTGGACCCAGAGAACACTCCGCCAGGTGCTGAGATGCAGACATTAGAAGCAGGCAGGGGTGGGGGGAGGGCGGTCCAGGTGGGGAGCAGGCCCAGCAATCAGGGTGAAGGGGTTGGCTCCTCTCCCTATCAAGTCTTATTCCAAAAGGAAAGACAAATGGAAGGAGAAAGTAGGTAACAAAGGGAGAAAAGATGTGGTGGAATATGACTAGGTGGGGCACCTGGGTGGCTCAGTCGGTTAAGCGTCTGCCTTTGCTTGGATCATGATCTCTGGGTCCTGGGATCGAGCCCAGGCATCAGGCTTCCTGCTCTTTGGGGAAGAGAGAGTCTCCCTCTCTCTCTCTCTCTCTCCCCCTCTGCCCCTCCTCATCACTTGTTCTTTCTCTCTCTCGCAAATAAATAAATAAAATCTTGAGAAAAAGACTATGGCTAGGTGCCTGACCTCAAATATAAGAGGGGGCCTCTGAAAGGCAGGCTAGCTTAACCTGTAAGGATCCAAATGGCAGGTTTGGACGCAGGGGTGGAAAGTCTCAGAAAGAAGACTCTTAACTCTTAACTCAACAGGCTCTCCGATAATGAGTGCTTTCCAGGAAAATAAGGTAGTGAGCCCTCTGTCACTAGGAGTGTGCAAACAGAACACCCACCTGCCTCTGATGCTATAGAGGGATTAATTTCAGCTTTAGGTGTGGGTGGCTCAACTAGACATTTCTGTTCTGTGGTTCTGTGAGATCCCAGGGAAGGGTGGGGGAGGAGAGGGTTTTTCTCTCCCTGGCCATGCACGGAAGCACTGCGGCGAGCTGTGGAGATGGATGGGCAGCAGTTAGGGAGCCTGGGGGCTCTGCTCCCCCTGCTCAATGCAGGACTGGCGCTAACTTGAGCCCCAAGGAGCAAACTGCACCTTCAGCACTTGGGCTCAGAGGCTGTGAGGAGTGGGTGTGTGTGTGTGGAGGTACAGTTCCAGAGAGGAGAAAGACTGGAAGTTAGCAGGAGAAAATATCTGGCGTTGGCAGTCTAGGTTTGGGGACAGGTCATGGTGGGGGGCGAGGGGAGAGGGGCAGCTGTAGCCACAGTAGCAGATGTATGTGTGTGTGTGTGTGGGGGGGGGTACAGAATAGGAGGGAAGTATGGGGAAACACCCCAGGATTCCAGGAGACTTGGTCCTGTTACCCAGTCAATCCACATCTAGAAGGGGCCTATGGCCTGGGGTTGGAGCCACCATTGATGAGAAAGGGCATCTCCATGAGTGGGAAATGAGAAGCAGAGAAGCTAGCTCCAGGCCCTTTGGCTCCATCTGCTTCTCCCCAGAGCAGAGGAACTGCCCCCAAGACCTACTTATGCATCCATCTCTCAGAGGCAGAGCTGTGGCTGCCATGCGGTGACCTGGATGGGGCCCGTGGAGAGCACTAAGCCTGGACAGAGAAGAAAAAGTTCTGAGCACCTGAGAAAAGAAATGTTCTCCTCAGTGCTAACCTTGAGGAAGGCAGGAGGCCTTACAGATGGAAGGTTCTAGGCCAGTTTCTCCACATGCATGCTAACCTTCAGACCCCCACACTTTGCCACAGCCCTTCCTTCTGCCTGTGACCTATGAGCATCCTTCCGTGAACTGCTGGGCCCAGGGGAAGGCTAAAGGCAAGCTTTGTCCTCCTGTTCCTGCTAGGCCTCCGGGGAACCCCTGAGAAGGCCTCAGGAGTGGCTCTGGGCGTGGAGCCTCTGACCTGAGGGTCCTAGGCGAGCCTGCACGTATCACCTGTCTCCTCTGGGCACCAGCTCTTTGGGGAGAACTCACCATAACTACCCTACCCACCCAGACCCCCCAGTGCTTTGAAGAAAAAGTAATTTCTTCTCTTCCCCTATTCAAACCACTCCAGAACACATTCTCTAGAGTAAATCCCACCCTAACCCCCCTAAAACCAACATCAACCAGTTGGCTTAGAAATGGATGACTTCCGGGGGCACCTGGGTGGCTCAGTGGGTTAAAGCCTCTGCCTTCGGCTCAGGTCATGATCTCAGGGTCCTGGGATCAAGCCCTACATCGGGCTCTCTGCTCAGCAGGGAGTCTGCTTCCTCCTCTCTCTCTGCCTGCCTCTCTGCCTGCTTGTGATCTCTGTCAAATAAATAAATAAAATCTCTAAAAAAATAAAAGGAGGGGCGCCTGGGTGGCTCAGTGGGTTAAAGCCTCTGCTTTCGGCTCAGGTCATGATCCCAGGGTCCTGGGATCGAGCCCCACATTGGGCTCTCTGCTCCTGAGAGCCTGCTTCCTCCTCTCTCTCCCTGCCTGCTTCTCTTGCCTACTTGTAATCTCTGTCTGTCAAATAAATAAATAAAATCTTTTAAAAAAATAAAAAATAAAATGAATAAATAAAAGGAAAGTAACCATAAAAAAAAAAAAAGAAAGAAATGGATGACTTCCAGATTTCCCTACCCTGTTCTGTTTGGCCTGAGCCTCCAAGAGCCTAACTGTTGCCATGGCAACCCCTCCCATCGGTCCAGACACCTTCTTGAAGAAGTGGGACCAGGAATTCCAGCCACCTGGGTTCCTCGACACACTGACCTGGGGCTGCCTTAGCTGTTCCACTCTGTCCCTTTACTTAGAGGGTTGAAGAAGGGAACGCTGAATGTGTGGGGAGTCAACAAACTGATTTTCCTTTGAGAGCCTTAGGCCCAGGGCTGGTGAGGCAAGAAGAGTGTGGTTTGGGATGGTATTATGCATTGAAATGGCCTGGGACATTTTCAAGGTCTGACCACCGTCATCGCAGCCCCCTTCCCATCACTATAGGTAGGGAAGAGCCATGAGAGGGTCTCTTCCGTTCACAAATGGGGAAACTGGGTTCTAGAGGAGGTTGCAGGGCTCAAAACTTCCACACAGGGAACTCAGGACTACAGCTTCCCACCCTCCTCCAGGCCCAGGTCTGGTGACATTTCCTCTCGGAGCCAACTGCCTGATGTGGACCATCGGCCAGGGTCCAAAGACATCTGACTCCTGGAACTGGGCCATTTTCCCCTGGGCACTCACCCTTCAGCCTTCTAAGTTTCCAGGGTTCCCCGGTGGGACCCTAGTTATTTGGCAGCTTCCAAAGCAAGGGAAGGGGCACGGAGCCTGCCCAGACCATCTGGGTCCCAGCTGATTTCTGAGAAGGGAGTGACTGAATTTCAGCTCTTCTCTTTTGTTCCAGAAAAGCTCTTATTTGGGGCTTCCTTACCCCCTTCCCCCAGAAATTGGGTTTGGGCAGATTCTTGGGTCTGGGATGGTACCAAGGAATGCATGAACTTTGACCCTCAGCTTCCCAGGTAGGGAGCAAATACTCTGTTTTCAGCCACCATCCTGAGGCATCGAGGCCGCCATTTTTCCCAGAGGCCGCCCTGCTCTCCAGGGAAGGCCGGTCCTGACAACCTGGAACACCTTCCCGGGTTTGGAGAGACTGAGCAACTCTATTGTCCCCTGGCTCCTCAACCCTCTACCACAACTCTCACCTTCACACAGAAGAGAGATTTCGTCTGAGGGCACCAGCTCCTACCCCCTTCCCTCCCCACTGCCCTGTGATGCCAGGCACTGTCCCCCCAGATCCTATCCACACACCCCACCCCCACCTTGGTTCTCACAGCCCCAAAGAATCTAGTATGTCTGCCAGACTTTCCACCCTCTCCCCCCAGCAGAGATCTTAGCCCCTCAGCCCCTCTGCAGGGTCAGCGGGGCAGGTCGGCGGCCCATGTCCAGAGACACGTGCCTTGGTCAGGCCCCTCCTGATCTGCTGACTCCCCTTTCTCAACTAAGCCTCCCAGATGGAGCCAGTGACTTAGGAACACAAGCAGAACCTGGCCTCCACCACTAACTCAGAGCTGGCTCTAATCAAGCCCTCGGTGCTTTTGACCTTGCATTTCTCCAACTGGGAAGTGGGGTAAGGGGGTGTTTTTCTCCTTATCTCCAAGGTTCCTGAGAGGCTGCCTCACCTCTGACTGCGCCAGACCCAGTGTGCTTTGGTAATGACAACCGCCAACCAGGAGTAAGGGACCCCAGCTCAGCTTCCCCCCACCCCATCTCCTGCCCTCCACCGCCACCCCCAGCCAGCTCTAAGACTATCCGTCAGGGTTTCCGAGGTTACTGTCTCTTGAAGAACAACTAAAGAGGCAGCCAGGTCCTGGGGCGGTGCTGGGTCTTGCCTGTCTGGGGACAACCCAGATCAGCTAAGACATCCCAAAGAAGTGAAGCCCTGACCTTGAAAAGGGAGCTGTGCCCTCTAATTTTCTGAGTCCCTGACACTGCCCTCCCCTCCTCAGGACACAGTCACTCAATTCTTCCCCTCTAGGACCATCAACACCCCATCCATATCTGCTTCCAAGTGCCTGGGGAATGTTCCTCCGCCAGCCAGCCTGCCCTGCCCTGCCCTGTGCTTCCTCTTGCCTCCGACACAGTCCAACTATCACCTCCTTAAGCTTAAAGAGCTCTCGTTTCCAGTCCTCCTCCATCACAGGGTCCCCTTGCATTTTCTCCATGGCCCTCCTGACGTCTGGAATGATTTTATTTCTTGTCTGTCTCACTCCATTAGACTGTAAGCTCCTTGAGGGCCACAGTTGGCAAAAGGGTGGCACTCTCCCTTTGCAGCAGGAGGCTGCCCTGTCAGCTTCTGCACCCCTGAACTCCCAATCCCGCCTTATCCCTGACGAGCCCAGGGTTTTCAGGAAGGGCTCTCCTAGGGAAAAGGCTGCTTTTCCCCTCTTTGCCCTTGTCCAGTCTCCTGATCGCCGCTGCAAAGCCCAAATGTGGCCTGCCAGGAGATGATCCCCAGCCAACGCTCCAAGAGGCTCTTGCCTTGGTCAGCGGTTCCTCATGCTGGACACCCTGGGGTCTGGGGGTCCAGGGATGACAGCAGCAGGTCCAACCAGTCTTCTCCAGCTCTGCATTCTCCAGGGCTGCCAGTCCAACACCCCCATTCTCCATCCACCCACCCGCCCCAGCTCCTACCGCCGGTCCTCGGACCGCAGCCCGCGTCGGCCCCGCCCCTTCACACGCGCACGGACACGCCCCTTCCCAGCCCCCAGAGGGGCGGGCAGCCTGCCTGGTACCCGAGCAGCTCCGGTTCGGGTCCCTCGGCGCCGGATCCCACATCCCAGCCACCGCAACAAGTCCGCCGAGCCTAGGAGGCCCGCTGGGGCTCCAGGCCTTGCCGCCGTCCTGCCGTGGCCCCGGCGCGACCCGTGCTGGCTCCCCAGGCGCGGCAGCCCTGCGTCCTGCACATGCCGGACCTATCCCTCTCAGGGCGAGGGCTCTCCGCGGGGAAAGCGAGCGCAGTTCCGGGGCCCGCTCCGGGTTTTTTGCATAGACTCTTCAGGCTTGGAGAACAATGGAGCAGCTCTCTGCGCTTCCTCCGCCCGAGCAAGCTTTGTTCCTCCCTTCCCGCCCGCTCGGCTTCCATTAGCCAAAGGGCAAAGGCTTCCCCGTCAACCAGGAGTCTCTGCGCCAGACCCCAGACCTTTCCACACTCTGTAAAAAACCTGGGGGGTAGGGATTTGGGCCTGGGCCTGGGCCTGGGCCAAGGTACAGGACGAACATCCAGATGCGCACAGCTGGCTGCCCGCCTGCCCCCTGGCCCCAGACGTGTCTCCTTGCCAGAACCCCCACACCCGGGAAATCCGACTCGCGCTCCCACGGAGGATACACAGAGGAAGTGGAGCCTCAGCTCTGCTCTGGGGCCAAACAGCCCTCACATCTGCTTTCCCCACATCTGTCCTCTAGATCCGGGCTCTCACTGGACTCTCCCCTAGCCATGCTGGATGCTCTCTCGCCAAGCACAGATCACAACACCATCAGCCCCCGATTTTGCCATATTAGGATTCTGGGCTTTAAAATTACAGGAAGCTAATGGGCTCTATTTCTGAATATCTGTGACACCCCCCCACGCCATTGTCCAGCCTCACCTCAGGCCAGAGCAGAGCCCGGGCAGCCCGGTGACATCTTTAAGAAGGCGCACTTTAGCCATGCGCATCTGGAGGGAGGCCAGCCCTGCACATCTGGGCCCAGTGCCCCTCACAACCTGACCGAAATCTGGAGAGCCCTACCGGGAGGAGGAGAAAAGAGAGGGAGCTGCGCTCTCCCCACATCTTCCCTTGCAGCTGGCTAGGAGACTGCAGGGGTGGGGCGGGGAGGCAGAACTTACCCAGCATCTGACTGAACAGCAGCTGCTCCAGGTCTCCCAGCACGGTCACCACGAGCTCGGGGTCCACTTTGAGGAAGGCGCGCTCCTCCTGGCCCTTGGCGGAGGGCACGGGCCCGGAGCCCTTCTGTGCCTTGGCCTTGCTAGAGAGCAGCTCGTCGTCCGACTTGCCATCGTCGCTCACGGCTGCCTCAGGAGCCTTGCTGAGCGGCTTGACCTCGGCGTAGGGGCCGCGTGGGATCCGGCTCGGCTTCCCCAGGCTGGGCGCGAGGGGAGCCAGGGGGGTCTTGGCACTGCCCGCCGGGCTGCCCTTTGCCTGGAAGAGCGAGTGCTCCGACTTGGACAGCGTCTTGGACATAAGCGGAGCTTCGCGGCCTTTGGACCCCGCCTTGCCCAAGCCCTTGGGCGCCTTGGCCATATCGTCGCTCCACTCGGGCTCATAGAGCTGCAGCTTCTTCTCCGAGTCGGTGAGGAACGAGAGGTTGGTTAGCGACTTCTGCTTGCGCAGGTTGGAGGTGGGAGGCCCGCCGGGGACTCGGCTGTCCACGCTGCCAGACTTGAAGACCTTCAGCTCGGCCGCGCTGGCCTTGGCCATGCCGCTACCGCCGCCGGGCGCCTTGGCGCGCTTGGGCAGCATGCCTCTGCCGTCCGCCGCTGCTGCCTTCCTACCGGCGCCCCGAGGCTCGTCCGCGCCCTCGTCCCCGCCGCCGCCGCCGCTCAGCTCCACCTCGGGCTGCACGCTCTTGACGCTGCTGCCCAGCATTCTGCCCGCGAGGAGCGCATGGACGATCCGCGCGTCTGCAGGCACGGCGGGGGCGGGGGCGGGGGCGGGGGGGGGGGGA
>PISX010000146.1:0-196865 GCA_004024625.1 Mellivora capensis | reverse complement strand
GAGGAAACCGTGGGGCGATGGGGCGGGGTCGGAGGAAAAGGGGCGGGGCGGGGAAAATACAAATTAAAATTTAGAAATCAATCAAAGGAATAATGGAAGCCCGGCTGCTCCGCGGGCGCGCAGAGGTGCTTCGATGCCCGGGTCCCGGCCCTCTGCCTGCCCGCCTGTATGTCCCGCCGACCGAGCACTGCCCGGCAGCTCCCTCGCGGCACTCCGCCCGCCAGCTTGAGTAGAGGCTGCGGGCTGCAGCTCGGAGCGCAGGAAGGAGGGGAGGGGAAGGCGGAGGAGCAAACAGGAGGAGGGGAGGAGTGTTCGCGAGGGAGGGAGGTGGGGGAGAGCGAGTGTGTGTCTATTTCTGGCTCGGGAGAGGGGTGGTATCTGAGGCAGAGCTCCAGGGGAGGATGGGTAGGGGGTCGCGGGGGAGATAAAGAATCCCACCAGTTTTCCTCCTAGCTTTCCACGCGGAGGCGGGACCAGTTCTCGGAGGGCACCGTGGCCCTCTTGCCGCGCCCAGAGTGTGGGGGGCAGTGAAAAAGATCTGTCGTGCAGATGTGGGATGCAGGTAAAAGGGGCTGAGACAGGGCAGCTCATGACGCGGGGGAATAGGTGGGCTCGCGGGCCCGGGAGAGATGCTGGGAGAGGGTTTGGGGAAGCCGTACTATTCAGTTTGCTGGTTCCCCCACCCCCACTCCAAACCGTGGCGGTTTCCCTCCAGGAAACTCCCAGTATCCTCGTACTTCAGTCTCGGGGGCTCTCGGCTGCCCTCCAGAGGTTGGGGATACTCCCTGGGGTAGGCAAAGGGGATGGGATAGGGGTGGCACGGAGAGACAGGCCCAGGGCTGACGAGGGAGAGGGCTCAGGGCGCGGAGGAAAGGACCAACCGCCTGGATCAGGAGATTGGATTCCCATTCTAATTGACCTTGTCAAAGTCACTGCACCCCTCTGGCTGGCTCTCTTCTCTGAACAGTGGTTATAATACTAGCTTAATGAGTAAAAGGGCTTTGGCGTTGTAAAGCGCTTTGTCAAACCTAGGAAATCAGTTGGAGGCTTAGCACGGGTCCCCTGCAGGCCTGATCTAAAGTGGGACTGCAGAGCAATTTATTTTTTTTATTTTTTTTTAAAGATTTTATTTATTTATTTGAGAGAGAGAGAAAGTGAGAGAGAGCATGAGAGAGGAGAAGGTCAGAGGGAGAAGCAGACTCCCCGTGGAGCTGGGAGCCCGATGTGGGACTCGATCCTGGGACTCCAGGATCATGGCCTGAGCCGAAGCCAGTCGCTTAACCACTGAGCCACCCAGGTGCCCCTGCAGAGCAATTTAAAAAGACAACATTTCCCTAGCCTTTCTCCCTCCTCCCCCTTGGACTCAGGGAAGAAAGATGGGGGTGGAAGGGGAAGAGGCCAAGAGCCATGGAGCAGTGGGCCTCTGGCTGTCTCTCAGTAGAGGGCGACACTGCCCATTCTCCCATGGCCTCCCAGGTCAGTGCCAAGTTGCCTGAGCAAATGGTTCTCAGGCAAGAAAATGAGGGACAGGAGAAAGCAGAGGGGATGTCTCTGGCAGCAAAGCTTGCTCCAGAAGAGGTGGGCCCCAGACAGAGCCACACACTGTGGACTGTAAAGCCCTAAGAACTCTTTTTTTTTTTTTTTTAAGTTTATCTATTTTTTTAGTAATCTCTACATCCAACGTGGGGCTTGAACTGATGACCCTGAGATCAAGATTTGGCTGCTCTTTCAACTGAGCCAGCCAGGCAACCCAAGAATGCTTGGCCAGAATGTGCTATCAGATTATCTGCCCACCCCAACCTCCCTCTTTCTAGCTTCCTGTCTGTCTCCTTAGAATCTGAAGAACCCTGTGTCTGGGTCTCATGGTTCACCCACTTTCCTAGTGCTAATCATCACAGCCTGCCTGGTGTGAGAGGAATCGGTGTGCACGTCTGTCTCCTCCACCAACCCTGAAGCTTTCTGGGTACACAACTGTGTCTCTCAGTGCCTCGCAGGGAAAAGAGGCCTCAGCTGTGTTAGTAACATGGATTAGGAGGCCCAAGTGCTGTACACCGGGTCTGTCCCCTCTATGACTCTTGGGTCCTGGGTAGTGTCCCCAGGCCTCTGACTTCCATAATCCCAGGGCTGGACTGAAATACCAAAACATCTGGAAGAACAGGGATCATCACTGAGAGGATGTGCTGACCACAGCACCAAGAACACACAGTTCTCAAGCAAAGGGGTGTTTAGTAAGAAGCATGGGCCCTTGGCTGGGCTTTGGTTGATACAGAGAGAGGTGGAATTCCCTCAAGGAATTCGATGTCTGTCAGGGAACACAAGATAGACAACACAGATCTGGGAAAATAATCATCCTGACTGTGAAAAAGCAATGTCACATACACCAACACACTCATCACAGAGAGACACAGGTATGTGTACACTCATTTCAGGAGTGACATCAGAGAGACCAAGAGCAGGGACCCTGGCCGTCTCATTCACTGTCATAACCCCAGAGGCCGGCACTTCCTTACTAGGTGCTGGACACGTGGGAGCGCAGGAGGAAGACTGTGCTGGCAGGCAGAACAGGTGGAGGAGGTCTTGAAGGTTTCCTGGAATACTCAGCAGTATAAACAGAGAAGGGTTCAGACCAGGAGAGCAGGAAGCAAGAGGTTGTTCAGCCTTGTGCCCTGCTGCCTCAGAGGAGCAGAAGAAAGGGTCGGGTGCAAAAATTTTACCAGAAGGTCCAGGGAGCGCATGCAGACTGGCCTCGGAGTCTGCGTCTAGCACTTGGGATACTCAGGGGTGGAAGCAAGGCTTGAGACCTCAGGTAGGGAATGACAAGCAGTGGAGATCTGGTTAAAGGGACTTAAGCAGTATCTTGCCAGAACTTTCCCTGGGCACAGAGAGCACCCAAAGGGTGAGGCCAGTCCTGGGATTTTCTCTCTGGACAAGCATGAGATCCTCATGCTTATGCCCAAACACAAGATCCCAGCTCAAGGAAGGGACTGTCAAGTGCCAAGTGTCCGGGTAACCACGCCCTTCCTCCCCCATCCCAATGCCCCCACCTTTAATGAAACTGCAAACAATCACTTCTCAAATCCTCCTCCTTACTCTGAGATCATTCTCCAGTTTGCACCAGACACACCTAATTCAGTCATGCAGGAACATCACCTCTCCTAAAAATAGCGATTTGAGAATCTGGGGATCCTTGTTCTTTGATTTACCAGGGTACGGTAGCTCTTGCTTATTGTCTCTATGTACCTTTCCTGTATATAAAATCATCTCCTCTTTAGCAGACAAGGAGAAATTAACTGGTTGCCATCTGGCTGAAAACCATCATTTCCACTGTGGTCCATCCCGCCCAGTACATACTTCTGTAGGCAGACACAACGCAGTCTCCCCCAGGTATATTTGGCCTCTCATCTCCAGTAGCTTTGCAGGTTTGCTCCTGTCAAATTAATCTTCAGAATTGCTACGAGGCACTGTTCCACTTGTTGCTCTGTCCACCTGCCCTTCCTTGTCCCTCCATACCCTACTGTCCCCAGAAGCTGACCCTCCTTTCTTCCAGCCCTCACTGATCCCTGCACGTAAGCCCTGTCTCTTCCTCATCTTTATTCCTTTTTTTTTTTCCCTCCACCCTGCCTCTCCAGGGATAGCCCATGCCCCAAATCCCAAGTCCTTTCCTTCAATAAACAGCTCCTGAAATTCTGCCTCCTTCGAGGAGAGAGGATCGTCCAGAAGAGAGGCACTAGCCCCTCTCCATCCCCCTCTAACTACCTCCTGCATGAGAGGCCTCCTGTCAGTTCATGAGATGGAAAACACCTTCCATGCTCAGCTCATGAGTTAATTCAGCGCCAATCCCCTCGAGTGCTGGCCCTCTCCGTCCACGTCCACTGGGTTCTGCTCATCTTCCCGCTGCCACTCTCTAAAGGGCTGTGCCGTGGCCATGTGGTGGCCTCTTTAAATAGTCATCTTGGCATTCTGGAACTTTCAGACACTCCCTAGTGCGACCTCTCCCTCTCTCTGGTTCTTTTTAGATTCCTTTCACATCCCTTGAGTTTCCCACCATGCTCTACTGCAGTGGGAGCCTCTGCTGCCGTGGCAACAGCCATTCCAGCATCAGTCGATAAAGCCAGTATGTGCAGAATGTTTCCTCGAGTGATTCCTAAAAAGAGAGGGACCTGCCCTGTCACACCATCCCCAAACCCACCCCGAGCCCCTCCCACTCTGCTTTCCCCAAGCCACAGAACAGATAGGCTGGGGATGGTCCTATCAGAGAGATCCTACATGATGAGGGAGAGGCCTGGCTGGGCAGGGAGTGGGTCCTGGTGATGTCAGTGCCCTGTGGAGGGCACCTGGATCTTGCTCCTGTCTGAAGAGAAGGTGGGAAAGAGGCTGGCTTGATATCATGAAAGTCCCCAATTCCTAGCTCCCCAGAACCACTCACCATCCCACTCCTCTGTCTCCAGAAGAAATGGCACTTTCTGTGATGAGGTAGGGTGAGTGATTTGACCACATGTGTTGACCGAGAACTTGAAGCCATCTGAGGAATGAAGACCTAGGCACACAGCCAAGGAAAAGGCATGCTGTGTGATTTTACATTCTCACACCATGTGCTGGGAAACAGATGCAACCCAGGTTGTCTGGGGGGGGTGTCTGCGGCTCCCCCCTCAGATGGGGGAGCGAGGAGGACAGGAAAATGTAGAAAGGAGAGGTGGGCAGCCTCCACCCTGTTGACCTTGAAAGGTGACCTTGGGAGAAGAGGGGATCTGAGGCAGGTGAGTCCACACTTGGCTCCATCAAGGGCCAAGTCAGAGCAGGGAAGAGGAAGAGTTTTCTGGATATCTGAGCTCACATTCACGATCTGGAGAGCACGAGCTAGCGCCTAGTCCCATGGCTCTGCAAGCCTAGCCCACCCGCCCTGCACCAGGCCAAATGAGCGACAGGCACCTTCTTTCAGCCGCCGGCCTCAGATCCCTATAACGAAATTCCTTCATCGCCTCCCTAGCAGATTCCAATACCTATGCCTTTGTGGAAAGCCCTCCACCCCCTTCTGCCCTTTTCTCTGCCTGGTCATTCCCCTAAGTCATGCCACCCATCAGCAGGGACTTCTTGAGCACAGAAAATGTGCGCAAGGCCAGGCTGGAGGCTGCTGAAATGGCTGGTGCTTGGCACCGTCCGTCTCCACCCAGATGACCAGTTCCCCATTGCTCATCTCCTGTTCAGTGCCTGCTAGGTGCCAGCTCTGAGGAGTGCTCGAGGACAGACCCAAATTCCTGCCCTTGTGGGACTCCCAGTCTAAGGGAGACACAGACAACAAATGAGAAAGAAATGTTAGCCACTACAAAGTTCTCAGGAGTAAACAGAGCAGGAAGGGGAATATGCAATATCCAGCGGTAGGGGGTGAATTTTCAATATGGTGGCCAAAGGAAGCTTTAGTAAGGTGACATCTGAGTAAAAATCTGAAGGAAGAGAGGGAGCAATTTATATGGATATCTGGGGGAAGATTTCCAGGCAAAGGGAACAGCCCAAGCAAGGCGCCCTGTGGGAGAGTACACCAGGACCACAAAGGAGGGGACCGTGGCAGGAGATGAGGTCCCCATGGAAGGCCTTCTAGGTCATGACAAGGACATGGCTTTTTACTCTGAGTAGGATGGGAGTCACTGGTGGGCTGGGAACAAAGGAGTGACAGGATCCAGCCTCTCCCTGGAAAGGGTCACTCTGGCTGCCATGCTAGGCTTATAGGCAGAAGAGTCGCAACAACCGAAGTGAGAGAGGATGGTGGCTTGGAAGTGGGTAGTGACTTTGGTAGTGGTGCAAGGTGGTCAGACTCTAGTTATATTTTGAAGCCGTTAGAATTTGCTGATGGACCAGGTGTGGGTGTGTGGGATTGACAGAATGGGGCATACCCCAAGGATTTGGGCCTGGACAACTCTTAGACTAGAACGGCCATCAGTCAAGATAGGAAGACTTGAGGAGAAGCTAGCTTTAGGGAAAGGACCGGAATTTTCTGTTCTCCCCGGCCCTTCCTAAGGCCAAACGGCTCTCCCCTAGGACACCTTCCCTGACTCTCTCTACACGGTTCACTGTCACCACTTCAATAACCTCTTAACATCCAGAGCCAACATTTTTCATTCACTCATTTGTGTTTCCCAAGGATCCATCTTTGGTTGGTCTACTGATTATGAGTTTTTTCTCAAAACCCATCACGGCTCTTTGCACATAGTGGGCTCTCAGAAATAGTTGGTCAATGATGACCAAGTAAATGAATGAATGCATGACTGAGAACAGATGTGTGGGGACTGTAAACAGCAGTGACCTCTCAGTACCCCGTGGCGAGAGACACTGCAGCTGGTGTGCTGGAACGGGAACCAGGCTCTGGGATGAGGGCCCAGCAACGGTCTTTGCTTCCTTCTCTGCAGCCCTGGGCCACAGGGAGGCCACAAACCCTCTCTTTGCCCCTTTAAGGGAAGCTCGTTTTTCAGGGCAATGACCCGGGGACATATCACAACTGAGACCCTCTAACATCTCTATGTCTGCTCTACTTGGAGGTGCAGAGAGTTTTGCTCCACCTCTGGGAGACAGAGGCAAGAGTGGGCAAGGTGTCCTCAGAGCCCAGGCTCCCTGGCAATATGGACTCTGAGCCCCACCCTTTGCTGCCATCTGCAGAAGAAAAGGGGCCAATGGACATAGTGGTCCAACATGGACACACCAACTTCCTCATACCTCCAAGGGCCTCATCCAGGAAGTCTTCCCAGATTGATGCACTTACTTCCTCCCAATCCACTGACTACTTTGCTTTGCAAGGCAATGGTAGAAATAGGGATTCTGCAAGGCCCTGGCTCAGCCTCTCTGGTCCCAAGAGGCTCCCAAGCCCAGGGGTTGGGAGTTTTTCTTCTGGGCCACAAGGTCAGCAAGGCAGGCTCAGAAGAGATTTGCTATTTGCCTGACTGTTGCGGGGAAATCAGGCTCAGCAAACCAAAGGCGGGAGCGGAGCCAGGGATCATAGGCCTTAGTCTACCCTCTGGCCTAACTGTCTCAGGGAGAGCTTCTAGGAGGGTAGAAATGCTGAGATATTCTAAACTACAACCCACATTCCTCAGAGCTCACAGCAGCCTGGATGCAGGTCCTCTGAGCCTCTAGGCCAATAGGACAGGAAAGAAGCAGGATGAGCCTACCAGCAGTGAAATGGGAAGGGCAGAGAGTAGACCCTGGGAAGGCAAGAAGTCACGTCTTGTCATACAAGGACACAGGACCCTAGCCTGAAGCCCAACACGTCCAGCTGGGTGCAGGTGGACAGGGTGCAGGACAGGGCTCTCCAAGTCTGATACCTGCTGGGACAGGGGCCAGTGCTGACCCCGCGCAGCACTCCAGGCCTTCACGGTGCTGGCTCCACCTTGCCCTCCAATGCTTCCTGCCTGTCCTCTGGTCCAGGCCTAATCCCACCCCTGCTCCCTGTAACCCGGATGCCCACTGCACCTGAGGTCTGCATGGGCGTCTAGGAGTGCAGTCATGTTAAAACTGGCCCACGGGGCCCTGGAGTGGGGACAAGAACAGAGGATTACTCCCTTGGTGAGCTACAGCACCACCCGTCCCTTGATCGCTCAGCCTCATGCCCTTTGTCCTGGGGCCCTGGTCATGTCCAGTTGGACTTGGCAGTACCAAGTACAGGACCCCTTCAGGACTTCCCTCTTCTCAAGTCTTGGAGGTCCCCGTTCTCTTCTTGACTTGCTATGTGGCCTTAAGAGAATGCTTCCCTTCTCCTGTAACGAAATGTGTTCTCTTTGGTCACGTAAGAAATTAGGCGCAAGTATGGGGTGGAGAACCCCGACTCTCACAGCTCATGTTCTTACAGCAGGGAAAGGCCGAAGGAAAACACCTAATCTAGACGACTCTGAAATTGCACTCATTTAAAATCAGATCCCTGTGCTCCTTGGGCTAATAAAGAGACCAGGATAAGAAGTCTGAGATGTTTCCCACATGTGTTTGGCTTGTATGTTGCCATGGCAGCTGTCCCATACGTATCCGTCGGGGTGTTCATTGCACACTGGGCTCCAGATGAGCTCTGCAACACCCAGGTCCATTGGCCTTAGACTAGGACCAGCCCAGATCCGTTGTCATGGCAACCAGAGGCCTGTGAGGCAGGGACGAAGAGCAAGGTGGCCTGTGTGCGTGCAGCTGTGCCCGTATGCTGGCTGGAGACAGGCAAACGGCCTGGGTGCATGTACCCTGTGATGTGGGCAGACCCAGAATCAAATCCAACCTGTCCACGCAGAGCTGATGAGTTTTAAGGTCACTGAATCACAACACTAAGTGGAACCTCCAAGAACCTCAATGTTCTGCTTTAGAGCAGAACCAACCCATTTGAAATAAATCCCATTATCTCACTGTGGGCCAAGGAAATCCAAAAACCTGATGAGAAAAAAACAGAAGGTCCCAACCTGATGCTGTCAGGCCAACACTGTGATATTATTACAGAAGATAAGAACTTTCCAGTCTGGTTTCACAAATGGGTTTAAGAAGGTCCAGGAAACCAAGTTTTGTGTGGTGAAGAGTCTGTTTGTGTGGGGAGACACATCGTAACGCTAACCAGATTCTGAAAGAGGTTCCTGATGCTAGAAAGTTAAAGACGGGGACGCCTGGGTGGCTCAGTTGGTTAAGCAGCTGCCTTTGGCTCAGGTCGTGATCCCAGCGTCCTGGGATCGAGTCCCACATCGGGCTCCTTGCTCAGCGGGGAGCCTGCTTCTCCCTCTGCCTCTGCTTGCCACTCTGTCTGCCTGTGCTCGCTCTCTCTCTCCCTCTCTCTCTGACAAATAAATAATTTTTTTAAAAAAATTAAAAAAAAAAAAAGAAAGAAAGAAAGTTAAAGACGACTGCAAGAGCAGGGAGAAACCTTCACCCAGCTGACCCAGGGCCCTCTGGGGACCTTCCACTGCCCTGGAGACAAAGATGCTCCCGTACCGTGGCTGTGCCCATCCTCTCAGTGCACACCTCTGCGCTTTGTGAGAATTTCTGTGAGGTTTTTAAAGAGGCCTTAAACCTAACACAGGAATGCCATGGATACATAGTTCACTGAATTTTAATAGAATAATCACTGGCAATTACTTAGTGTATAAAAATTGCTCCGCAGATGTTAAGAATAGTCATGGGTATGATGGGTGGGAGTTTCAAAGCCTGAGGAGAACTCTGCCTTTCACCCGGTCTGGTTTCATCCCAAGGGGCTAACCACCTCTGCGCTTCTTCCTGCCTCCATGGAAACCCAGATTCTCAGGCGGGAAGGATGCAGGGAGCTTACTGGGTCAAGCTCCTGCCCCCGGACTGTGCCAGACTTTATGTGAACGCGAGGGCTGCTCTCCCTCCACTTGTGATGGGGCTGAACTCTCCTCCTGCTGGCAAGATCTCTTACCTATGGGACCGCGATCATTCTCCCCACAGAACACACTCGTCGGCTTCTCCAACCCTCTGTGGAGGTGGAATGGTTTTCTTGAGAGAAGGGATGACTAGGACTAACCACTTCCCTGCCCTGTCCCCTACCACCTCTCACCACCCCCCCCCAGGGATTGGATGACCCCACATTCGCTGACCTTCCCTCTGCCCTGAACCTTTAATTATCGTCAGCTCTCTCTGAAGCACAGGGCTCCCACAGCCCCAGAGCCACACACAGGAAGGAGGGGTTTGATTCCTTCCGCCTCTTAAAGGACTCAGGACAAGGAATATTATGACTGGGGGTAATTCTCAGCACTTAATCTTCCCGCTTATTGTGTCTATGTCGCTCACTGTCTTCAACTGCCTCTCCCCAGAGCTCCTTCTATGTAAGCCTGCTGGGCGGCCTTATTGTTTGGGGGCGGGGAGGCCTCTCAGTGGGGGGCCCTAATCCTCTTATCAAGGGGACAGGGGGAGTACAGTGAAGGGGGGGGATGCTGTGTTCCGGTTTCTGCCCATTCAGTGGTGCCAGAGGGAGGGACTAACGCCTTGCTTGGAGCTGGGGCTCCTTGAGATGAAGCTGCCTGTAGGCTTCTCCATCCACCTGAGCCTTCCCAAGGAGACCCTGTTTCTCAGCAGTTGTGAAGAGGACTGGCCAGCTTTTGTCTCAAGGGATGGGACAAAGACCTGTGGAGACAAGTCTTTAGGGCACCACTGAAGTGGGGTTTCTCTGGATTGGTCATGGAAGTTTCCATTGGTCATGGAAGGACAGTGGTGAAAGTTTAGCAAATAGTTCAGGTTCCTTCCTCTTCCCATGGCTGAAATTTCTAGCAGTTAGATGGGGTAGTTGGATCTGGAGAGATCTCTAGTAACCAGGCCTACCCCCTCCCAGTACGTATCTTCTTACTCAGGACCTTCCCGTGGCTCGCAGACACACACAGAACTAAACAAGAGGCCAGGGTTTCCCAGGAAGAACTAAAGCAGTTCCTCTCAGTTGGGAGAGGTGAATCTCTAGAAACCTGCCAGGAGGAAGCTAAATCGAGGTCAGACAGGTACGGGGTACAGGGGACAATTCTCTAGGAGAACCATGGAGGAAAGTTCATCACCTTCCTCTTCTACTTGTCTTTCCTAGTACTGAAGATTCGGGGTGAAGGGGGGTGGTCTGCAGACTGCGGCTGTTTATATTCTTACAGGGTGTCAGGAAGCCAAAGCCTGCCCTACTCTTGGGGATGGGAGACACATTCCAGACTTGGGGCTTCTCCAGGGCTACCAAGCAGATCCCATCTAGCTACACAGGATGTACCCCGCACTCCTCTAGACTGCTACACAGGCTCCCCAAGGGCAGAGGTCTCCCCTGTTCCATCAGGGGTGGCCTCCACGTGTCGTGTCTAGAGCAGCGCCCGGCCCCTCATAAGTACTTAACAGAAACTTTGTGAATGGGGATGAATTTCCTCTGCAGTTGGGTAGTACAAAGGCCCTGGTCTTCTCAGGTGGAGCAGGACACAGGGAAGCAAGGCCCTGTCCGTCCTCTGCATTGTTCTGAGTATTCAGGTCATACAGAGCCACTCGCACACCTTCTAGCGTGGGAGCAATCTCAGGAGGGAGCACTCTGGTTGGCGGTGGGGGGGAGGGGGTGTCCAGGATGTCCGGACTCCTCTATTTTTGACATTCCACTAAAATGGCTCCCACTGGGTCAGATGCACTGCTTGGAGATTAATCCCATTCCCAGCCAAATGCTGTCTTGGGGAGAAGTCACTCAGCCTCCTCCAGAGAAACAGAATCCAGATCCTCTAGTTTCTGTTTCAAACTCCTCCAGCAGGGTACCTCGCTTCTCTGGCCTCGTCCTGCAGAGGCCCCTCCTAGAGCTAGGCTCTGTCCTGGTGTTCATCTCACTGCCCCTGCCAGGGGCACCCCAGGACTTGCGACATGTTCCCCTCTGGCAAGGTCTTGGCATGTATGGCTAAGAGCACGACCACCGAGGTCCAGCTGTCTGGTTTCCAATCCTGGCTGGACCACCCTGGGCATGTCACATAGCCTTTCCTCATTTCCTCATCTGTAAAGTGGGTGTGTTAGTAACAGCATTCTCCTCAATAACAAACAATAACACATGTTAAACAGTTACTTTGTCCCAGGACTCCTGAAGCACTTTATATATTGGTGTATTTGGTCCTCATCATGAAGGTACTGTCATCATCATGGTGGCACAGAGAGGTTAAATCATTCACCCAAGGCTGCCCAGCTAGCAAGTGGTAAAGCTAGGATATGAAGCTGGGGAGTTGTTCCACCTCTCACACGGTTGTTACAAGGAAGGTGCTTATTGGCGGTGCCTGATTCAGAGGAAGCCACAGCAAGTGTTAGCCACTGCTCTGCAGTAAAATGATTACCTCCCCTCTCAGCTCCTAGAAGTCTACTTGGTCCCAGACGGCCACTCTGTTTATCCAAACTGGGCCTCCGGAGACCACCAAACTCCCGAGCCTCCTCTGGCCCATAGCAGCATGGAGCAGCCTGAGCCCTGACAGGAGAGCTAACAGCATTGCCCCCGAACTCGCTCTGTGTTTTCTAGTCAATTGTCTGCACGTCCCCTCTCCACGGATGGCTGGGACATCAGGCTCAGCTCAGCTTGAAAGTCCCCAGAGGGCAGGGAACATGGCAGTGTGAACTCAGCATGAAATGACACAGGTTTGGGATGACAGAGAGGCCAGCGACATCCCGGGGCTTGCTCACGGTGAGGAAGATGTCAGCAGGACTGTGGCTCATTGACCCTGCTTCCTTCCCCACCATTTGGTGGAGGTTAAGGGAGACAGTGTGCCAATGGCCTAGTGAGTGCTGGCAGCAACGGGAAGGCAGGTGAGTAATGCCGGGAGGCTGGAAGGCAGGACGTTTGGACAAGCCTGGATTCCAACCCTGGCACAGCCCCCTAGCTGTGTGTCCCTGGAAAGCTAGCTCGTGTAACTTCTCTGAGCTGGAGCTTCCTCATCTATGCCACAGAATAACACTACCACCTGCCAAGGGTTGCATAAGGTGCTTATGAAGGACTTCATGGGAAGCATCGAGCACTGAGCCCTGCGCCTAGTAGGTGTTCAATAAATGGTAGTCATGGTTACCGTTTGGTCATTTTAGTGCTGGGGACATCAGAAGGCAGGGATCCTGGCTTTAGCAGCCCTGCTAACGAACCAGGCAGTCGTGAACAAGTCTGTTTCTCTCTGAGCCGCATCTCTCCCCATGGAAAATGAGACCATATGCGGATGATGTTTAACGTTCATGAGAGCTCTGACTTCCCGTGTTCATGGATGTTCCAAGTCATTGGTAGCCCTGGGATGCTTGGATTTGGCCTAGAGCTCCCAGAAGAGCCAGACCAGGGCCTTGCCCCACTGCACTGGAGCTGCCTAAGAGCCCAGAACAAATTCCTCTCCCAGAGAATGCAGCGGCCAGACCTCTCCTGCCCCTGCGGAGGGCACACCAGGTTTGCAAGTGTTCTCAGTAGGGGGACTCTATCCCTGCTGCCAAATCCACAAAACACGAAAAATTTAATTCTGGCTTAAAGATGGAGTACGCTCGACAAGGGAGAAGAAAGCAGGAGAAAAACAAAACAACTCCAGCATGAGGCCAAACTCTACTTGCCCCTCCTATTCTATATATATCAACCCTTGTGTGAGAAGCAAGGCAGGGAGGCGGCTCTGGCTCGTTCCCCAGCGACACATGTTATGATGCGAGAAGATCCCTTCATTATGTGTCCACTTAGCGCTCATTCAAACATGCCACAAAGTGGAAGTAATTAAGGAATCTCTGTCACCCTTGGGGCGACCTTTCTCAGTCCTCCTGCACACAGCCTCACACATATGGGCACACAGAAATGTCAGCACTTCCTTTGGCTTTCTAAATTAAAATCTGATGGTGGCAACCAAGGGGAGTGTTGGCCGACGGGACCAGCACGGGGCCCTCACCGGCACAGCCAAGCTAGCTGGGAGTGGCACATGCAAATACCCAGGGGCCAGGGGCAGAACATCTCTGGGACACAGGAAGGCCAAATCCCAACGCCGCTGTGTGGTAGCAAGTCATCGTGGGACGTTCTCTTCCTGCTCTACAAAGCTTATCCCACCTCATTGGGACTCCATCCCCAGGCAGAGTAAGTAAGAAAGTAGTACAAGACTGAGAAAGGTCTTAGTCATCCCTGCTCCCCTCAAGGCCCTTCTGTCCCCCCGGATGCCTGAGAGGATCATACTGGGAAGAAATCCAAAGAAAGGCTGGTTGCTCCTCGTCAGCCAGCAAGAAGCAGGCCCACAGAGGATCAACGACTCCACGCGCCCTGACCTTGGGTGCCTTATTCACTTACTCAGTTTACCATTTCACCAGACACTGATCAGCGGGCACGGTGCCAGGTCACAGGGAGCAAGATGGGTTCACAAACAAGAAGGAAGGATGTTTGAGCTACAAAAGAAAGCAGACCCGCCCCTCGTCGTCTACAAGTTATACGGGAATCACATGGTCAGTAACTGTGCTGGGTCCTGCAGAGGACTCCAATATAGGATATGGTATCCTATTCTCCAGGGCACCCAAATATCCTTCTACAAATGGCGGGGGGGGGGCAGGGCATAACACCAGGGTCCTCCTCATGCTGCAGGGCCTCATGAGGGGTCGGAATGACCGGGCTGCCCCATCAGCTCCAGCAAGGGCAGGTCACTGCCAACCGGTCCTCTGGGTCGGGCTTGCATGGGTGGTTCACAGGTAGAATTCTCACCTGCCCCTAGGTCAGGCTCACTGGAGTGAATTCTCCAGACTATGAACTCCTTGAAAACAGATCAAAGTCTTATTCATCTCTGGTTTAACATAAATCCCATTTTTAACTTTTTATTTATTTTTTAAAAGTGAGCTCCATGCTCCATGTGGGGCTTGAACTCATGACCCCAAGACCAAGAGTAGCATGCTCTCCCGACTGAGCCAGCCAGGTTCCCCTCATTCATCTTTTACCTTAGTGTTGAGCACAGTGTTTGGCACAAGGCAAACACTCATGGATGGTTTGTCGACTGAATAAAAGAAGAAATGAATGAATGAATCATGTCGTGCTCAGAGTGGAGTTCAGAGGTAGGGGAGCAGGGCATAAAAATGGAAGCCTGCCATCATCTCTCTTCTCATCTCTGTTTTCTTCAGGCTCAGAGTGCAGGCTCCCCTACAAAGCACAAGCAGACCCCAAATCTCTCCGGCCATCCAACCCGTCAAAATGCTTGGCGTACCCTTGATAAACACAGATCGCCTTGATGAACATGGATCGCCGTGATGACGAGGGAGTGGCCAAGCAGGGGCAGCACTAAGAACCTTGATACTCTTCCCTAGGAGCCTTGGAAGAAGCAAGGGCTTCTCCCTTTTCTCACCACCTCCAAAGGTCCACCGGCACTCTACCTCACAGAGGAACCCAAGCTGGGATCTCTCGGACATGCTCAGAGCTGGCTGGTAAGGATGGTCTTCCAGCTATCGAGCCTGGGGGATTCCTAAAGCCAGGCTGTGCAGACGCTGAAAGTCCCAAGTCCTCTCTCCAACTCATTGGATAATGCTTATGAACGAGTGCCTGGTTAGGTGGAGAGCATTAGACTCCAACAATGTGGCATACACATAAGGAAGCCATTACACTAACAAAACTGCAAATGTAAAAATAGAGCTCCGCATAGTTTCCTGGTTACCACATTCTAATTCTGATGGTTTTTCGGTGCCAGTGACATTTGGTTTCCTTTGTCCCCCGCCATGCCCTGGTTCCTCTGGGGGTGGACTTTTGGTGGGAGGCAATGGCTTCCTTTCTAGATGCCCAGTCTCTACCCCTATAAACCTCCTCTACAAGGCTTGCCATGGAGGGAGGGCTGGTGCTCTGTCTTCAGGGTCACAACAGACCCAAGACCACTGCTGGGGCCCAAGCTGGCAGAAGGCTCAAAAGAGCCCGGCCCCCAGCCTAGAGGAACACCCAACCACCTGCACAGAGGGGACGAAGAAGGCAGGAATGGCATCCTACTGGGGTCCAATGACATCAGGGTCAGGCTGAATTGTGCACCCCAGCTTTGCCCACCTGAGCCAAGCACAGAGATGAAGCTAAGACAAAACCTCTGGACCATCTCAGGTTTGCCCAAAGCAAGCTATCCTTTTCCTGGAACAAGCGCCCTTCGAAAACTAAAGGACAGACAGAGGCGGTGCCCTGGGTGTGGAATCTTGAGTGCTTCTCCTGTGTGCCATAGGCATTCTCAAGGTATTTTTTTTTTTAAAGATTTTGTTTATTTGAGAGAGAGCAAAAGCAATCACAGAGGCAGAGGGATCGCAGAAGCAGAGGGAGAAGCAGGCCTGTCGCTGAGCGGAGAGCCCGCTTTGCCAGAACCCTGGGATCATGACCCAAGCTGAAGGCAGATGCCCAACCGACTGAGCCACCCAGGCGTCCCACCCCTACATATTTTTTAATGTTGCAAGAAAATCAACACACACACCTAAACCCCACTAAGAGTTTAGAATCTGACCAATCTAGGACCTGACCTATGGCACAGGAGCATTCACCGATCCGCTCACCTGTCATTCACTCAGGGACACCTGCTGAACCCCGGCCAGGGGCCAGACACTGGCCTGAGGATGCGTCTGGGGACACGAAGCATCTCTGCCCCTACAGACCATCACTGTGCTCCAGTTTCGGGGCTCTTCTTGCTAAGCCCTCACTTTCTGGCTCCTGAGGCTCAGTCAGCAGGTGACATGCTGTGACTACAGGGTGCCACAGGGGAGGGGACAGGTGTGGGAGTGGCGGGAGAGGCAGCAGCTCTCAGGCAGTTAGCCAAAGGGCTGTGAGCTGCCTCACTGGCTCCCGGGGCCTCCGCTGTTCATCTGGGCTTTGCTTGGAACCTGGCTCTTGGTCTCCCAGCTCGTTACTTTTTTTTGTCATGGCTTTGGTGACCCCCAGACCTGAGCCTTGGATAAACAGGGCACTCACTGGCCACTTCCCTCTCCTGACTCTGACGTGCCCCTGGATTTGACGGACCGACCCTGGGTTAAGGCAAGCATGGCGAAAATTCCAAGTACAATTCGCGGGCTGATGTCTCATTGCGAAGGAAGGACCTGTTTAGTCAGGTCACTTCTTTCACAGGTGAGGAGACTTCTAGTCTGGTGGCCTCCCCACCCCAAGAGGGAAGTCTTTCCTCACAGAACACTCACCTGTGCAGAAGCACTCCTCAGTCCCGCCGGGGCAGCTGGAGTAGCCATCAAGGACCCAGCCAGCCTGAGGGAGGGGGCCGGGCTCCTGGTCTGTCTGAAGCCTGTGGGACAGAGAACGGGTGGTCACTCATCGCAGAGGCTGTCCTGGCCTCGAAGCTTCTCCAAGGGACTAAGGTAACCCCCTTGGAGCTCGGTTCTTCTCCCCTGCTGGCGCTCTGCCCGCCTCTGGACTGGGCCTTCCCTGGTGAGCATGTGTACATGTGTGTACTCAGCAGGAAGCAGGACACCCTTTGCTATTCCACCCTTTGCTGTTCCACCCATTCCCAGGAACACAGATCGCCCACAGGACAAAGGAAACCCACAGTAACTCTAGGCCATGGTCCCTGCCCCCAGGCGGTGCCCAGAATATAGCCAAGTTCCTACAGAGAGGGAAGAGCTCCCTCTGAAGCTGAGTTCACTGACTCCTTATGAGAGCGTGGGGGCACGCAGGCCTCCTTGGGCTTGCTCACAGTCCAGGCAATGAGGAGTCAGGGAAAAAGGAGGGGCAGGCTCAGCTGAGGTCACAGCAACTCCCGGGAGGCTAAGTCCGTGCTGGGCCAGTGTGGCAGCAGGAAGGAAGGGTGATGTCTCCGGGCACCAGCTCCCAAATGCACGCAGACTTCTGAGCACAACCCCAACCGTACAATCGCTCCCAGGAACAAAGGCTGTGGGAGCTTTTATTATAGGCAATTACCCTGGGCTCTCAGAGCTGGCCCGCCCACCCGTCCGCCCGCTGTCTCCAGCTAAATGGACCCTTTGGCAGCTTGGCAGGAGGGGGAGGGGAGAGCTGTGCAGGCAGGAGGGAAAGTTGACGTCTGGTCCTGGGGCCGGGGGCTGGGCCGGGGGACCCTGTGAGTCTCCAGTGCTACTGAGTTTGTCTTCCTCTCCCCAGTTTTTCCTTTTTTTCAACCCAGATGGCTGGGACTCTGGGCTCAGCTCAGCTGTTAACTCGCTGTGTAATGCAGAGCAAATCTCTTCTCCTCGGCCTCCCACTTCCATCATGGGTAGAAGAGGTGACTTCCAAGGCCCAGATCAGTCTGGCAGCCCAGGGGCGTGTGAAGTGTTTGCTGCCCCTGCAGGGCTCTCCCTAAGCCACTCGGGCAGTGTTGAGCTCCTGTGTGTCTGCAGGCCCCCGAGCTAGGGACCTGTGCTAGAGCAGGGTGGGGGGTACCCAGACAAAGCAGGAGACCTCATCTTGCCCTGGTCGGTCTGATGGGGTCGCTCACCACTACTGCCAATTCGATACCAGCCCGATGTTTGAGTCTCAGGAGGCAAAGAAAAACTGGAGTTGGTTGGTCTCTTGGAACAAATGAATATAGACCTGGGCTTTTGAAGAGATGCAACATCCTGGTGAGAAAGCAATGGAACATTCTACCGGGGAAAGGGAATTCTAGGTAATGTACACGTTTCACGCAACAGCATCATATACGTAGAGCTAAGCACTGCCTGACCAGCACAGACAGCAAGAAGTAGCATTAGAGATACAAAGAGCTTGGGGCACCTGGGTGGCTCAGTGGGTTAAAGCCCCTGCCTTCGGCTCAGGTCATGATCTCAGGGTCCTGGGATAGAGCCCCGCATCATCGGGCTCTCTGCTCAGCAGGGAGCCTGCTTCCTCCTCTCTCTCTGCCTGCCTCTCTGCCTGCTTGTGATCTCTCTCTGTCAAATAAATAAATAAAATCTTTAAAAAGAAATTTAAAAAAAGTCAGAAGCTCTGCTTCTGTATAGAACTATATATATGAATCAACCATCCACACAGGCACAAAAATGGCTGCCTTACTTGATATTATTAAAAAAAAAAAAAAAAAGAAATACAAAGAGCTTGCTGTCATGCTTGTTGGTGCCATAATTATGCTGTCAGGGTGAGTGGGTGTGGACTGGCCCAGGGGCACCGAGGAAGGCAGCCTCCGTGTCTCTAACCTTAGTCGTTTCTACAATCTCATCTCTGTCTGCTCTACCTCTCCAAACTGGGCCAGGGCCCCAGGCCTCCCCCCACTCTCCAGCCCGAATGGACAGTTTCATCTACGCCGGAAGTTGGTTAGAGATTCCTGACACCACGGACTGTACCCTCCTCACTGAAGTCTGACCGAAGGCCAGCCTGAGGTGGGAAGGAGAAAACTACTGGAAAAAGAGAACACTTGGCAGGTGGAAAAATGTAGCCCCAGAGCAGTGAAGCTGTAGGGGGGTCTTTTCCAGAAGAGCAGGGGAGAATGAGGTAGAAGATTGGAGAGAACCAGGTGTATGAGAGCAGAGGATCTAGATTGTGGACTGAGAGGCATTTATGCCTCCTCTGGGGTCCAGGGAGCAGGGGTGCCCAGAGAGAGGCAGTGGTGGGCCAGAGACGAGGCAGGAGACAGGCTTCCTTGGGAAGGTCGGCACCTGGAGCCTGTGGACAAATATGGCTAAGGAGGATAGGGCAGGGAAAGAGATGGCTGACAGATCTGCTCCCTGGAGAAGCAAGGGGGCAAGACCAGGCTGGAGACAGGAGGGAGGGGAGGAGGATAACCTCTGCTTCTGTGAGCAGCTGGAACTTTGCAGAAGGCCAAGGTCTGGGCAGTGGGAGGGACAGGGGTGCAGGAGATTTCCATGAAAACAGGATGTCTGTGCCTTCTAGGGAGCAGATGTCACCTCCTTGGCTATGCACCTTGCAAGGGTAGCCCAGCCTGGCCCTTGGCAGAGGGACCCTTGGCAGCAGCTCCAGGCCCCGCAGGGTGTACTGGGCTCCCACCCACCGGCCAGCAGCACTTAGGGCTGTCCTCCCTCCTAATCCGCCCTTGCCAGAACCATGACCCTCCCTGCAACCCTAACCCAGGGCCTGAAACAGGCAAGGACTAGAAGGTGGATGGTGAAGAAAACCGCCCCTTGAGGTTGGTACAACACATTTCCATTTCTGTTTAAAATGAAAACATGCAATAAATGTTTGCGGAGTAAAGGAAACGTGGTTCTGTTTAGGCTCCATTGAAATGTTCAAAGGAAGAAGTTCTGACCTCTTTGGAAAATGTCAGAGTCTAAATCTGCCAGGGGACGTGTAGGGTAGATAATGTAAAATCTTAAACAATTTAATGCCTAGACACTTTTCCCGAAGATTGAATTCAAAATGAAGGACATTAGGTAGAAGGAAATCAGGTAGGAGAAGAAAGCCAAAAAATCACCAGGGAAACACTGTGCTGATGGGGAAAAGGCCATTCAAAAGAAGGTCAGCCCTGCATGAGTGCTTCCCTGAGTCCTCTCATCAGCTGAAGAACCTCAGCAGAGGTCACAGGGGAGAGACAGACAGATGGGAGGAGCTCCTTAGGAAAAGGAACAAGGGCGGGCAGAAGAGACACTCCCAGAGGCAGGGATCACCCAAGTGAGAACTTGCTTTGATCGGTGACTGCTGGAATTCCTGCCGTGACGGGAAGCTCACTGCCTTATCAGTTATTTGTAAACCTCTCGGGTTGCTGGAAAATTCCTTCTCCTGAGCTTCCTATCTATCTTCTAACCACGATGACGCCTGACGCCGACTCAGGGCTCTGGAGCTGTACCAAGTAAATCTAATTCATCTTACGACATGACAGCTCTTCAAATATTTGAGAACAGCCCTCAGACCCTCTCTAAGCCTCCCTCTTCCAAAGTGAACTGCTTCAGCTCCTTTAATCATTCTTCCAACACCTTTTTTGGATCCCTCATCAACCTGTTTGTCTTTCTTGAAACGTGTTTTTGGGCACCAATGCCCTTTTAAAATGTGGTGTTCCTCACTGTGATACTCTGTAAGAGGCCTGACCACACGGCGAATAGAGTGGGACTCTTGGCTTCCTGGACCTGGGCCCCGGATGTCTGTTACTGTGGTGTAAGAGTGCCTGGAACTTTTCAGAGAACGAGTCACACTCTTGGCTTCTAGAAGTGAAAGCTCCTAGCAGTTCCCCACCCCCACCCCCCAGATGCTCTGCAGCCCCAGAGGAACGCTCCCTCTCCCGCTGCCCCTGCCACCAGCCATGTCCTGCGAATGGTGTACAAGCTTCTCTAAACCCCAGATGTAAGTGGGTTTCTCCTCACACCGGTGCAGAGAAAAAGCCCAGGAAGTCAGGCTAGCCTGGGAGGTATTTAATTTGCATTAAGCATTTCTAAACTATGTGACACTTAGTCATTAAAATTTGGTTCATTTAATGTGGCCATTTGAGTAAAGTTACACTTTTATTTAAAAAAGGATATATATACTTGATGGACTGAGGTCCCCCTCCTCTTCAGGCTGGCTGCTGGGTCCCAGCTCCACGCCTCCCTGCTTCCCTGCCCCACCCCCCACCCCAGCTCACCTGTACTGGAAGGGGGCCACTGTGGCTGTGACTGGCTGACTCTGTTGGTGGGCTGAGGCAAAGCTGATGATCCCTGGGGTGGGGGAGGGGCGTTTGCTCTGCACTGGGCTGCACCCCGGGGAGGAAGCCCCAGACACTGCCCCAGCATCGGGCTCCAAAGATTTTGGGACCCCTGAACTTCTGTAGTTTGTATCTCTTTGATCCTTTCCTGGGTAGTTAGGAGGTCTTCGACCTTCAGGAGCCCCTGGTATTTGAGTTTCTCCGCGAGAGCTTGGTCGGGATGGGCTCCTGCCCCGGCTCTGGAGGACTGGAATCCCTTCTTGAGCCACCTTCTTCTTTCCCTGGGTGCCTTGTGTCTCCCCAACTCTCCTGGACCCAGCCCAGCTGGAGAGGGCTGCTTTGGGGGTTGCCCTGGGACTGCTCCTTGGGGAGCTGGAAAGGCCTTCACCACCCTCAGCTGACTCTCTCACCGCCCTAGAAGACTTTGGGGACCCTCTCCCCCGGGAGGCCTTAGGAGAGGAGTTTCTGGAAGGGCCTCCTGCCTTGCCCAGTCTCGGCGAGGCTGCACGCTGGGGGCTCAGGGCCAGGCCGGCCTGGCGTGGCCGCAGCTGGGGAGAGGCGCCCGGGGTATGAATCCTGGTCTGGGAAGCAGCTCGAGGCACAGGGATGGAGGACGTATAGTGGGGGCGGCTGGCAGAGTTCACGTTGGCCATCCCATTCATGGTTAGCAAGGCAGAAGTGAGGACTAGTGTCCTGCAGAGAGAGGAGAGAAAAGAAGATCGTTAGGCACCGTCCCAAGCTTCGGTCCCTGAGTGTGTAAAGATGCTGCTGGGGTCAGGGGAGGAGGCACCGGCATCCGGGCTGGGCTTCAGGGCTCTTGGCTTCACATCCTGACTCAGCCAGTGCCTGCCTACCTGACTCTGGGCAAATCCCCATTACCCCTCTGCTCTGAAACGCTGCTCTGAAGTTCAAGGGCAGACCATATGTGAAGTGCTTTGTGAACTATGATCCTCTGTACCAAGGGAGTTAATTTAACTTTCCTTGCTTCTGCTCCCCTCCACTGATCAGGTACAGGCTCTCCTTCTCACAACCCCTCCCTCTCAGACCCTTCCTTGTAGCCTGAGTCTAGAACCCCCACCCACCCACAGTAAACCAACTCCCTGGTAACCTCAGCCTCTTCTCTGCATGTTCCTTCCACCTGCCACTTTATCTGACGAAAGCGCCCAGGATACCTGTCCGGTGGAATGTCATCTTCCAGATTCCACTGGGCTCAAAGGTGAGGTAGACAATCTTAATTCTCACAAATCATAACTTGTAAACCTCCCCCGACCCTAGGCTCCTGCCACCTGGCTCATACCATTCACTGGTCCTCATTGACACCACCTCCCCTGTCCCTCCCCATGTCCCTACCCCCTCAGTCACTGGAGATTTGGGCACTGGGCTCACAGTCTTCCTCACAGCCATTCCCTATGCACCCTCTGGCCCAGAACTCAATTCCTTCTCTCCCAGACCTTGGTCCATTAATTATCCCATCCCTCTCCCGTATCCTCAACCTCTCCTCCTCTACCAGCTTCTCTTCCCCACCATGTTAATTAATGAATTAATTGCTCTATTAATCACTTTCACTTCCAAGGGAATTTGAAGCCATTTACAAACACATAATCCATCAATTCCAGATAGATGAAAGAGTTAAATATAGGAAATGTAGAAAATGAAACCATAAAAGAGTCTGCAGAACATATGCATAAATGTTTCCATAATTTTCTTGTGGGAAAAGCCTTTGGAAGCCCCACGTCAGAGGCAGAAATTGTAAAGGAAAACACTGATAGACTTCGGTGCATAAAAATGAAAATCTCTGTATGGACACAAAAGCCCTTTTTAAAAGATTCCAGCCATCAATAAACTATGAAAATACTTGCAACCTATATGGGGGCCAAGGGAATTCTACCAAATCGATAAGAAAAAGCAAATACTCCATAGAACAAAGAGCAAAAGACTTGAACAAGGCATTCACAAAATACATACAATCGGCCAAAACCTAACAAAAACAAAAGGTCTCCTTAAAATTGAAGAGATATAGATGAAATGTTATCATGTTATCACGAAGGTGGAGACAGAGGACTTGTAGGCAGAGAAAAGACCAGCACGGTATGGCTGGTCCACTGAGACCCCTGGGGTCTCCCCTTCCATACTGCAGACAAAGCTGTCAGCAACTGCGCAGGATTGGCTATGTCTGTTCTCGACCCTTCCCTGACCTTTGACTCTGCGGTCCAGGACCAGTTACAGGTTAAACTGTGAGGAGTCCATGTAAACCTCTAAACACTGATGGATTTTGAAATGACTGAGAGTCAGGGCTTAGAGGACCGCTCTGCTACCGGATGAAATAATTTCCTCTAGGAAGAGAAATACTATGACCCCCTCCTCCTTTTCTCTAATTTGTATGTTAGTGACTTGATGTCATTATTGGATGAACTAAAGTAGCCCCCACAGCCTCCAGAAGAGAAGGCAAAGTCATGTGTGTTCACGTACCCACAACCAGCTTGCTTCCCCTCCTCCCTGGCTGCCCATCACCTAGGCCTACAGGACCATGTTCAAGGCTTGCCTGACTCCTGCTTCCTTCCCCATTTATCTTATGCCCAACAACCAGGCTGTAGACTGAAAGGACCCTCTAAGTCACCCTCTGCCTCCCACAGTCTCCAGTGCGGGGCACCCTGCCCTGTCCCCAGACCCAACATGCCAAGGGCAGCCCCACAGGAGGGCCTGAGAAGTATTTTCACAAAGAGATCTCAGAGGCTGTAAAGCAAGTACTAACAGTAGTCCGCAAAATAAGCACAGGATAAAATCTAGCAACCGCAGTCAGGTGGAGAAACAGGGGGTCTTTACGATAAGGAGGAACACCATGCTTTAGAATTCTTCCCCACTAGAGGTAAGAGGAGATTTACTTTGTCATCCTTTTCCCATCCAGCCACTCCCCTAGTTATCAGCAACAAGCATCAGTGACCGTACCAAACAGGACCAGAAGGATAAGAATGGACCTGATCAAAGGTGTGTGTTGTCCCTGAGCTGCTGACCGTGGCCTCCAGCACAGAGCTAAGCCAAGCACTGGCCAACTGAACTAACCAGCTGACCACCCATGAGAAGGTCCTAGGACCACAGACCCACTACAGCCCACACCCCTGAGACTTCAGCATTCCCACAGTCAATCCCTCCACTGGCACAGTACCACACAGGGCAGTTCTGCCTCTCCCCTTATGCCTAGTCCCCATCAAACCCTAGTGTGGGGACCATGGCCATGCAGGCGCCCCAGCCCTCCCCCTCCGGGAGCTACGTCTGTGACAGAACCCAGAACTGCCTCTTGGCTCTGCCTGCACCTTTCCTGTGAACTGCTCCCCTACCCATGCTGTAGTGCCCGGGGTTCCCCCCAAGAGCCCAACTCACCTACGTTGTCCTCAAAGCATCCCCAGCTGCCCTTGGCCCAGGCTCCCCTAGGCCCTACATCTAGGACTGGCCAGATTTCCACCACAAGAGCCTTAAGGCCGAGGAAGCTGCTTTGACTTCACTTGTTAATGGAGCAGACGCTATTGCTGCTTTCCCTGGATCCTCATTTTTTCAAAACCTCATGGGAAGAGTATTTAAAAACCATCCTGTGGGGGCTCCTGGGTGGCTCAGTGGGTTAAAGCCTCTGCCTTCGGCTCAGGTCATGATCTCAGGGTCCTGGGATGGAGCCTCACGAGCCTCACATCGGGCTCTCTGCTCAGTGGGGAGCCTGCTTCCTCCTCTCTCTCTGCCTACTTGTGATCTCTGTCTGTCAAATGAATGAATAAGGTATTAAAAAAACAAAACAAACAAACAAACAACAACAACAAAAAAAACCTTCCTGTGGCAGGTCACAGGAGGCCTCCCCCTTCACTGCAGCTGGGGCCCCGCTCTCTCCTCCTCCTCAGAGGACAGCCCACACCTAGACACAGAAGGTGATGACCACATCCCAGGTGGGAGTCTGGCTGAATCAGACCACCTCTGCGGTGATGGAGGAGGGATCCCCAAACAGTGTTCTTTGAGCCTGGCAGGAAAGGGGCTCAAAGGAGCCTTCCTGGTTTGCCTTTACAGTGGGAACTCACAGGTGCCCAAGATGCTTAGAGAGATCTCAAGAGGACACCCGGCACTTCTCTTCCCCGGACAGCATCAGTATCTCGCTTTCACTGAGCCACAGTTTCTGATCCTTAAAACAACCTTCCAAAGTAGCTTTTATTATCCCTATTTGCCAGGTCAAGAAAACAAGACTGGGAAGGTTAAGTGAGCTGCCAAAGAACACACACAGCTAGAAAGCAGTAAAGATGTGATCCAAAAGCAGATGAGCGGAACCCTGAGGCCCAAGGATGGATTCCCAGGACCACAGCCATCAAATGCACGTCTGGCCTCAGGATGCATTTCTCAGCCTCCATGTCAACACTGTCCTTGCTGTGATTGACAGCTCTGGGCCTTCCAGAGATTGTGGAGGAGCGAAGAAGGGGATGTAAATCTGGTTCACAGGGTGGAGACCAGAAAAGCAAATCAGTCATGGACAGCTCTGGAGGAGGTCTCCTCCTTCTCTCTTTTTCTCCTTTTTTCCCCCAAATTCCTCAGCTCTAGCTAGCTTTCCCTGTACCCTTCATATCCTGTTTGCGTTTGGTGGTACTGGGGGCCAAGATGTAGGACCATCTATGGGGTATTGCCCCATAAGAGGCTGAAGGCAATGAATGGGGGTGAGGAGGGAGATAATGGGCCAAATCCAGTCTGGCCACATGCTTTATATGCCTAGTTGGAGCAGGTGGCACACCTTGGATAGGTGGGGACTGAGGAAGAAGACTATGGAGTTCTAAGTGTCTAGCAGATGGGAGACATGTGGGAAAGGGCAGAAAGAGTGCTTATGTCATGAGACATGAGACATGAGACATGAGAGTGTCTCAGTCAGCTGAGACACATGGACAAAGGTGCTTCCAAAGCTCGAGGGTGAGGCCTCTGTCTGTCTGGATGATGTCTCCTGGGGCCCAACCACATACCTACTGGCTATGACATCCAAGCTGCATTCTTAATGGACCAAATGACTTGGGAGACTCCCATGTTTGCTCTGGGGCTCAGTTTCTCCCATGAAACTCCGCCTCCTTGCTTCCCATCTCTTCATGTCCTGAGCAGGCTGAATAAGGTGGTACCTAGAAAATGTTCAACCTCTTGGGGTATTAAGAAGTATTAAAGGTTAGCTGTAATGGTCTTCATTTCCTGGTTCTCACTTTCAGACAAAAATGTCCCAGAGAAGCAGGACAATCTACGTGTCTCTAGGACAGGGCCTGTTCAAGCCAAGAAGCTTGGCTATCGGTATTGATTATCTTTTGTGATACCTTCACAATATACCGGGGAAGCTCACGGGAAGGAGGCTGGGTGCTGGGAGTGTTAGTAAGGAGCCTATTTCTTTCTTAGGTGAACATGTGTGTGCATACGTGTGTGTGCACGCACTCGTGGTTTTGGGGGAGCCTACCAGATCCCCTAATCCTAAACATGCTCTCTCTTCCTCCTCCTAAGTGCTATGATTGGAAATTACACTTAACCTCAATAGGCAGATTCAAGAAGAGGGTCGCAAGTGTTCCTTAGTTCACTCATTCCAGGGATCCCTGTCCTCAGTAAATTACATTAGGGAGTCAGTACTTCCCATTACCAAAGCTCACTGCACTTTCGAAAGGATTCACTTTGTTCATCAATACACACCTTGGCTGATACCTCCCATATGCCAGGTGCTTCGCCAGATGCTGTGGCAATCGCAGTGGCTGAGACCCAGGCTCTGCTCTCAAGGAGCCAACAACCTGGTAGGGGGAAACGTGCACAGTCACCACAGGCACATATGCTGTGTGTCGAGAGAGGCAAAACAAAGTGCTATGGGGATCTGGTGTGTGTGTTAGTCTGATGATGAGGCAGAATCCGGGAAGGCTTCAAGAAAGAGGCAGCAGTGGGGTTGGAGGCTGGTGGTTTGAGGTCCGAGCAACAGTAGATTTGTTAACTGAACCTCCCATGCCCACGGTCTATCAGTGCTCCAACACATACTCTGCTCTTCGAAGAAATTCTGTGGAGTGTTAGTGGTAAGAGAATGATCTGGAGCCCCGGTGCCTAGGTCCAAAGCTTGGCTCTGCCTTTTGCTGATCATGTGATCTTGGGCAAACTGCACAATTTCTGAGTTTTCCTCATCTATAAAGCGAGGCTAAGACCAGGACCTACCTCTTCATTGCTTTGAAGACTAAGTTAGTGAATAAATGTAGTGCTTAGAACAGTACCTGGGACATAGTAAGGATTCAACAAGTATTGTTATTATGGGGTCACCTGGGTGGCTCAGTGGGTTAAAGCCTCTGCCTTCGGCTCAGGTCATGATCCCAGGGTCCTGGGATCAAGCCCCACATCGGGCTCTCTGCTCAGCATGGAGCCTGCTTCCTCCTCTCTCTCTGCCTGCCTCTCTGCCTACTTGTGATCTCTGTCTGTCAAATAGATAAAATCTTAAAAAAAAAAAAAAAGTATTGTTATTATGATCACAAGGACAAAGAACCTTTTTTTCAAGGTTCCTCAGATGCCCAGGGATGGAGGCTGAACTGCCTGGTGTTTCTGGAGCCTCCAGCAAAGCAAGGGAGGACCAGAGTACCTGCCAGGCTCCAAGCAGAAACCTATAGTAGCATCAACAGGAAAAACACTGCCTGCGCTGGCTGTGGTAACACCCAAATGCCCACCAGTGGAGAGGACAGGAAACTAGATGGTTGGAAATTTTGTAGTGGAAAGAGCAAGGTCTTTTGAGTCAGGAAGACCTGGGTTCAAATCCTAGATCTGCTACTTCTTGCTATATGTCTTTAGAGAAGCTATTTTAACTTTTCTGAGCCCAAAGTCCTCATCCACAAAAAGCAGTCTTAGAGTTGTGCAACGATTCAATGAGAGAATAAAGATGAGATACCTAGCATGGAGCCTGGCACATAGCAGACGCTCAAGAAATGGCCAAAATTATGTTAAGGAGAAGAGTTGCCCTTCTTCTCAGAACAGAGACAAACTGAGACACAGACTGGAATAGTCTGATGGATGGCAGGTGAATCAGGCCAGTGGCTTCCAGGGGGAAGGGGCACAGTCTCAGTCCCTGAACAACTAGCATGCAGCCCTACCCAACACGTACTTCCCCTTGTTCCACTCCACCTTTTCCAGTCTATACCTGGCTGTCAATTCTCTCTCGTCCTCACCCTGGGGCTGTTTTATTTTTAAATCCAACACTTTTCAGTTGCATTTACCAAGTGTGGGCCAGGCACTGTTCTGAGTTCTTTCCCTATATTAACTTGCAACTGCCCTACGATTTGGTGGTATTACATTGTCATTCCCCCATCACAGGCAAGGACACCAAGGCACAGAGAGGCTAAGGAATTTGCTTGTGATCACACAGCTAGTGAATGGGAGAGCCAACATTAGAGGCACAGTGGAACCACCTGGGCCTGTTAACTACCCCGCTCTGTTGCTCAGCCTGCAGCCTCAATCCAGGCCTCTCCACTCCCCATCCCACGGACTCCCTTCCACCCCCAACCTCCCTTTTTCAGCCCTGAATCATTCTGGCTTCAGGCCCCATCAGGACAAACAGAGGCGACTGGCTCCTCAATGCTCTGTAAACCCCAGAGCCAGGAAGTATTTTTGGCCTATAAATATTTCACTCTAGCTCAGAAATGAGCTAGATGAGAGGTTAAGCGCCAGCTCCCTCAGATCTGCGGGGCCAGAGGCGGGATGAAAGGAGGGAGGGCGGGCTCTGTATTCAGAGGTCCCTCCCAGGTCTGGAGGACTAGCCAGGCTGCGGGTTCCCAGCCAGGACTCTCGGCCGCCCTTTCTGACCTTGAGGCTCCCGCAGCCGCGGCGGGTGGGCGGGGCCTGCGGGGCGGTGGCCGTGGTGCTGATAGGACAGCTCCTCCAGCTGTGGCCCCGTTCAAGGAGCCGCGTCTGCACTTTGTGAATGTAGTTAGGATGTCCATTTCAGAAAGTCAGAATATTTTAACTACAGCATCGAGAGGCTGGATATGGAAAGAAAGGGAAAGGAAGGAAGGGAAGGAAACGGAAGGGAAGGGAAGGGAGGAGGAAAGGAGGGAAGAAATGTAAAAAAAAAAAAAAAAAGAAGTCTGGGAGATGGGACTCTGGGTTCTGGTCAGATGATTTCATCACAGGCTGAGTAAATTTGGTCAAATTATTTCGCTTCCCTAGTGTGTTATTTCAAGACTGCAAAATAGGAAGGAGAAAGTTGTCTTCTCAGGAAGAAGGAAAGAAAAATACTGGAATAATTCACGGAAAAGGTTCGGTGTATCTCTGGACTCAAGCACTGAGGTACAGACTCTGCACAGTAGAGAGTGGTGGTTAAGAACACAAGACCTGGAGCCAGAACGACCCCCTTCCTACAGTGTCCCTCTGCATCTTCCCAACACCCCTTTTTTCCCCACCCCCAGGCAAATCTAGCTCCTTCCTAGCTTGTGGTCCTAAGCAAGTTATTTTAGCCTCCTTGGTCTGCTTCCTCATCTGTAAGACAGGAATAATAGTAATAATAACAATATCTATTTTATAATGTTTTTATAAAAATTCAGTGAGGTATAGGAAAATCACTTAAGACAGTGCCTGGCTCATACAAACCCATACAAATCATTGAATAAAAGCTAGTTATTATTGACTCAAATAGACCATCAGCACAGCATGTATCTCCCTTCTCTCTGTTCTACTCAAATTTCCTACTGGTACCTTTTGTCACCCACTCTTGTCACAACAACATAAATGTTATCACTGTATGTTTCCCTCTAACCTAAATTTCTATTTCCTTAGTTGAGTATGAATAGGACAGCCAGTTTACATGGGATTATGATAGGGAGGATAAACAAAGTTGGAGAAGTTTCCAAAATAAACCGTGGCTGGGGTTAGTGAGAGAGGTGGGGAGACGTCTTTCACGGAGCCCCTTCTGAAGTCGATGCGGTCCTGACAGCATGAGTGGGACCCAGGGGCAACCTCTTCAGAGGCAGAAGGTGGAGAGAATGACTTTCAGAGATCCAGACAGCACAGACCAAACTCCTAGACTCATGTAGTCCTCTTTGCAAGTTTTCTTCCTCTAATTGCGACATTGTCTTCTGCCCCTGAAAACCTGACCGGTTCCTGCCAGGACCATACCCCAGATAGGGGCTTGCTTCTAGTTGGAGGTGCAGGCTGGTCTCTGGAGACTGACCACCTCAGAGAACAGAGAGCTGTGTCCCCTGATGCCCCAGCAAAGAGGTGACTTGTGTTGCCTCACCTCTCAGCCAAGTACCATGTAGTGACCCGCATACTCATATATCTACACACTGAGACACATGCACACACACCCCTATCTGTAGCTTCAGTCTGTCTACTTGCTCTCCCTGTCCCTTCCCTTTGGCCCATCTCTCTCATCCAGCCCAGAGATGAGGGGTCAGTCTGTCTCCCTATCTTTTTCCATCTCAAGGGCTCTGGGCTCTCCAGCAGTGTGCTCACATGCTTTCCCGGAAAACATGGCCCCCAATACCCTCACTATGTGTACACAATTTTCATTTAACATTTGTGGACTACAGACTTGCTACAACTCACACATGGAGGTCTGGATGGGGGGATATGGGCAGTTGATAACATCCCTCTGCCTAGAGGAAGTAACTTGTCCCAAGTCACTGCTGAGTAATGGTAGTGCCTAGGGTGACTCCTGGTCACACAGTCTTCCCTCCCCATAAGACCCCAAGGCTGGGCATCATGGGGAGGTCCCCAGGGCTGAGGACAGGACTGCAATGGCCCTTTACTAAATGTTTCTCCTCCTTACCGAGCCTCTTATCTCTGCTAGTCTCTCAGGACAGAGATAAAGGAAGGCCTGAGACATGGGTACATAGTGGTGGGAACAAAGTAGAAGAAATCTGAAGCCATCCCCCTTCCCCAAGCTCTTAGCCTATAGACCCTGGCTTTGGGCTCCAGTAAACCAGCTGAAGGCCGTGTAGCTAGGCCCGGTCCTTGGCAGAGAAGGTGATCACCCCCGTTAGGATTGAGAGAGGGACAGGATGGGCGGCCAGCCGTGTTGTTTTCAGGACAAGCATGGACAGAATGGGCAGAGCATTGGCAGGAGGCGAGGAATCGGGTTGGCTGGCCAGGACTTGGCAGGCATAGGATGGGGGTTCGGTGCTCCAGCGCCCGCCTGGCTGGCTCCTGGCTCAGAATGGAGATTAGGATTGTCCACAGGAGTGGAACTCATTATTCTCCTCCCCATCTTCACCCCTGGAGCCCAGGGCTCTGCCAACACCCTCAGGAATTCCTTTAACCTTAAAATGGTAGAATGGTCTTTCTGGCCAGATGACAACATATTCTTACAGAGGAAGATGGGACTGACCAAGTGAATCTCAGGTAATATCAAATAGCTCAGTTTCCTGGCATCTAGAGTAAATGATCACAGTGGTGCCAACACCCTACCCTTGAGGCCCAGACCAGCTGAGCCCAATCCCCTCTCCCAGGGGAGGGCTTCTAAACACTGTACTGCCCAGACCTGACATTCTCAGAGCAAGTCCATCACACTCCCAAAGAGTGTTCCTTAGCCTCGCGACTACTCTGGCTAAGCCCAGGCCAACAGGCAGGACAGACGCGGCAGTCAGACAACCTGTGTAGGACAGACGGTCGCTGTTCCTCCCACACTCCTCTCAGAACCTCCTGTCCCCTCTCTCCACACTGGAAGTTCTTCCAAATGTCTAACTTCCCAGCCCTCCTGCTATGACTCTAGTCCATTTCCTGGTCCTCCAGTCTGGGGGGTGTTTCTTACAGCCTCTGGCCTTGAGAGAAAAGTGAATTTTGAGCTCCAGGGAGGGGCCCCAGAGCCACGCAGTTGAAGACCTGCACTGTATCAGCGTATTGGCATTTGTCACTAATTTGATCCATATAGACGGCTCCACTGTCAGGCTCCTTGGTTCCTTTTCAATTAGCCAACAGAAATGATTTAATGCTAATGAAAATCAATGGTGTAAAGCTGTCCCACAAATCACAGGGGGCTGGAGGCTTGGGTTATAAATACCTCCCAGGAAGTTGAGCTGGCATGGGAGTACGTGCTGCTGTGAACAGCTTTCCTCTGCTCCAGAACACCTCCTGCTGCTCACCCCTACCCCCACCCCCACCCCTGGCTCCAAAAGCCCCTCTGGGTGCTCCCAGAATGTGCTGTGCTTTCCTGGAAGGCAGATGAGAACCTGGGAGTTCTCAATCACAAGAGGACCATTGCCTAGGTCCCTGGGGAGCTGCCCCAGACAGTTCCTGCTGTACCCCCATCGCATTCCCCCCCGACCCCTGTGTGTGTGTGTGTGTGTGTGTGTGTGTGTGTGTGTGTGTCTAGTTACTTCCTCTAGGCCACTGTTACAGAGCTCTGGCTTCACAAGCAATAGCTTCGATTCCAGATGGACCCTCGAGCTAATGAATGGGGGAGGAGCAGGAGTAAGTGGGGCCTTGGGGGTGGGGGAACTCATCTCCAACAGAGAAACTGGAACTTTCGTAGACCCCCAGGCAGTGAGCCAGATGACTGCCTCTCCCACCAGACCTGTCAGCTCCATCTTTCTCACACTCACTTTATTGTTATTTTTTCACTCAACTCAAAGCCTGCAATGTTCTCCCATGGATGGTTTTTCCAGCCAGGCAGATGGAGGGCATATCACTCAACAAGCCTCACATACTTTCCAGGCCATGATGTCCAGGGCCACGGGGCTGGGGCAGGGGAGGGAGGTTCCCTGGTGCTGGGGGATTCTGGACCCCTCTTAAAGCCGTCCAGCCCAGAGGCCCTACCACTTTGCCACATGGAGGCTAATACCCTGGCTGGGACACCACATCCAAGCATTTGGAGAGGGCTGGACTCTCGATCTGACTGCAAACCCATCAGTCAGACTGGGCTGAGAGGTGCAGACCAGACCTCCCGCCAAGTGAGATTGGCCTTAGGCTCGCTACGCTGGCAATGAGCCCTGCTTTCCTCAAAGACCTCAGAATGTGGGAAGGGTGGGAGTGAGGGTAAGAGGCATGAGTGGGGAGTTGGAGGCAGCCCCAAAAGTCAAGAGTAGCCCTGGAGTCAGACCACTGGACTGGATTCCAGTGCTAAGTAGCTCCCTGAATTCTTCAGACTCTAGGCCTTAACTTTACCATCTGAGAAGTGGGGCAAGCAATTCTAGCATGAAAGAGAACCCAAATTATTCCTCATTAGTGAGCAGTGGAGAGGGAGAATGGGGTACCTGGGTGTCTTGAGCAGAACCGAGCATCCCTGTCCTGCTGGCCCCACCGGGTTCCCTCAGAGCCAAGCTAAAACCATGTTTGGGCCCCCATTCCTGCCAGTACAATGCTCCCAAGCCAGGACACAGCCCCCACCCCTCTTTCAGCAGCAGCACATTCATGCAGGACTCATGCACAGAGGAACAGCCAGGCCTGACCGCAGCCCAAGGCAGGAGGCCAGGCTGCAGGACCCCAATCATAGGAAAGTGTCTGGGGGCCTGTGAGGCTCCCAGAGTGTAGCTCCCCAAGGCCCAGAATCCTGCCGGACACCAGGAGGCTAACAGGTGAGCTTATGGGGTTCCACACCCCTGAAGCTGGGAGCCTGTCTTCTGCCTCTCCTACCACACTGAGCAGACCGAGGAGCGCCCCTGTCTCACCCTGCCCACACCCAGGGCCTCCCTCAGCTGTTCTGTACCTCCCAGCACAGGGTCTCAGAGTGGAGCCACCTCCACCTGGAAAGGTGGGTCAGGTGTGACCAGAGCTGCCCAGCAAACAGAGCTGAGGCCACAGGGCCACCTGAGGTGGGACCATTAGCATTTACACATTTAAAGATTTTTTTTTTCAATTTTTATTTATTTGTCAGAGAGAGACAGAGAGAGAGAGTGCGAGAGAGCGAGCACAGGCAGGCAGAGTCAGAGGGAGAAGCAGGTTCCCTGCCGAGCAAGGAGCCCGATGCGGGACTCGATCCCAGGACGCTGGGATCATGACCTGAGCTGAAGGCAGCCGCTTAACCGACTGAGCCACCCAGGCGTCCCAGCATTTACACATTTAGACCAGAAACCCCACAAGCCAGCCGGATAAGCACGGCTTACCCATCCCGCCCCGAATGACTGCAGGAACCTTCTGTAACTTTCTGGGGTGGTGTTCCCAATGTGCATCTGCTATTTTATAAGCTTTGGGAACATTACTTATACTCCGCAAGCTCTGACTGTTTCATTTAAAAGATACGAGTATCCATCTCACTGAGTTGCTATAAAAATAAGATGGGATAACATGTGTTTTTGTCCATTCGCGCTGCTTTAACAGAGGAGCACAGACTGGGGGGCTCCTAAGCAACAGAATTTATTCACGGTTCTGGAGGCTGAGATCATGGTGCGGGCAGATTGGGTGTCTGGTGAGAACCTGCTTCCCGGGTCCCAGACGGCTGCCTTTGGCTGTGTCCTCGCACGGCTGAAGGGCAAGGGAGCTCTCTAGGGTCTCCTTTGTAAGGACACTGATCCCATTCGGGAGAGCCTTGCCCTGATGACAAAATCACTTACCAAAGACCACACTTCCTAATACAACTAGTTGGAGATTAAGATCTCAACTTAAGTCACTGGGGAGCGGGGGACACAAACAATCTAAAGCAGAGTGAAAAATGCTTTGCACAGCAGCATGTGGAACGAGCTTAATAAAGGTTAGTTCACACCCCAAAAAACAAAGCACTCATCAGAAAAAACTTGGAAGGGTGCCTGGGTGGCTCAGTGGGTTAAGTTTGGCTCAAGTCATGATTTCAGGGTCCTGGGATCGAGCCCTGAATTGGGCTCTCTGCTCAGCAGGAAGCCTGCTTCCCCTGCCCCCCCGCCTGCCTCTCTGCCTACTTGTGATCTCTCTCTGTCAAATAAATAAATAAAATCTCTAAAAAAATTTAAAAAAGAAAAAACTTGGAAAATCTAGAAAAATACAAAGAAGAGAAAGCCTATCGTCTACAAACCTACTAGCCTACAGTTACCTTTTTAAGTGTTTTGGTTTCTTCCAAGCATTTTACTACTCACACTCACAAATATTATACATCTATAATACAGTACACATGTACAGCATACATATACATATATATTACTATAAAATTGTAATTACACTAAGCATACATGTCATGTCTCTTCACTTACTAGGAATTAAGCATTTTTACTTTTCATCTAAAAATCTTGAAATTGTTTTTTTTTTTAAGATTATATTTATTTGATAGACAGAGATCACAAGTAGAGAGGCAGACAGAGAGAGGAGGGGAAACAGGCTCCCCAAGAAGCAGAGAGCCCAGTGCGGGGCTTGACCCCAGGACCCTGGGATCATGACCTGAGCCGAAGGCAGAAGCTTTAACCCACTGAGCCACCCAGGTGCCCCTTGAAATTGTTTTTTAAAAACATCCCTATTAAGGGATGCCTGGGTGGCTCAGTTGGTTGAGCAGATGCCTTTGGCTCAGGTCATGATCCTGGCGTCCTGGGATCGAGTCCCACATCGGGCTCCTTGCTCGGCAGGGAGCCTGCTTCTCCCTCTGCCTCTGCCTGCCACTCTGTCTGCCTGTGCTCACTCTCTCTCGCTCTCTCTCTATGACAAATAAATAAATAAATAAATAAATCTTTAAAAAAAACAAACAAACATCCCTATTAAGAGATCCTAAACCATCCCTCAAGTGCAGTATACAGAAATGACTTAAGCATTCCATCATTACTGGCCACTCTGGGTGTTTCCAACTTTGCACTGGTAGGTACAATGCTGTGATAAGCACACAAACAAGCTTTGCTCAAGTCTCAGCTTATTCCTTGGGCTTCTTCCTTAGAAGGGGAATTACTGGGTGCAGGCGAGCAGCTTACGGAGCCTCTCGGTCACGAACTGCAGAGAAAGATTCAATCAACGTGTTCTTCCTCCAGTGGTGCTGACTGTCTGACTCACTGCATCCTTCCTCCGCAGCCATGAGGACCATACATCAGAGCAGCCTAGCTCAGCAGCGGGGCCTCAGCAGCGGGGCCGCAGCAGCTGGGGGCCTGGCCCTCTATGTGGCCACACAGGCCAAGGGCTTTCACAATGTTCTTGAACAGTCAGGCCAAGCAGGGGAGCAAAGCCGGAGGCAACAATGTGTGCGGTGGCGCCACCACCAGCAGATCCTGCTCTCCCTGCCCTCTGGACACAGAAAAGAACAAAGGAACTGCTCTCCTTGGGGGATGTAAGTGAGAGGCTAGGAGAGCACTGTCCATGAGGAGGACTAAATACTGAATTGGGTTCTTCTGCTTTGGAGGTCTGGAGGGGCGGAGGATGCTCAGGGCCAGGGGCATGGACAGGATGACAGGAGGAGCCTTGGCCTTAGCACAGAGGCTTTATATACATGACAGTACCACGGGGGAATATGCCAGCAAGATGAGGTGTTTGGATGGGACTGTGGAGTCCCCACAAGAGCCAGCCACCGGGTTATAGGGGTCTTCCACATACCATTCACGTTGAACAATAAGTTAGTCCAAGAAGGCCCTGCTTTGCCTGCATGAGGGTCCCTGGCTGTTCCCTGGCCACTTCCCCAGGTAGATAGGCCTAGATGTTCTGACCGGCTTAGGCTTCCTCCCTCTTTCTATTTTCTTTTCTTTTTATATTTTATTTATTTATTTAACAGAGAGAGAGAGAGAGAGAGAGAGAGATCACAAGTAGGCAGAGAGAAAGGCAAAAAGACGGGGAAGCAGGCTCCCCACTGAGCAGAGAGCCGGATGAGGAGCTCGATCCCAAGACCCCGAGATCATGACTAACTGAAGGCAGAGGCTTAGCCCACTGAGCCACCTGGGCGCCCCTTCCTCCCTCTTCCTTTGCAGTCCTTCCTCTTTCTGAGTCCACCACCGGACTGTCATCCTAGGTGCGCCGTAACCATCAGGGAATGTCCGTCAGGCCGGCAGCACCGTGGCTGAAGAGCCAGGGTCCCCTCTGAGAACACCAGTCTGGGCACCTGGAAATCCAGGGCTGTCCTCACTTCCTTTCCCACCTCCTCTTTCCCTCCTTTTCCCTGCAGGCTTCCTCCAGACCACTGGAACAGGAAGACAAAGGGGTGGGAGGGTGGGGTGTTGGGAGGCAGAGGCTGCTGAGACCAACCACTGCCTGAAGCTGGACAGACCAGGATAATCTCACAGGGTTCACACATACCCACAGTCCCTGGGTGGGAGCTCACGCGGTTCAAGATCTTGTTGACGACACTCTCCAGCTCCTCTCCCTGGCTTTCACCCTTCCCTAGATGCTGCTTGCTTCAAGCATGGCCCTGTTCAGAGACACCCCTACCTATCTCCTACTGAAAAACACTCCCCATTACCTCACTCCAGCAACTACTGAAAAATCCTCCCTCATCCTTCCTGAACTGACCCACAGAAAGGTGATCACGTGACCCAGCCCCGCTCTAGCTAAACACAAAACGCCTATGGCTCACTCTCATCCTTGGCCCTCACAGATATGTCCCTAGGCTAGACTCTCTCTCTGCATGCAGACTGTCACTCTCGCGACTTGTTCTCTTACGAGGTTTCGGTTGAAGCTATTTGTGATGTTCTCCAGGGGCCCTGAGAGCAAGCAAGTTGTGGCTGGTAAAATTGCACGAATGGGGGCGCCTGGGTGGCTCAGTTGTTAAGCGTCTGCCATTGGCTCAGGTCATGATCCCAGGATCCTGGGATAGAGCTATCAGGCTCCCTGCTCAGCGGGAAGCCTGCTTCTTCCACTTCCACTCCCCCTGCTTGTGTTCCCTGTGTGTGTGTGTGTGTGTGTGTGTGTGTGTAATAAATAAATAAAATCTTTAAAACAAAACGAAACTGCACGAATGTCCTGAAATACAGGGTCTCACCACCTCCTCCTACAACCACCTAACTTTTTTTTTTCTCTCTCTCTCTCTTTTGGCAGTACTCGTTGTCATGGAGATGCTAACACAATGGGGCAGGTAGGAAGCCTGTTGCTTGGCAACGAGATGCTGGAGGTACAGGATTGGTTGCTGAGGTCTAAGGGAGCAGAAAGGATGATAAGGGGAAGGTGGGAAAATAGAGAAACACCCTGGGGGGACACAAAGGCACAGGAGAGAAGCAGAAGACAGGACCAGGGTGAAGAGGAAAAAATAGAAACTGGAGAAGAGAGAACATGCAACCTCCCTGGGGCTGGGTCACCACTGTGTATTTGCTTGGATGCCCTCGGTAAAAACAACAAAACACAACAAACATTCATATATTTTCACAGCTTCATTTACATTGTAGCATAATGAGTGGAAATTAAGACAAAAAGAAGTTCCTAAAGACCAGAGTGGGAAAATTCTACAGGGAGACTCTACCATACAGTGGAATGATGCCAGGTTTTAGACAAAACATTTGGGTTTGAATCTCCACTCTACCCATCCCTTAAAGTGAGACCCTCTCAAGCAACATGACCTCTCTCAGCTTCAGTTTTCTTATCTTCAAAACGGGAAGAGCAACATGCCCCTCACAGACTTGTTGCAAGAGGCAGTGAGCCGATGCGGTGAGTGCTGGCACGTACTGGGTGGGCTCAGGAAGGGGTCAATCCCATGGTTACAGCTGTTGGCCTTCTGTGACCAGCCACCCATTGTTCATCTGAATCACCATGATTCGGACCAGAATGGACAGGCTGTGTGGTGGAGCGGAAAAAGCCCCATTCCCAATGTCCAAAGACATTGGCTTCCATCCATACCAACATGCCTATGGTCTGAGATGCGGGCGAACTATTAACCTTTCTAGGTTGAGTTGCTCATCTGTGAAATGGGGATAATAATCCCTCCCTCAAAGAGCCATTAGGAAGATCATATTCAAGTAGGTTGGTCAAGAACCTACCCTAATCCTGAGCCCCGTGAATGTCCTAAATGCTGCGCACTCCGTCTCCTAAATGCCACCTCTCTGCAGTAGAGATCTATAGGTCTGGGCTGAGGCCACGCTCAGTCTTCCTTCAAGGAAGGGAAGGGTTCGATGGTGTCTAGGGGTTCTTCCTGGCACCCGAATCACACGTGATTATGGCAAAGAGAGGGAAAAAGGGAATACAGACTGCGGAAGACAAAGTGAAGGCACATCCTCCAGGCTCATTTCCAAGCAAATTAATTTTGCCAAAGCGATGACTTCTGTCAGCAGGAGCAAAAGGCAGCAGGGGACGGGTAAAGATGCACAACCACCACTTCGGCCTTGTTCACAATGATGAGCATTTCCATGCTGGGACCATGTGAGGATTGTTTGTGAATGCGGAAGTCACTGTGTCCTGCAAGAAGAGGGGTTCAGGAAGGCAGGACGGAGGTATGTTACCCCGGGGCATGTGGAGCTTTGGGAAACCACTGGATGCCTCCCAAGAAAGTGACACCATAAAAGTCCTTTGGGGCCATGAAGTTCATGGAATGTTTCTTGGTGTCTAGCCTAAACCTTTTCTGCTGTCATTTTCAGCTCAGTCTTTCTGGTTCTGTCCTCAGAGAGCAACCAGACTGGCTGAGAAGGTAACTGTCTCACCAGCTTCTAGGTTCACGCCAGGACTGGGGAGGCAGACGGGAGGGCAGTGACTCACACGGTCGCTGTTTAATTCGGCTGTCTCACTGTCTACAGTGCTTCCCGAGCTCTAGCCCCCAACACCCTACCTCCCTCTGCGGTTTCAAAGCTGACTTTTCCAATAATGGCACCAGGCACCAGAGGGATGCGGGGACCATTTCTGCGTGGCCCGAGCCAAGCCTGCTAGGCTGGGGGAGGCTGGGCGTGGGGGCTGCGTGGGCCTGAGGAAGGCCAGGAGGAGTGTGCGCAAGGGGACTCCTTGTTCTGCTCCTCCCATTGGAGCACCCCCAGCCTACAGCAGCATCTTCGAGTGACTCTTAGGGGGCTCAGAAGGCCTGCCCCTGAGGCCCGAGCCTGAAGGACTGACTCTCAGTGGCATCACGTACACAAAGATAATTTATAGAAAGATTAATCACTCCTTCAGGAACACGGGATTGCTTTAGCGCTGATGGTGTCCAGTCCATTCTCTGCACTGGAAGGAACATGGAGAAAAAAGCCTGTAATTGCAGCAGCAAGAGAGATTCAGGGAAGACTCTGGGAGGATGGCCTTGACAGGGACGGGGTGGGAGAGAACAGACCTCTGACAGACACTCGTGGCACGGGCCAATCGTTTAGATCCGTGAGATTTCATTTCAGACCCTGAAAAGGCGGACTTTTGCAAAACCACTCATTCCCTTCGGTGGGTCAGGAGCGGGGCGAGTGCTAAGAACACACATAATGGCTCATCTTGAGGTGCCATGGGGGGGGCAGAGGCTAACTTGAGCTAAGCTGGGCTCGGACCCTTCCAAAGGGCTGCTGGAGACCATGCAGCAGCTGCGCGAGGGAACGGAAAGGGGTCTCCCCTGCTTTAACTAGCTTTGAATGCATCTGTTTTAAATCTTGGCTCTCCATGTTACAGCTAAGAGAGTCTGAACACCCCTGTAATCGAGCTGTTCCCTGGAGCTGGATGGGGGATCAGTGACCACGACTGACTAGCTTTTGCAGAGGCCCTAGGAAAAGGCAAAACATCCCAGGAGACAGCTCTGGCTCTGAAGATGGAGGAAATGAAGCTTCTAGAACCCGACTTCAGGTAGGGAATCTGTCCAGAGCTAGAGAGTGGTTAACTCAGATAAACTTGATCCTAAAGGCTTTAGCTCAGGAGAGCCCTTTGCTCTTCCACTGGGATGGAGGGATCAGACACCTAAGTGCTGTAAAGCTTCACCACTCTGGAAGTTTCTGCTTTGTCTATTTTTTGTGTCCCCCCAACTTTTTTTTAAAAATGAGATTTTTATGGGATGCCTGGGTAGCTCAGTTGGTTAAGCGGCTGCCTTCGGCTCAGGTCATGATCCCAGCATTCTGGGATCGAGTCCCACATCGGGCTCCTTGCTCAGCGGGGAGCCTGCTTCTCCTTCTGCCTCTGCTGCCACTCTGCCTGCCTGTGCTCGCTCTCTCTCTCTCTCTCTGGAAAATAAATAAATAAAATCTTTTAAAAAAATGAGATTTTTATTTTGAAGGAATTTTAGATTTACAGAAAAGCTGGAGAGATAGTAGAGTTCTCATATGCCCTTTGCCCAGTTTCCCCCGGCGCTAACATTTTACACGACCACGCCACACTTGTCAAAATGAAGAAATTAACACGGGCACATTACCATTAAGTTAACTAAACTTGATTCAGAGTTCATCAGCTTTTCCACTAATGTCCTTTTTTGGTTCCAGGATCCAATCCAAATTCCTCCATTGCATCTAGCTTCTCCCCCACCCCCTGACTTTAACATTTAAAATTTCCTTCTGCAAACTCAGCCTCTCTCCACCATGCTCCAGGGGAAAAGAGGAAGGCACTGGGGTTCCTGTTCACCCTCGGAATGATCTGAGCGGTAACTCTGGGCAGGGCGAAGGACAGAAGGAAAAAGAAGAGAAAGCCTCAGAGAAAATCCTCAGGGATAAGCCAAGGGATAAGGGTCATTAGGTGGCCACCCTCCACCTACAGAATGTCTTTCCTTCTAGAGCTCTGCAGCCTCGGATCCCTCCCATACAGTCATTCAATGGTACAAAGGCTTTTAGGGATAACTGTGGGGTCTCTGTCCCTAAGAGTCATTAGAATGAGGTGACCAGAGGCATAGATAAGCTGCCTTGCTCCAGACCCTTCCCCTCCAGGGCAGATAACTTGGCCTGAGCTGCCCCCTTGTTTGGAGCCCAGAACTTGGCCTGTGACTTCAGAACTCAGCCCCCATTTCTGAGCACACAGCACTTCATAATAAATAGCAGGGAAAGTGAAGCTGAGAAGAGCCTGCCTCTCAGCAGAATTGTTTCCAAATAAAGTGTTATTTTTTTCCTCTCAAGCTCTCCCTGGAGATGACTATGGCGCTTAAAAACCACTAAATATCTCTCCTTGTTTATGACACAGACACCTTCCCATCCTCCCTCTGTCCCTTAGCCTGGTCTCTTTTATAGCAATTACATGAGTGGTGCTGAATAAGAATCAGAGCAGATGCTAGCAAGCCTTCCCCTTCTAGCAAGAGGGGCTCATGGGAAAGGCTCTGATTTCCTAGAGACGCAAGATTCATGGAGAGAAGCTCCCAAGACGAGCATAAGTGTGGGCCCTAAGTCCTAGATTTGGCTGGCTGGGCGCCACAGATGCAGAGCTGCCAGAAAATCCATCCTCCTGAACCAGCCATGGGTCAGGGCTGTATGAGACCTTCAGCCAATTAGCTTTTTGCTCTCTGGTCTATGACGGGGTACAGGGAACTGGAATTGCATCTGGGGAAGAGGGGTGTTCAGAGTGGGGGCCAGTCAGCAAGAGGTTAATAGACTAGGGTGGCTTATGCCAGAGTGAAGGTCAAAGGGACACTGGCTAATGAGCTTTACAGATATAAAGCCTTTGTTCTCCATTCCCATTGAAAATGGGGCCTTGGAAAAGGAAGTCCCCCTCTGGCCAGAAAGATTGGGATTGGGCACAAGAAAATGACAAGGAGCTAGGAAATACTGCAATATGGGGTCCAAGAAGACTGTGATCTCATCTGGCCAGAAGGCCCTCTGCTGTGGGATTCTGCTTCCAGGGGTCCCAGCCTGGTTAGGCAAAGCCCAGGTGAGGAGGCCTGGAGGGTGGGTGTCTGCCAGCAGGCAGAGATCCCACCTTATCCCTCCTTATATGCTGAGTGGGGCCAACAGAAGCCCCTGTCCCCACGGGTGGCTCCAGAAATGTTTTCTGAAGGGCAGATCCCTCCTGGTTCTAATGTCCACCCTGATGATGACCACCTGTCCAGAGGAAGGGACAGGGATTCCACAACCTCCGTAGGGCTCTGCTAGCTGCAGGATCAGCCACAGAAAGAGGTAGCATCTCCCTGCCACCTCCCCCTGCTACGAAACTGAAGAACCACTGTGTGGCTGGGCTCCTAGCCGGCTGCAGCTCCACGGCTGCAGCCCCACAGCCTTTACCCATCATAAATGGGAGGACCGCCCCCACCTGCTTCCTGGCCATCATCCCAGCGCCTTCTACTAGATGGGAAACTCCTGATAGGAATATAAGAGATTGTCCAAAGTCACAGAGCCAGAACCCAGAACTGGCCAGAACCCAGGTCCCCAGTGCCAGGCTAAAATGTGTGGTCAGTTCTGTGGTCCTGCCAACTTCTCTTGACCCTTGTGTCCTAGTGCCACTGCCCTAATTCGGGCCCTTACACCAGCATGTACAACTTGGTCTCCTGGCCCCATCCTGGTTGGTCCATTCATCCCATTCATTCACCAAGGCCAGAAGAACCTGGCCAAATTGTGGGTCTAACCATGACTTACCCATGTAATAAAATCAAGCTCCTTGGGAGGGTGAGGCCTCTAAGACCCTCCTTGACTTGACTCCTCCCTGTCTCGAGACCTCATCCCCCAACCTTCCCACCTCACACATTTATCATTTACCCACACACCCTGTGGTTTCAAGCCTTTCTTTAGCTAATTATTCACTCATTGTGTTCAGCTCAGACATTACCCCCTCCAGGAAGGCCACCCTGTCCTTCTGTGGGGAGCTAAGTGCCTCCCTGACCCCTGCAAAGCTTTCACAGTCTACACTGTGCTGGCCTCTCAGTTTGGACTCTTGGCACCCAGTACAGTGCCTGGTACATAGTAGATGCTCAACAGAAGTTGGAGGAGCTGGATACCTGGGCAACTTGGCACCCTGTAGCTGGGCAGGCCTCCCCTTGCAGAGAGCTGTGCCCTGTCCCTCCCACTGCTCTGTGGAGGCCCAAGGAACTGGAATCAGGCGGGAGATGGCACACTGTGCAGGGGAGGGGCCTGCCTCACTCAACACACTGAGCTGGGGCTCCAGAGAGAGAGAGAGGAGGAAATGAGACACAGCTGGCAAGGGAAGAGGCCAGGAAATCGTCCCCACTAAACAGGAAGCAGGGTGGAGAGCTGCAGGCCGAGCTTCCTGAGGAGTGGGAGGGAGGAATCTGGCCCCAGTCGCTGGCTGCCCTCAGCTGCTCAGCCGTCAGCACAGTAAAGCCTGCAGGAAGGTGTGTCTGCGAATCCTCTCCATAGGCTTTAACCAGAGGGCCCCAGGGGCATGTTAGGAGGTTATGTGATTATCTGTGGTTTGTACACTGAGACCTGACCAGGAAGCCCCAAGTCAAAACAGCCACACAGCTCCCAGGAAGACAGCAAAGCCACCTTCAGAGAGAAGTGGGAAGGGCAGAAAGGATAATGGAGGAAGGTGTTTGGCCAAGGTAAGCTTCTGTGAATCCTGAGAAATGCTGGGTGCCTGGGAGGGTGGAGGCCTAGACCAGGCCTTCTTCTCTTGCCCTTCACTGGCCCCCCACCCCCATCACAGGTCACTTCCCAGTGAGGATCTCCCTCACCCCCACAGCAGATCTGTATTCCCATTGATTCTCCCTTGTTACAACCCGTCCCACTTATTCAGTATCTTCTGGATACTGCTGGAAGCTCTCGTGGGGCAGCGGCTGTATTTGTTCACCACTGTGTCTCCCATACCTTGTACGATCCTGTCTACATAGCAGCTGCTCATGAAACATGATCAAAGAGATGACGACACGAAGTCGCTGGCCCATAGCATGTCTGCTACAAGTGACGCACAGAAAGGCAGAGGAGCCAAGCATGAAGGGGACTTAAACACAGTTCATTAAGAACTTCGCAGAGGAGGAGAGTGCTAGGTCTGGATGGACAGGGCTTGGCATGGGAGATACCATAGCAAGTGGGGAAAGACATTCAGGGGGCTGAGGAATGTACACGCCATGACTGAGGCGGACAGAGGGAATGCTGCTCACAAGTCAGCCAAAAAGCCCTGGGATGGAATTTCTTCCTCCTCCTCTTGGCTGGAAGACAGTGGCCAGAATGGAGGGCCCACCTCCAATCCTGACTCCCCACTTGTGCTGACGGTGTGCACAGCTGCTCCAGCCTCCCCCAGCCGTGCCCCTCGTCACTGCCTGCAGAGGAGGCACCTGGTGAATGGAGGTGAGAAGCAGAGTCAGTGTCCCCTGGCACTTGGGGGGAAGGAGGGAGCTTCAAGGAAGCACTCAAAGAGAGGGTGGTGTACAGGACCAGAGAAGAGGGGAAGAGAGATAGGTAGGGCTTCTGAAGATCTGGGTTATTGAGACAACTCAACAGTGTGGGCCAGTGAGAGGCAGAAGCACCCAGTGATCCGTTCTAAGCATCAGTCTGGGTGAGCTGCCGGACGCTGCTCCTGCACGTCCTGTGGCTAGCAGAGCTCCAAGGCCTACACGAGAGCCTGACAAAATCGAGCTTATGCAAGTAAGCTCTGCAACAGAGGCAGACGCCGGAGATGGCCTAGGTCACCAGCACACAGGACTAGAAGTCCCACTCATGCATGTCTCAGCACCTGCCCAGATTCTTCAAGATGTGGTGGTGTGCGTGGACACATCAGTCCTCAGCTACATGGCAGGCCCAGTGGCCACCTCAGTGAGCCAATAAACCGCTGGTGCTACCGTCAGCACAAGAGGCATGAAGCAATCTTCAAATGCTTTCACATCACTCCCTTTGGGGGCTTCCTAGCTGTGCTTGGCACAGGACATGTAAGAATAGTATCTCATACTTGACTAACGCTTAGAACTGAACACTGATGCATTTTTTTTTCCCTTAAGACTTTATTTATTTATTTGATAGCGAGAGCACAAGGAGAGGGAGGGGCAGAGGGAGAGGGAGAAGCAGGACCGTGGATTCCTGATTCGAAGGCAGAGGCTTAACCAACTGAGCCACCCAGGTGCCCCTCACTGGTGCATTTCTTGAACATCCTGTTGTTTCTCTTTCTTCACTGATGCCCTTCCCCACAGAGAAGATGCAAAGACTGTCTGCTCAGTGTTCCCCTTTAAATGGCTGGGCCCCTAAGCTGGCCTCTCAATCCTTGGAGCAGAGAGGGGGCAGTGAGCCACTCTTTTCCCTGGAGGCCTCCTTCAGGCCAGGCCCCTGCTGGTTTCAGCAGGTTCCTGTGCTGGACAGCTCCCAGTTCTCCAGCTCTGGGGTGGAGGCTGGAGCAGCCTTCCCATCCAGTGCTCTCTGCCAAGGGTGGCTAGTGAAAGGGCCGACTCCCCTCCCTAGGGCCCTCACTCACCTCACCTCACTTACTATCCACAAGTCACAGAGAGAATCCATTTTGATCCTCCCTCAAGGGATAAGGTCCACCTCCCAACCTGCCTTTCCTCCACTCTCCTTCCCCTTTGGATTAACCCAGAGCCTCAGCTCCCCCAAGGCCCAGCAGGGCCAGGCCTCAGCAATTCTTCTTGCTGAAAGAGGGCTCCACACAAAGGGCTCTGTTAGCAGTCTGGACTAATCTAGCTCTGCCGGTGGCTCCTGGTCCTGAGATGTCCTCAAAATTAGTCTGACCTCTCCCACAGGCCAGCTCCTAATGCCACCTCCTGCAGCCTCGCCAGGCCCTTTCAGCTTGGGAGCATCCCACATCTCATTCCAGCAGCTTCCACCTCCCCTCCCTTTCTGGGTCGTTCTGAGAGCCCCAACCTTCCAATCTGGGAGGCTCTGAAGTGCACACGCAAGGCCGAAATAAGCCCTCACCCTGATGTTGCACTCCATAGCACGGGGCTAAGAATTGTCAGGGCTCGGAATGGCCTTTTGAGTCATCAGTAGGGCTGGGAAGCGCTACTCACGTACCACTAGATTCCTTGGTTCTTAGCTCTTCCCTGGAGGTGTTCTAAGACCAGCTGGGTGCACTTGGCCTCTTCCTACCTGCTCTGAGGGTGGTCCTACTACAATGACCCCCAGGGCCTAAAGTCAAAGTCTTAACACTGGCTCCTAATTCATCACCTTCCCAGTGAGCCTCTGATGGCCCCGGGCTCATTGACTCTCCCTGCACCGGCAGCTGGAGCGGGAGGAGGAGGGATAGCCTGGAAGAGGGCGGGGCTGAGGATCGGGGAGGAGTCTGCACTGAGGCCACTGAGAGCCCCAGTCTGACAGCAGGGGAGGAGGCAGGACCGGGGTCAGTGGTAAGCTGCTCCCCCATCCACTGATAGCACCAGCAGAGATACTGTCTAAGAAACTTCAAAACAACTACACACACAGTGGTACAGGCTCAGGACAAAAGAGCTTAAAGAACAGCTTTGAGAAAAGGAGGAATCAGTAGGGAAAGGTCACTGACATTTGCATTAATTCCTGGTTCTGGATTTGGTTCTGCAGTCTTCTGACTCATCTGTGTCTAGCCACTTCCCCAGAGCCTGACTAATTGCAGGAAAGCTGAACAGGGCCAAAGAAAACAGGGGTACATTCTGGAGGGCCCAGTTTCCTGGGGCTTAGAGGGAGAGCAGATGTCTTCATTTACGGGCCTGCATTAGTACCCCCCAGGGGAGGGGAAGTTGTCTCTGGCCAAGAGTGCACAGAGGCCTGAGAATCAAAGTAGCCCCAACCTGCTGACAGGTTTCGTGGGGCTGATGGATGAATGGGGACCGCAGCTGGAGCCGGGCTGGGGCTGGGAAAAACATCAGTCACCTAAAGCCTCGGAATGCCAGAGCCAGGGCTATGACCGAACACCTCTTTCCCCAGTCCCACCCCAACTTCTTGGTTGCAGTCCCTACTCAGGCCCAGATCCCTAAATTTCCACCTTCCAGATGGGACAATGCGGCTCAGGGTCTGGGGCCATCGCAGGCAGGGCTTGACAATGTCTGATGATGGGCGCCCTGTGCAGGCTAACCAGTATCAACAGAGCCCCTCGGTAATCGGGAAAAGTGGGAAGATGTGACTCGGAGAGGCTATGGCCCCAAGAAGAGAATTGCAGCATCAGAGAGTGACAAGAGATGGCCCCCCAAGGGAATCCCCAGGCACTACTGGACTCACTCCTGTCTGACAGGCAGAGCTCAGAGCTGGGAGGTAGGGGCTGACTCTTCACCCCCCTTGTCTGTGGGGTCTTCTGCCTCTTCCCACAGTGAAGCTCACTTTGCTATCTGGGCCACAAGACAAAGCTTTCCTTCACATTCAGTGACCTCCTGCCAGGCTTTGGATGTCTTAGCCTCTAGAGCCCAATCCTGACACCTCCTCCTCCAGGAAGCCTTCTGGGTCAGGCCACTCATTCTTTAAGTCATGAGTCTGACTCACTGACTACCCCCCTCACTGACACTGAATGGAGTAAGTGAGCCAGGTGTGGCCTACAGCACCAGCGTGGAAACTGGGAGACACTGGGTCCAGTTCCAGCCCTGTCTGAGCCCAGTCCTAGAGCCCAGCTGTGTGGCTCTCCCAAGGTCCCTTACACACTCAGGCTCTGTTTCATGAACATGCACACGAAGGGTAGAGCCAGTTCTCTCGACTCTGCTCCAGGCCTGCAGTGATGCAATTCTGCAGGTTCTCGAGCCTTCCTCCCCCTCCTGCCCCATTTGCAGGGAACTGGAGGCTTTCTCCGGGCAAGGCCTTTCTGTCTTTCCCTCCGACTCTGGGCCCAGACTATGTTGTTGTTGCTGATTCCACATGGATTTGCCCATGGCAGATGGGGGAAGTGTGCGCCAGCAGAGAAGAGAGGACGACAGGCAGAAGTTTAGAATCTGAAAGCCCAAACCAGGAGAGTCTGCCTGCCTCCCCCACCCCAGGAGGGGCACCTCCCCACACCTCAGGGTCCTTCTCCTGCCCCCCAGGCAGGGGTGTTTCTGCTGCAGGGACGAGGAGGGCGGGACACTGACAGGGGAGATAGAGAGGCTGGCCACAGACTGCTGCCTTTGCTTAGCCTGCAGCTGAGACATTGCCAAGCCCTGCTCAGGATGGCCCCTGACCCTGAGCAGTGTTGGCCCATCTGGAAGGTGCAATGTTTGACGTCTGGGGTTCAGAAGGAAGGATCTGAAATCAAGAGCTTGGCTTCTCTTGTCCCATTCAGGTGCTGTCATTCTCATTATGGGGCCATATCCTTGCCCTCCCCCTGCCCCCTCAGGACTCACCTTTCCAGACCTCCTGTTCGGTGGGGGCACTGAGCAGGAAGAAAGGCCCTCAGGGAGGGAGAAGCAGGAAGAAGAGATTCCTGGGCCAGGAGTGTCACACCTGGGGTGGGGCCCAGGATGTCCTGCCCTGAGCCAGCTCACAGTCTGCAGAGATTTGCATACATCTGCATATACTTGCATATGCTTATTTCCCCTGGTACCAACCTAGCTCTCATACCCTTCTCTATGCCCGGCCTGCTCAGCCCCTGCCCAGGCAGGCTGAACCCCTGGCTGGGAGCATGGGGGCCACCCCACTGCAGCTGAGGCCTGGGCTGGGCCCTGACTCAGAGAGGTTGTGCGAACTGCCCTTTTCCTCCCTACTCTTGACAAAGAGGCTCACTGGGAACCTCTCTCCTTGTCTGACCACTGTCACTGCAGCTAAGGGGCGACAACTACCGCAGCCTCCCCTTACCACCTTTTCTCTCCCAGGGGACCCCATGATACTTTCAGAGTGAGAGAAAAATCAGAGGACACCCCTGTCTTATAGAAGATGGGGAGGAGGGGCTGGGGCCCTCATTCTAAGGGCTGGGAATTCTGGCCCAAGCTCTCATCACCCTCAGGGGGCTAACTCCACCCCAGTGACACACTCAGTGCTTACTCAGTGAGAAGGGGGTGGTAAAGAAAAGCCAGGTAGCAGTTGAGACGTGCTAATTATGCAGACAAAGAAAGCAAAGGAAGGGCATGGGGTGGGGGACAGGTGGGGAGGAAGTGGCTGTTGGGAAAGTAAGTCACTGTTGCTATCCAGGCTCTCTGGTGAGTGCTCTGGAACCAGTGGTGAGTCCGGCCTCCTAGCTCCACCCAATCCTGCCCTACCCCATCCGTGCCACCCCTTGCCTCCTGCTCTGCCTTGCCTCACTGAAAAAGGGGGCAAGAAGGCAGTTCTCAGAAGGGCAGGAGGCCTGGCTGGCTCAGTTGATAAGAGCGAGGCCCTGCCCACGGGCTTGTGACCCTACTGCTCTGTCCCCTGGCCCTGCACGACAGCCCCCCCCCCCCGCCCCCACCAAACAGCAGCTCCCCTCACAGCCCTCCTCAGCTGGGCACCTCTCCTGTGGTCATTAACACCTCGGCCGAAAAAGGGCACTGTAGCCCTGCCTGGCCAGCAACCAGGCTTTTTGAAGAGGGGGACATGTTCTAAATTATGATCGTTGGGGCGCCGGTGGCTCAGTTGTCAAGCATCTGCCTTGGGCCCAGATCATGATCCCAGGGGTCCTGGGATTGAGCCCAGCATGGAGCTCCCTGCTCAGCAGGGGGCCTGCTTCTCTCTCTCTCTCTCTCTCTCTCTCTCTCTCTCTCCCTCTACTGTTCCCCTGCTTGTGCTCTCTCACTCTGTCAAATAAATAAAATCTTTAAAAAAAGAGAATCATGATCGTGTTGGTAATGAAATGACGGTACTCATTTGTAAACACTCATTGAATTTCATTTCATGTAAATTATACCTAAATAAACCTGCACACACAGAACCTCAGGCAGGGACTTCCTGCTGGGGGGATTTAGACTGGAACTCAGGGGCAGGGTGGGGCCTGGGACTCAGAGGGACAGATGACATTCCCTGCCACCCCCCCACCCCCACCCCCCCATCCATCACTGGTGACACACGGGGCTACTTTCTAGATCTGTGAACTGGAGATAATAAGGGCTTCTTTAGAGGGTGGTTTTGAGACTCAAACCCCACAGCTCACCACGGTGACCGTCCCACAGTGCTCATACAGATGATGCGACAACGGACATTTTTATTCGGCGCTTACTGGTCAGGCATTGTTTTAAGAGCTTTACATCTATTAACTCATTTAACATCACGGCAAATCTACAAGGTGCTAAATATTATTACCCCATATTACAGATGACAGAAACAGGCCTAGGTGTCTATCCGTTTCTCCTCTCCCCATCTGTTAACATGGCAATTTTCAACCTTCCCCATTTTTAGGCATTGCTACTAGGTGTTAATCAATGCTCGGAGGTAAAATGGTCTGTATTCAAATAAGTCCAAGAAAGTCCGGGCTTTTTAAAAATTGAGATATAATTCACATATAATCAAATTCATCTTTTTAAAGCACACAATTTATTGGCTGTTAGTATACTCACAAGGTTGTACAACGATTGCCACTAGTTCCAGAATGTTTTCACCATCCCACACAGAAACCCATCCCCACTAGTGGTCAAGCCCCACCTCCCCCTAGCTCCAGTCCCTGGCAACTACGTATTTATTTTCTGTCTATATGGAATTGCCAATGTGGAAAACTTCATATAAATGGAATCATAGACCCACAAATGGGGTCACAGGGCAGGTCAAGAGTCCAAAAGGCAGGTTTTTCTGCAGGAACCTATTGATGTGTCCCCCCTCCATCTCATGTACTGTCACAGAATATCCTACTACAGAACATGTTCTGAGATTTGCTGCTCTAATGTTGTGGGTTTTTTTTTTTAAAGTTTATTTATTTAAGTAATCCTACACTCAATGTGGTGTCCGAACTCATGACTCCAAGATCGAGGGTTGCATGCTCCACCGACTAAGCCAGCCAGCACCCTGGACCTTTAGTACTCCATATTCAAACCTTGGCAAGAGATGAGGCAACCCAAATTCGAATCCCAAAACCAGGAGACAGGGGACATCCAGCCTAGAGCCTGACTCTAAGGACAACGTGTCAGGTACCTGCTCAGAGCCTAAGGGATTGGGGGAAAAAAACAGGCTGCTGGGGCAAATGTCCATATGGGAACCCAGGTCAGAAGACTGGTCTCAGGGTGCCAGGGTGGCTCAGAGGGTTGGGCCTCTGCCCTCGGCTCAGGTCGTGATCTCGGGATCCTGGGATCAAGCCCCGCATCGGGCTCTCTGCTTGGCGGCGAGCCTGCTTCCCACCCTCTCTGCCTGCCTCTCTGCCTACTTGTGATCTCTCTCTGTCAAATAAATAAAAAAATAAAATCTTAAAAAAAAAAAAAAGAAGACTGGTCTCATCACCTATGCATGGGGCTAGCGCTGGGTGGGAACTGGGCAGGAGAACTTAGTGGGCTGCTTCCAAAGCAAGGATTTTGGGCCCGTTTTTCACTCTTTTGAGTTCCTCAGTTTGAAAATGTAGGGGCTCTTCTTCTCCCACACCTCCCTCATGGGGCACTGGATTCTGGGCTCCCTGCCAGCCGGCCAAGAGATTCCTGGACCCCCTCCATCCCTGTCTGCTCCAGACTCTCCCCAGACTCCCCTCTCTGGATGACTCTGGAAGGGATTAGGGACCTGAGCCAAAGGTCGAAAACCCAGATCTTGGTGGAGCATCAGAGCTGTCCCAGCCCATCAGCTAGACCGACAGGCAAGCCCCGACACTTCCTTGTGGACTTGGAGGACATTCTATAAATGGGCTCTTGGTGAGGGCTCTCACCAGGCTGCAGTGGGCTCCGCTACCCACAGATCCCCACCTGGAACGGCTGCTGAATTAGCAGCTATGTTCCATCTCTGGGTCTGTTTACCCAGACAGCAACAAGAACTCAATGCCAAAAGGTTATATGAATTTTTTTTTGTTTGTTTAACTTTCAGAGTCTGCACACACGTGTCTTAGGCAATCTCTCAGTCACATGGAGACCAGAGGAAATAAGGCTCTTTTTCATTCATTCTTCCCTAAGGACACTGGGATTCCAGAGAACTTAAGGGGTCAGAATTCAGACTCTTTGTCTTTAGTTAGATTACTTTTCCCCTCTATACTCAGCTCTACCTTGTAAGGAGCCATTTAAATGGGCACCCCTCCTAAAACGGGGTGGGGGGCATGAAAAGAGCGATGGTTTTATAGCCTCATAAATGTGGATTTGAATCCAGAGTCCCCTGTGTATTGGGTGTTTGGCCTTGGACAACTTATTTAATCTCTCTGAACCTTATTTTTCTCCACCTTAAAATGGAAATGATAGATGTGGAAGATCTGGCACATACTAGGGGTTCAGTAAATGCTGGTTTCCTTCCTCCTTGGATTGTGTCGTATAGAAGAATCGGCATGGGTAATGGGATTTCTTAGTTGGAAAGGATCTTGGAGATTATCCAGTTGGACTCCCTTATTTTTCAGAGGAGGAAACTAGAGCACAGAGAGATTAAGTGACTTGCTGAAGGACACACAGCAAATCCCACCAACTCCAAGTCCCTTTGGGCAGTTCCAGGTCCCAACTGGCAAATCTCTCCCACTGGTTGTTAGGCTATTTCCATGCTTTATCTTGAGGCCCAGAATTTTGACTATTGGCAGTATTGCTGCCGCGATCATAGAAGACTGGGGACCTGCAGAGCTACTCAAGGGAGCTGATAACTTGAACCACTTCTTCATTTCCATCGCTTCCTTGGGCAGAAGTTGGGGGGGGAGAGGTTTTCCAGGCTCAGAAAAGGTCAACTGTTTGCCCAAGGTCACCCAGTGAGCCTGTAACAGAGCCATGGCCAGGCCCCCGTGCCTGCCTCTCCCCCTGAGCCTTTCTAGCTAGCCCCTGCTGCCTCCTTAGCCTGCTTTCTCTGGCTCAGAGGCTCCTGACAACAGCACGCAAGGAGTTAATGTCAACCTCTGTTGGCCTCTGCAGGTGCTGCTCTAGAGAAAAAGCTCCTTAGCAGAGTCTGCAGATAATGGGAGGAGAGATAACGAGCTTTCTGTCTTAATTGCAGACAAGCTAACAGGGTCGGCTTGTTGGAGGGCTTGCACCATTAACGCAGCTGGGGCACAGGGGCTGATGAGCCCTGGCTGGGGCTTGCCCCTGCTGTCTCCTCTCCGCCAAGCACGGGATCAGGGTTATTACACCGATGAAGGCGGGCGAGCCTGGCACAGCAGGAGCCAGGCAGAGGCGCACAAAGAAATCAGCGGGGCAGGGAGGAGGCTGAGAAATCACCAAATGGGTGGAGCCCCCGAGGGTGCAGAGCCCCTGTGCTCAGCCCCATCAGATACTCGGACATCAGGGCTCAGGCTGAGCCCCACAGAGCCAGGCCAGGGGCCCAGGTCTCTGAGGTGTGGCAGGGGACACTGAGGGATGTTGTACACGTTGTCTCCAAAGGCTGGGGATAGAGGGAGCAAGCAAGGATGGAGCTGAGGTCGAGAGTGGGGTGTTAATTTAGATTTCAGAAGGGGAGGAGCCGTGTCTGGGATCAGGTCTGGCTTATTGAGGGGAGGAATGTGGACAATGTGGACGTGGCCCTGGGTCAACAGCTCCGCAGGGGCTGTTTTCCAGACTAAGGCTGGACCTCAGCACCTACCTTCACGTCAATGCTTCCCTTCAATGCTCTCCTCATCTCCCAGTCCCAGGATACTTCTCCTTAGGCCCGGTAACCTCCCGGTGGCATCAGATGCCATAAAGACTCCCTTCTTGAACTTCCCTGCTTCTTGGCCTCCGTGCCAGTCCCTCAACTCATTCCTCATCGTTCTCTTGCTTTTCCCTGTGTGGGGGAGGCTGGCTGGTTCCTGTGGGCTACCTGTCCCAGAGCCTCCTGGCTGAGTTCTGCCAACACGAAGCACTAGCATGACGTGGAGAGTTAGGGGAAGGGAGCAGCTGGGGGACTTCTCTCCCTCCCTCTGTACCTCACGAGGTCTCTCTGGCAGCATCTGAGCCTCCAGGGTGGGCCCAGCCCTAGCCACACTGGTCCTTTGTGGTTCCAGCCTCCATGGGCTTCTGGGCTGGGGTCTTTCTGCCTAGGAGTGGTAGCTGCTTCCTCTTCTATGGGGCCCCTTAGCTCCTTCATCACTCATGTAGCCAGCTCCCTGTATGAAACTTTGTCTCTTAAAAAGGTCTTAAAAAAGGCTGATGGACACAAGCTCATCATGGGCTCTGCTGCTCCCTTCTGGCACTCCACACCCCTCCCCATGTCCTCCCAGGACCCTCTCCATGGCCCACCCTTTCCACATGGCAGCAGTGTTCTTAGTCTTCTTTTTTTTTTAAATTAAAGCCCTCTCAGTGAGCTCCAAGGTTTTAGTGAACAATTCTATGCGATGATTCCCAACTCCATCTCTCTTGGGCTTGAACTTCTCTGACGAGACATGTATCCATCCTCTGACATTGTCACTGGGCTGTTGGGGCACTCCAGACTCAACACATCCAAAGCTGAACTTGTTTTCTTGCTTTCCCTCTCAAAATCTGATAATCCTCTTCTCCACTCAGGCTTCTGGGCCAAAGAGCCACACTCCTGCCTTCTCCTTCATTCGTTCCATCCTGTGAATCTGGTCTCCTATCTTTCGGCCCATCTCTACCATGGTCTACATTCAGCTTCACTTGAACCATGACCTTATAAAAGCCTGCTTGCCAATCTCTGCACTTTCTGCATTGTCCCTCCCAGGATGATGTAAATCCAACCATATAATTTCATGCCTCAAACCCTTCCATGGGTTAGCACAGCACACAATGCCCTCTGTGATCTGGTCCCTACTTCCTCCCCTCCCTCTGCCAACTTCTCTGGTTTCATCATGCCACTCCCTTCCCACGCCATGCCCCAGCCCCAGCAAACAGCCTGCGGTGAGTTCTCTGATACCTCATGCTGTGAGATGCCTCTAAGCTGTTGTGCCCGCTGTTTTCCCCGCTGGAATGCCCCTCCCGTCATGCCAACCAGCTCTCTGCTTCTCCTTCAAAGTTGAGCTTGAGTATACTGGCTTCCTCTAAGAGCCATTCTTGTCCCCACTCCATCCCAGGAAGGGTGGTCATCCCCATTTCCTTCAAGCCTCCAACATACCTCATATAGTTTCCTACTGAAATACTTAGAATGCAGGATTTGATCTATTTGCTGGCATGTCTTTCTCTCTCTTCTTCTAGGCTTAAAGCTCTTTGAAAGCAAAAAATAAATTTCAGGGCGCCTGGGTGGCCTCAGTTGGTTGGGCGTTTGTTTTTGGCTCAGGTTGTGATCCCAGTGTTCTGGGATCGAGCCCCACATCAGGCTTCCTGCTCAGCAGGGGGTCTGCTTCTCCCTCTCCCTTCCCTCTGCTCCTGCTCTCTCTCTCTCACTCACTGTCTGTCTCAAATAAATGGATACAATATTTAAAAATAAATAAATAAATTCCATTAGTCTCTTTATCTCTAAGGGCTGGCATACACAGGTGTTCAAAAAAAAATCATTCCAGGAAGGTCTGGAGCTGTCTTCCCTATTCCTCCCGTGAAGTACAAATAAAAATCCTGGAAACTGTACCTAAAACAAACATGAGAGGATTCGGCAAGGTGGGGAGAAGACTGACTCTGACTAGGGAACCTGTGAGCTCTAGGGACGACATGGTGATGGAGTCCTTCGGGTTTTCTTTTTGCCTCGCACATTCTAGACTTGGAACTGAGGGAGCCAGGTTCTCAGACACCATCAGGCCCAGACAGAAACAACCTCCACGAAAGCCTGCTCTCTTCAGCCAAAGGACCAGGAAAGAGGCAGCCTCGAAAGATGGAAAACTTTTAGATAGTAATTGCTCCACTCCAGCTGACACCACAGACAGAACCGTGGCTCCACTTCTACCCACAGCACGAAAGGATGAGTGGGGAGCAGAGCTTCCCATCTGCAGGTTCAGGCTGAAATGAGAACAACATCCTAACAACTCCGCCCGGTAGCGTCATGGAAGGCCCAGGAGGGAGCAGGACATGCCCACCTGCTGGTGATGAGGCCACGCCTCCCCTCATTAAGGTCAGTGGGGACCATATGGGGAGCTGGAATCCCACCCTTGGCCCAGGGGTAATGAAGAGCAGAGAAGAGAAGACATGAAGAACCAAACGGAAAATTTAAAACTGCAAATGCAATAACTGAAATATAAATCTCAGGGATCAACAGCAGAATGGAAGAGACAGAATAACAACAACAAAAAAATCAGTGAGTGGAAGACAGAACAGAAATTACCCAATATAGACAACGGAAAGAAAAAAAGGATTATATTCTTAAGGACCTGAGGAACTATAATAAAAGATCTAACTTACCTGTCATTGAAGTCCTGGTAAGAGAGGAGAAATAGCATGGGGCTGAAAAAGTACTCTAAGAAATGATGGCTGAAAATTTTCCAAAGCTGGTAAAGACATAAATTTACTGATCCAAAAAGCTTGGCAAATGCCAAACGGGATACATCCAGAGAAATCTACAACCCACAGCACAATTAAACTTCTGCAAACTAAAGGCAGAAAAAAAATCTCGAAAGCAGCAGAAAAACAGGAAACCTTATCTACAAGGGAAAAACAATTAAAATAACCGTGGATATCTCATCAGAAACCATGGCAGCCAGAAGGAAGTGGCACAGTATTTTTCAAGTGCTAAAAGAAAAGAATTAACAACCCAGAGTCCTACAACCAGTAAAAATATCATTCAGGAATGAAGGAAGTCAGTAAGTCTTTTAGATGAAGGGAAACTAAGAGAATTTGCTGCCAGCAGATCTACTTGAAAAGAATGGCTAAAGGAGGGGCACCTGGGTGGCTCAGTGGGTTAAAGCCTCTGCCTTCAGCTCAGGTCATGATCTCAGGGTCCTGGGATCGAGCCCCGCATCGGGCCCTCTGCTCAGCAGGGGGCCTGCTTCCTCCTCTCAATCTCTCTCTCTCTCTCTGCCTGCCTGTGTACCTGTGATCTCTGTCTGTCAAATAAATAAATAAAATCTTAAAAAAAAAAAAAAAAAAAAAAAAAAAAAAAAGAATGACTAAAGGAAGTTCCCTAAACAGAAAGGAAATGAAAAGAAAGAAATCTTGGAATATCATGAAGGAAGGAAGACTCTGTTAAGCAAAAATATGAGTAAATGCAGTAAAATTTCCTTCTCCTGAATTTTCTAAATTACATTTGATGTTCAAAGCAAAAATCGTAACACTTTCTGATGTGGTTCTAAATGCGTATAAAAATCTTTTAGATGGTTATGTTATAAACAGAGGAAGATAAAGGGATGTAAAAGGAGGTAACGTTTCTATACTTCACTCAAACTGGTAATATTATAATACTGGAGACTGTGATATTACCTCTATATAATTTAATACCTATAGCAATCACTAAAAAAGTTATGCAGAGGGGCACCTGGGTGGCTCAGTCAGTTAAATAGCCAACTCTGGATTTCAGCTCAGGTTGTGATCTCAGGGTCCTGAGACTGAGCCTCATGATGGGCTCTCTCTCAGGCTTTCCCCCTGCTTGTGCATGTTCTCTCTCTCTCTCAAATAAATAAATCTTTAAAAGGGGAGGCACCTGGGCGGATCAGTTGGTTAAGCATCTATCTATGGCTCAGGTCATGGTCTCAGGGTCCTGGGATCAAGCCCTCCATTGGGCTCTCTGCTCAGTGGGGAGGCTGCTTCTTCCTCTCATTCTACCTCTGTGTGCTCTCTCTCTCTCTCAAACAAATAAAATCTTAAAATATATATATAAAACAAAACAAAACAAAACAAAACTGGGGCCCCTAGGTGGCTCAGTCAGTCAAGTGGCCAAGTCTTGATTTCAGCTCAGTTCATGATCTCAGGGTCCTGGGATTGAGCCCCCATGTTGGTCTCTGTGCTCAGTGGGGAGTCTGCTTAGAGTTCTCTCTTCCTTTCTTTTTGCCCCACCCTACTCCTCCTCCTCCCAGCTCACACTTGCTCACTCTCTCTCCCTAAAATAAATAAGCCTTAAAATTTAAAAAAAAAAAGCTACACAGAGAGATGCACTCAGAAAGTCTACAGGTAAGACTTACTGTGGTGATTATTTTACAATACACAAATATTAGATGATTATGTTGTACACTTGAAACTCTGTACTATGTCAATTATATCTCAGTTTAAAAACTGCTACAGATAAATAAAATGGAATTCTAGGGCATCTGGGTGGCTCAGTAGTTAAGCATCTGCCTTCGGCTCAGGTCATGATCCCAGCATCCTGGGATCCAGCCCCGGATGGACTCCTGCTCTCTGGGAAGCCTGCTCCTCCCTCTCCCACTCCCCCTCTCTGTCAAATAAATAAATAAATAAATAATCTTTTTTAAATTGCCTTAAAAAATAGCGATAATTACATTATTGTAAATGGTCTAAATATGTTAATTAAAAGACAGAGATTGGCTGAAAGGAGTAAAAAATATAATGCAACAATATGCGGTCTACAGTAAACTCATGTCAAATATAATAATATAGGTAGGTTGAAAGTAAGAGAGTGTTAAAAAGGATTATCATGTAAAATTAATTAAAGAAAATCAGAAATGACTACAAAACTATCAGATAAAGTAGTTCTTTGGAGCAAAGTTCTTTGGAGCAAAGAAATTACCAGGGACAGAGAGGAACACAATATAATTATAAAAGGATCAACCCACCAAGAAAACAGCAATCCAAATTGTGTATGCACCAAACAACAGAGCTCAAAATATGTGAAGAAAAACAGGAAAGAATTGGGAAAAGAAATAAATCCACAATTACAGTTGAATAACAAGCAGAATCGGTAGAATAACTAGACGGAAAATCAATAAGGATGGAGAAGAATTCAACATCATTAACTAATAGAACACCCCATCCAACAACAACAGAATATACCTTATTTTCAAGTACCCTTAGAATGTGTATCAAGATAGACCACATCCTGAGTCATAAAACAAACATCAACAAATTTAAAAGAATAGAAATTATACAGAGTGTATTATCTGACTACAATGAAATCAAACTATTTATATATAAATTTATAATAAAAATTTATAAATTTATAATAAAAAGATAACAGAAAATCCTCCAAACACTTGAAAACTGAACACACTTCTAAATAATTTAACAGTCAAAAGGGAACTCAAGGGAAATGAAAAAATACATTGAACTTAATAACAATGAAAACATACCAAATTTGTGGGATGCAGCTGAAGCAGTGCCCACAGGAAAATTTATAGCATTAGATGCATGCATTAGAAAAGAGGGAAAAATCACAAATCAATAATCTAAGCTCCCATCTCAAGAACCCAGAAAAAGATGAGCAAAATAAACCCAAACAAACAGGAAGGAGAACATAATGAAGAACAGAATTCAGGGGCTCCTGGCTGACTCAGTCAGTGATGTGTGTGACCCTTGATCTTGGAGTTGTGTGTTTGAGCCCCACGTTGGGTGTGGAAATTACTTAAAAATAAAATCAATCATAAAAAAAAAAGAAAAGAAAAGACAGAAATCAATACATTTAAAACAGAAAAACAAGGATAATCAATTTAACAAAGAGCTAATTCTTTAAAAAGATCAAGAGAAAGGACAAGCCTTCAGCAAGACTAACAAAGAAAAAGACATATGACATAAGTTACCAATACCTGGAATGAAATAGAATATCACTACAGGCCCTGCAAACATCAAACAGATAATAAGGAAATACTAAATAAATTTGACATGGACAAAAGTGACCAATTACTCAAAAAACACAAACTATCATAACTCATCCAATATGAAGTAGATACATTTAATCACCTCTAATTATTAAGGAGATTGAATTCAGAATTTGCAAACTCCCCCAAAAGAAATCTCCAGGCCCAGATGGTTTGCTTCACTGGAGAATTATACAGACTTTTAAAGGAGAATTAACACCAGTTTTACATCATGTCTTTCAGGAAAGAGGAAAAGGGAATACTTCCATCTTTTTGAAAATGTCATGGAACTAAGAAGTTCCCCAAGCAAAGAGCAGAGGCCAGAGTGGTGTGGGGGCTGCCACAAAGCCTATCAGCCTGGTTTCCTTCTGCCTGAGACAGTAATGCCTTGTGGACCATGAAGAGGCTGGGAGGACCCAGACTCGCATGGCTGGGGCAGCAGTAGGGGCTGTGGCAGGCATGTTGGTGGCTCTGTTTAGTTTCTGGTAAGGGCAGCAGAGCTGATGTGAGCAGGCTTCTTGTGGCAAGACTTAGACTGGGGTTCAAGGCAGGTTCTCTTAGAACCTGCAGGTTTTCCAAGCCTGGTTTTGCAGCCTTCCATCAGTTCACTGAGTTACCAACATATCTGATAGTCTTTCCCTATGAGCTTACACAGGCTCAGGCTCCTCCGTACCGCTGGCACAGGTGACCATCACAAGCTCTCTGGGTTGCCGCTCTGACTCAAGAGTGCGGAGTTACCCTGCTCCTTCTGCCTGCATGGTTGCTGCAGCTAACCACCATCCAGCCCACACCCATCATCCTACAAGGTCTATTTCTCATGCCACCTCCTCCATGGAACCTTCTTGGATTTCTCTAGGGAAATAGTATCCCCCTCCTTGAAATTCCCGACTCTTGGGGACTTAACACTTCCCACCTTAGATCACGGCTTGTGTGTGACTTACCTTCTCTGTCAGGTGATAAGCCCTTGAGGTTAATCCCACTTCCCCCCCACCCCTTCTCCTGGGCTAGTCCTCCACACTGTGGGCTCTTCCACACTGAAGAGTGCTCAATAAATGCCTATAAATAGATCCCCACAGTCTGCCTAGATTAGGCGTTCTCAGGATCCTGGCAGCCCGAGAGTGGAATGTGCATTTTTTTGGACACAAAGCCCATGACTTTCATCAAATACCTGACACTATTCTACATACTTCCCCTATATGAGCTCATTTAATCATTGTAAGAACCCTAGGAGGTAGGTACTATTATTATCCTCATTCTATAGATGAAGAAACAAAGACTCAGAGAGGTTAAATAGCACACCCCAAAGTTATACAGCTGGAAAGAGCAGACATCAGAATTTGCACCCAGTGAATCTGGTCTCTGTGCACGCTCTGAACCACTAGACTGACAGCCTCTCCTGGGATCTCCTGGACACACTACAGGGGGCTGGGCCGACTGGGCTGTCTACAGACTGGGTGGGTGCCAGGGTGGGGTCAGGGTAGCTAGAGGTCTGCTGACAAGTTTCCCCTCCACCGCCGGGGGGCAGGGTGGGCAGTGGCTCGGATACACACCAGCTACCTCCTAGGAAATGTGGAGACCAGGGTAAGCCACCCAAGCTGCCAGGGCCAGTGGCTGACAAAGCCCACTGTTGAGCTGGTCGGGGCTTTCTTGGGGCTGTGCCCAGGCCAACCACATCTGGAGCCAGCTACAGGAGAAAAGCAGGGCGGCCTGGAGCAGAAGACAAACTGGGCCTCCCTCTATCATTATGGAGGGCCCTGACTGCAAGACAGCAAGGCAGGTGTGCGACACAGGGAGGCGGGCGCATACCAATAGCCCCCCCCCCCCGTTAGGGGCTGGGCTAGGAAGGGCTGGGCTAGAGGAGAGGCGGGGCAGGAGCTACATCTGGGTTTACGTGGGGTCAAATGCCCCCCTCTTCAGATACGTGAATACGGCAGAAATGCACGCACGCACTCATCAGAAGACAACAAATTCTCGGGGGGGTAGCAGCCATATGCTGGGAATTTGGTACTCCAGGGTAGGCTCCCTGTGGTCCACCTGGGCCTGATGTCTTGCTGTCTGTATGTCCTCTACATTAGGGTATCCGGCCTCCATGGTAAATTCCTGTGCCCATGTAATTCAATCGGAGCTTGACCAACGCAAACAAGCACCATGTTGGGGCTCTGAGCCAACTCTGCTGGTTGACTTGCAAGGGGAGGTCTCCTCCATGGTGTCCCCCCAGTGATGCCCGTGGTTTCAGGCTACACAGGCCCTGGGCTCTGAGCTAACAATGTCCAGCTCAGGCTCCTCGGGGGCTTCTCTTGGAAAGGATGGGATAGGGAGCGGTAGGAGCCAGACAGCCCTCGAGGAGATGGCTCCTGGGCCAGTAAGAGACATGACTGCCAAGAAGAGCAAAGCTGGATACCATCCCACAGCCCAGGGCATCTGCTCAAGGAGTGAGGGTCTCAGTGCTCCAGGAAAAAATGAATCTGGGTGTCCTCCTGGCACTGTTTAGAGAAGGCCACTGTATTGCCTCATATGTGGCCTTGTAAGGACTGGCTGGCAGCAGGTCAGACAGGTCCTGCTGTCCCCACTTCGCTGATGGCAGCGGAGGCCAAGAGGAATCAGAGCCCAGATATCCAGACTCCAGGTCTGGAACTCAGCCGACAACAGAAGCCAGCATGGGACACACAGTCCTGTGGCCTGGAGAAGTCTGGCCATCGCGGAACCCACACGCGGCACCTAGCAGGCCTCTGCCTTCAGAGGCCCGCAGAGCCCTGCTCCCCCAGCTTCCTTACTCCCCCACTGGAGATCCCACGCTTTTCTCCTTTAGTATCTGACCATACTCTCATCCACGGACAACATGAATGGGACGCTCTCTCAGCGGTCAACCATTCCCAACGGGGGCACGGGGCACTGCACAGACGCCCCTTCCCACTAGACGGTTGGACCATCTGCTGGTGTTTCCACTCCAAGAGCTTGTAACCGTTCCACTGTGACCAAGAGCCCTGCAGAGGCCATTCTTGCAGCTAGATCTTTGTATGTCTTGCTGATCACTTACTGTGGATAAATTCCTATGTAATCCCGCTTTAACAGTGGATAAACAAAACCAAAATAGGGAATGGAAATTTGCTGCAAAAGAAATATAAAGGCTATAAGTGATTCTAGGCAAAACAGAAAGGCTGGCCAGGGCCCCAGACCTTGACTGTGAATAATTGAGGGGCCCCTGCAGGGCCACAGCTGGGCTTCTGTGGCCGGCAACTCAAGGATAGGTCTAGGGTGCTTACTTTGTGGTCCCCTTTCATCTGGGATCTCAGTGTGGCGGAAAGCCTGGCTCCTACACCCTGGCCGCAGGATCTCCATTCCTCCTGCCTGGAACCTGGCAGTGCCTGGAACACGGAAGGTTCTCGAAAGATGCTCAACATCGGTCTGCAGGCGCCATTGGCCATGATGACATAGGAGAAGGAGCTGTCCTTTATTTAGTGGCACCTGCTACATGTCAGGCCCCGTGCTAGGAACCCTGCATCCACGACCACACTCAGCATCTGATCTGATTCTCACAGCAATCCCAACTCTATGTCTGCTTGACTAAGGACCCCGAGGTCAGCCTGACTCCCACGTCCTCACACTGCAGGCGTGTTCAATCCACTGGCGGATCTAGAGACCTGGGACCCACTGCCTCTGGGCCCACGTAGCTCATAGTGCACGTCGAGCACTCTGCTCTTTCCAAACCAGTGGTTGCCAGACCCGGCAGGCCAGATGCGGCGCTTGGCAGGGACAGAAGCAGGCACAAGCCACCTCCACCCTGGCGGAAATGGGTGCCTGGGATTCTGTGAAAGCTCAGGAAGCCGGAGGGCTCTGTTGCCTTAGCAACAAGTAACCAGGGTCAGCTGCAGAGCACAGCCGCTGCAGGGCTACATGGGAGAAAACAGGCCAGGCTGTCAGGCCTGAGGTTGCAGGGGTGGAGGACCCACATTCCTTCTTGACCTGTGCTTCCAGGAACAAGCCTGCCTCTGCTCAGAGAGCAGATCCCAAGAGGCCGGGAGGCTCGAGTGCCGGGTGGTCTCTCCCAGATCAGAGGGGGAAAGACCCTTCAGCATCAGCCAGGCAGTAAACAGGGTGGAAAAGCTTTGTCCTGCCCCCAGGGCACCAGGCAAATGTCCCCAGTCTCTCTGTGGTTCCAGCATGCGCAGGCCTGAAGACTGAGCCCCTACCCCATCCTCTCTAAGGACAGATTCCCAGCTGGCATCGGGCCTCTTCCCAGAGACAGACCTGTACTTCTCACAGGGGGGTCCTGCAGAGGCCAGAGGCAAGGCTGGGGGGTGTGACCAGACACCCGCCGGAATTAAGAGGGGGCCAGAATTCAGGGCTGTCTTGATGAGCAAGCCCTTGGAGGCTGGGAGGAGGGGCCCGACCCTGGCAGTTGCTTGCTCTTTGGGTTTGGGGGGTGTGCCCTGGGCCGAGCTTGCATGTAGGCCATGGGTTCCTACCAGGTAGGGAGGGAACATGCTTCCTTCCACCTGCTCCAATTTTTTTTGTTTGGCGTTTTTCAGGTCAGCTTAATCAGGACACACAGGCGTCCAGAGCCACTCCCACCCAGGGGGGCTCTAGTGCCTCTCTCATAATAAATAACAAGTCCTATAAATAATAAATCATAAATCATAATACATCAAACGAAGCCAGTATTTTACAGGGAACACATTTTTTTCATACATTGTTTCATTTGGCTCCCATGAGAACCGGGTGAGCTGCGCAGGCCAGGTGGGAACTGCATTTTGCAGGTAAGACCATAAATTTAAAACTACAACAGCGCACTAAATCATCCACCGGTCAGAACCCAGAGATCTGGCTTTCTGCCTCTGAGCCTTCATTCTTTTTTATGCGGCTGTGGTCTTAGAAGATGTCCTGCTGAGCTAAGAGAGGACTGTGACAGAGGAGGCGGAGGGGACTTCTTAACGCAGAGGTGATGAACTATGTTCATGCTGCCCCCCTCCCAGACATAGGACTGTGTCCCCCTCTTCAGGCTGCCCCACAAGGGAGTACAGAGAAAGGGGCAGCTCCCTGAGTCACCACATGTTCCCCAGATAGCACTCTCCCTCCCAAAACAGTTCCATAAATCCGTTCCTCAAACTTAAGGATGAACCACTTGTCCCTACAACTGCTCCCTCCACCCCACACACCCCAATTCTTTATGTGCGACCTCTGGATCCATGGCGAGAATCTGACCCACCGAGGTTTGTGACAGGTTTGTGATCTCTGTTCTTCAGCGCTGTCTCGGGTCAATCACTTAGACTTATACCACACTGTATGAATTCAGACCACACCTGAAATAGCGAAAGAGAGTGGAAATATACCTAAATGACCACAAATGTTCCAAATGGGAAAAAAAAGCTCAGGTCTGGCCCATGGAACGCTGCTCAGTTTTTCTGTGTGTTTTGTGTTTGTTTTTTTTTTTTAACCCTTTCTATTTATCTTTTTTTTTTTTTAAGATTTTATTTATTTATTTGACAGAGAGACACAGCGAGAGAGGGAACACAAGCAGAGGGAGTGACAGAGGGAGAAGCAGGCTTCCCGCCCAGCAGGGAGCTCTATGCAGGGCTCCATCCCGGGACTCTGGGATCATCCATCCCCGAGCTGAAGGCAGAGGCTCAACAACTGAGCCACCCAGACGCCCCTCTATTTATCTTTTTATTTTTGATTAACTTTTCCGGAAAACCATCTTAAAATTAGAGAAAAGTTTTCAGGTTTTACAAGAACTGTGTTCCCCTAAAGCATCTGAGGGTAACTCGCTGACATTCTGCCATCATCCCTGATTGCTTTAGTGTGTCTTTCCTACGAGGGGACACATTCTGCCTGGCTTCCCTAGGAAGGTCACGCTCAGAAAACGAACACCAACGCATTCTATCACCTCATTCTCGTATCCTTTGCCAGTATTGCCCCTTGTCCGTAGTGGCCTGTACAGCGAAGAGATCCTGTTCAGACCCACAGGCTACATCTACTTGTCCTGTGTCTTCCTAGCTAATTTTTTAAAGGCTTTGTTTATTTGAGACAGAAAGAGCGAGCGAGCACGAGTGAGCGTGAACAAGAGTGGGGGGAGGGACAGTGGGAGAGGGAGAATCTCAAGCAGACTTTTCTCTGGGCATGGAGCCCAATGCGGGGCTGGATCTCATGACCCTTTGGGCATCCCTGGTGCTCGGTAAACATGCATGCTCTAAGATCCCCAGTGTCAGACATCAAAAACTTTCCTAAACCAGAGCCTCCTTGGGGCAGGGCCTGGCCTCAGAGGCCTCTGTCCTCTGTGAACCCCCGTTGCCCTGGGGTGGCAGGAGGTGGCCAGACCAACTCCCACTGGGCTAACCTGTCCCAGGAACCCACCCCCCCCAGCAGCCACAGACCTTGACGGGTCTGAGCGTCTCTGGCCAGGACTGGCTGTTCACTGCAGGCAAGCTTTCAGCCCTGAGGACTGCTGATGGTGCCGAACAGAAGTCTTGGGGGGTGAGGGAAGAGCCCGGATTTGTCCAGCACAGGGAGGAAATGAGGTTCTTCTCAAGCATCCTGCTAATGAACAGGAAGCAGCTGGGAGGAGTAGGGAGGTGGGAGGCCTCACCCTGCACAACCGCCCAGGCTCTGTGCCCACCTATCATGCCTTCCAGTCTGACTTTCTTCCCCTGGGCCTGTCATTCAAGCCCAGTGACCTAGAGGAAGCCCCCCCAAACTTCTGTGTATACATGAGGCACATCTGGACTTCCAGACCAGACAGATGTTCTAGGGAAGAGAGGGATCACCAAGCAGCCTGAGGCCCAGAGACCCCTCCGACAGAGCCCTCCTTCCTGAAACCATGCTCTTGGGACAGGCCCTGTGCCAACACGCATTTCTCGCTCATCCTACTGAACCTTCAGAACTCAATGGAGTGCGCACGATGAATACTCCCATTTTATAGATGAGGCACTGAGGGAGCTAAAGCTACATGCCTGACAGCCACAGTCATCCCCAAGCCTGTGTCTGCTTGATCCCGTTGTGCAGTCGGCAGGTTTGTGGTCACGTGTGCGCACGTAGCCACGGAAGAAGACAGGACCTGCACTGGACCCAGATGTGACCAGACATGTCACCATCCACCAACTCCGAAAAGAACACATACAGCATGCCACAAGGATTTCAGAGGCAGCCGTGGGAGGTGGAGGGCGGTCTGCCGAAGCTGTGTTACTAGGCAGGCTTTGAGCATTCAGAAATCATGGTTCCCGGGGTCTGAGGCTGCCAGCCCAGATCTCCCAAGGGGAGAGACAGCTCACTCGGGAAAGGAAGAGCTGCCCCAGGACCACCACTGGCCTGGGGGCTTGCTCTGGGCTAGAAGAGCAGTGGGAGGCCCTCAGCAGCTGCCCCCCACTGCCTCCCTTCTCTTTGTCAGCCCGGGATGTCCCTATTCAGCAGCTCCTTGGGATGTCCCTATTCAGCGGCTCCTTTGACACAGCGCAAGCAGCCCCATGGCCGAACAACTTCCAGGACCTCTGAGGCCACACAGCTTGCTTTCCATTGCGGGGTCTGGACGGAGGGAAGGTGGTGACGCATACCACACAGCCGACCAAAGCACTTAGTGGGGCTCAGTCTCGGGTGTTCTTCCTCATATGGGTCAGTAACCTTTGCTCCTTACCATATAGAAAAAGGGCATTCTATTTTTTTTTCTTTTTTTTTTTTTTAAAAGATTTAATTTATTTATTTGACAGACAGAGATCACAGTTGGCAGAGAGGCAGGCAGAGAGAGAGAGAAGGTGAAGCAGGCTCCCTGCTGAGCAGAGAGCCCGATGTGGGGCTCGATCCCAGGACCCTGAGATCATGACCTGAGCCGAAGGCAGAGGATTAACCCACTGAACCACCCAGGCGCCCCGGGCATTCTATTTTTTATTTTTTTTAAAGATTTTATTTATTTGACAGAAACAGCAAGAGAGGGGGAACACTAGCAGGGGGGATCTAGTGAGAGAGCTAGGAGAGGGAAAAGCAGGCTCCATGCTGAGCAGAGAGCCTGATACAGGGCTGGATCCCAGGACCCTGGGATCATGACTTGAGCCGAAGGCAGACACTTAAGGACTGAGGCACCCAGGCGCCCCAGAGAAAGGACATTCTAGATGCGAGTCCAGAAGGCGCCCAAATCTGGAAGCTGCGAGCCATGGGTACAGACCCTGGGAAACCAGGTGTCTACGGACTGGGAGGAAGCCACAGCCTCTCCTGGGCAGACACCGGCCAAGCTGGATCTGAAAAGAGATCCACCTCGCTGTGGCCCTGACCACTTTGGGTACATCAGTGCCGTCCACACACACGGTAGATCTTCACTACTGGTTAAATTCGACCAAATGGATCCCTGTGGTGCTTCTCTGAGTTCTGTTACCAACAGACCCCACAGGGGGGGCAGAGCCCATCCAGCTGCACCTGTCAGGCCCTGCACCTGGTCACCCATTTCCTCCTGAGCGGGCAGTGAACCCCACTGATCTCTGCAGGTCAAGGTCCCTCTGGCCCAGCCCCAAGTCCGGGCACAGCACCATCCGAAAAACAACAGAGATAACCCTCTACGCCAACAGAAGCTGTTGCTGGGAACAGGGTGGGGTGATTGTCCCCCCTCCCCCACAGCTGATGGCTTTCCCGTGGTGTGAGGCAGGAAGGGCAGGGTGTGGAGGGTGTGAGGCGAAGATCCTAATCAGAGTCCCGTGGAGAGCAGCAGTGTCTTTTTATCTTCCCGTGGCTGGGGCTGGTGGGTGGGGGAAGGCAACTATTCCAGAATGCGGACGAAGTCATCACCCTGTGGTCCGGGGACTATAGGTGAGGAGGAATCCTAGATAGTTGAGGAAACTAAAAAAGTTTGAAAATGATGCCTACAGAGCCCTGATGGGAAAAATACGGTGATCGTATTAAGCAAAAAACCAAAACCAGGAACTTGTATGCAGAGTATAATATCAACTGTGAGGCAAAAAACTTGCCTTAAAAAGAAGAAAAGACGGACAGCTGGGTGGCTCAGCCGGTTGGGCGTCTGCCGTCAGCTCAGGTCATGATCCCAGCGTCCTGGGATCGAGTCCTCATCGGGCTCCCTGCTCCGCGGGGAGCCTGCTTCTCCCTCTGCCTGCTGCTCTCCCTGCTTGTGCTCACACACACTCTCTCTCTCTCTTTAACAAATAAAGTCTTTAAAAAAGGAGAGAGAGAAAAGACTAGAAGAAAATGTGAACAGAGCTTGCTTCTGGAGTGGGGGATCATGGCTATTTAAAGCTTTTCCATTTTCCTGTGATGAGTTCTGTTAACCAGGAAAGAAAACCCTAGTTAAAATTCAGGGGAATAAAGGAACCATGCGTTAAGGGACCCAGGGAAGAGGAGGTCTGTGAGCGCGAGTGAGCAGGGGAAGACAGCGCTGCGTGTGAACGCTACTAGGGGAGAGACAGGATGGAGACCGTCTCCTCGGAAGAGCACAGCCTCAGTACAAGGGAGGGGTACACGGGACAGCTGAGTGTCCATGGACACTGAGGGGCAGAAGGAGCCAAAGGTGGGGGGGTTGAGGGAGACAGAGGTGGGGGTAGGGGCGGGCTTCGTAGGGTTCCTGGGTGCAACTGGGCCTCCTGCAGGCCTTCACAGGGAACTGGGAGGTCCAGGGAGCCGCTGGGGGTTCCGTGGGGCATGTGGAGGGGTCCTCCACATTCACTGTGCTCATTCAGAGTGAGCAGCTGAAGTGCCAGGAGAGGGGGCCTGCCCCTTGGCAGAAACCATCACACAGCACGTCTGTCGGGGGAGCGCTGGACGGACGGTGGGGCAGAGTGTGGCCCTGGCACCCCCAGGAAGGAGTGTGGGTGCAGTAGGGAGGGTTAGGGGCTGTGGGGGAGGGGGCATAGCCAGGAATCTCAAAGAAAGAACCAGCCGGAGCCTGGACATGAAAGAGGGTGGCTGCATTTCAAATTGGTCTTTTAAAGAAAAGTCTGAGAGGTGCTGAGGGGCATTTGGGCATTCATTTCTGGTTCAGTTCAGTGAACTGGGGGTTGGGGGAAATGTCTGGCGCCTATGAAATGCTGCTCTGAAGCCACGAGGCCCCTAGAGGTCAAATCCACCTCATCTCGTGGCCTGGGGTCCTGCCTGTGACTATGCGGGCCTCAGTTTCCCCCAGAGAGGCAGGGGGTGGGTGACAGCCCTTCTATTATGCTCAGGTCTCGGGGGCTCTGCTAATAAAAATGATTGTAAAACGCTTTGCAAATAGTGAGGCTGCCTCACAACAGAAGCGATTCTTTCCCACAGAGGGGGTTCAGTTCCTGCGGGGACCCGCTTGGAACCTCTCTGCCCTCCGAAGAAGGGGCCCTTCTGTTCCCTTGTGATCTCGGTGAATGCTGTGTCCCTGGGATAGCCATGGGCCGGGCCCCATGCCCGCTGCTGGCAGCCGCCCTCACACAACACAAGGGGAACTTTGTGCATCTCCCAGGCCTGGAGTCACAGCTGCCAAGAGCAGGATCTGCTTCTCCTGGGCCAGGGGAGGAAATCGAGGCACAGGGAGAGAGAGGGAGGGAGAGGGACAGAGCCCCGTGCAAACCAGAAAAATGGCATTAATAACTGACAAAGGAGGGGTGCCTGGGTGGCTCAGTGGGTTAAAGCCTCTGCCTTCGGCTCAGGTCATGATCCCAGGGTCCTGGGATCGAGCCCCGCATCGGGCTCTCTGCTTGGCAGGGAGCCCGCTTCCTTTCTCTCTGCCTGCTTTTCTGCCTACTTGTGAACTCTGTCAAAATAAAAAAATAAAATCTTTAAAAAAAATAAATAGCTGACAAAGGAAGGACGATAAACAATAACCTAATGTTCATGAGCTCTGAGTGTGTGTCCTTCACTTTGCCAGTCTTATCTTTTTAAAAAATATCTCTGTCTTCCTCCCAAGAACACTTGATGATAGGGACCTTTCTTATTCCCTATGGGAGACGAACAACGGACCCCAAAGAGGTCGGCGCCCTAACACTCAGAACCCACGAATCTGTTACCTGAAGTGGCCAAGAGCCTCCGCAGATGTATTGGGGGTTAAGGACGCTGTGATGGGGAGATTATCCTGGATTATCCACGTGGGCCCAATCGAATCCCACAGGAGTCCTTAAAAAGCAGACAGGTTTCCGGCTGCAGAGGGCCAGAGACACAGCAGTGGGAACATGAGAGGGACTTGACCTACTTTCACTGGTGTTGAAGCCAGAGGAAGGGGCCACGAACCAAGGTGTAAGACTGGCTTCTAGAATCTGGGAAAGTCAAGGCAACTGACTCAGGAACACGGCACCGCCAACATCTTGATTTTAGCTTTGTGATACCCTGCCGGACCTGGGACCCCCAGAGCCATGTGATGATGAACCTGTGTTGTCCCAGGCCACTGCGCTGGTGGTCATTTGTGACAGCAGTGATAGGAAATGAATACGCTCCCCTTGCTAGGTAAGGGCACTGAGACTCCGAAGGGGAAGGCCTCATCGCTAGAAAGGGTGGGGGGAGCTGAGCCTTCCCTCGTCCTCCCCACGCGGGAGCGGACACCTGCTCAGCGTGAGGCTCGGGGGTCCCCAGCCGCTCCGTCTGCCTGCACCCCCTCTGCCTGTCGCTGCTGTGGCATCCGGCCCTCCGAAGCCCCCCTCTTCCGCACGTCCCCTCTGGCCGGCCATCCAGCCCTCACGGACACGTGAATCCTGCCCTCAACGCTGCAGACGGGGAAATTGAGCTCAATGCAGAGGGGTGGCAGTCACAGAGTCACAGGGAGCCTCTGCTTCCCCGGTTCCATCTTTCCTTCAGGTCTGGCAGGTCCTGGGGCTCCCCTTGCCGTGCCCGTGGCCCCTGAAGCAGACCCGGGCAGCAAATAGGAGTCAGCGCCTCCCAGTACTCGCCCCCTGGCCCAGATCCAACAACTTCTCCCAGCCTGGGCGCCGCCAAGGAAGATCACGTCAGGGTGGTGACCGGCTATGCAAGGCAGCAGGCGGGCCTCTGTCGGCCAGGCCAGGTCCGGGGTCCAGAGGCTCTCAGAGATTTCTCCGGGGGACACAGGCTTCCTGCTGCCGTGTGGACACGCAGGAGGCATGAGACCGGGGCAGCGACCTTCAGCTCCCATGCTGGCTTCCTCAGCATGTTCACACTGTCCTGTCACCTCTCAATTAGTCAGTCACTTCCCCAACACGTCCTCCCTCTTCGCCACAAGCCCAGGACGGCTCAGTCAGGGGCCATCCTAATACTCCTCACCAGGTGTTCTGGCAAAACCGTCGATAATGCCAATGCATCACCTCATTGACCCGGCCACCCCCTAGTGCTATCTGCATCCCCACTTCTCAGCAGAGGAAACTCGGGCTCAGACAGATGGTCCAAGATCGTCCAGGCAAGGAGAGTCCGGGATCTGGACTAAGGTGTGACTTCAGACCCACCGTCCCTCCTGGTGACTCACTGATCTCTTACTGACAAAACACGGTAGACAGAACCTGTCCCACCCCTCCCCACCTCCCCACTCCAGGCCGGCTCACCTCCAGGCATCCACCCCAGTCCAGGAGAAAGCATCACCGGCTTTCTCACCAGAGTCCTCCTGGGCTCAAACAGAATGGTGGCCACAATCCATTTGTGTATATTCTCAGAGTGACTTGCTAGTAAGGATGATGCTTTTGGCCCCACTCAGAGGGAAGCTGGAGGCTGGTGTGAGAACATAATGTCACCAAGCAGTCAGCCCTGCCAGGGTCCCTTCTGTCTCTTCCTGCTGAGATGCAGCTGTGCCCTATGGGAGGGCAGCACTGCCCAGCCAGGCCTGGCCCACCAACCCGTGCGGCCCAGCTGCTGGCGGGCTGCTATGCTGGAGGGGTGAGTCACAGAGCCTGGAATCCAAAGCCTTCCAGGCCTCTACCCACCCCAGCCAACTCGGCATCTGCCCTCCAGATGTCTCCACTGCAGAAACACCTTCTGCCAACAAGGACCCAACACCAAGGTCAGGAGGCATACTCGACGCCTGAAAAACGCCTTCAGAGCCCGCCGAGCGTGTGGCATTCCAGCGTGTGGCATTCGTTACCTGCCCTTCTTGGTGAATCAGTGATTCTCAAACCCAACTGCTCTTAATTCTTAGGTGTCTTTGTCCTGACCTTGGACATCTTACTCCCGAATGGTGCTGACTGCCTGAGGGCCTAAGCAGAGGCAGCTCCCAGTCTGATGCCTTCACGGAGCTCCCACTTTAACGAGCAAGGCATAGTTGCTATGCTCACGGAGGCTCAAGGAAGAGTGGGGGAAACAGAGCCCTTGCTCTCCAGTAAACCCCAAACTGACGGGGCAGACAGCCCGCTAGAACGTAGCAGAACCAGGAATCACAGCCAGGTCTGTGCGTGCCCACATTCTGCTTCTGCGAAACACGGCCTGTGATGGGGGCACAGGCCTTACCTCTGCTCCCATCATCTTTTAGCCTGTGGGCGGCTCCTTCCTGTAGGCAAATCGCCATTCTCACAATATTGGAAAGTGACCACATTTAGGACAATCTCAGTGGTTGACAACATCCCACTGTCCCAGCAGCAGACGGGACTGCCAACATAGTCTCTTAGTTTACTTAGTTATTAAAGATTTTGTTTATTTTTTTTTAAGTAAACTCTCCACCCAGCATGGAGCTCGAACTTATGACCCCAAGGCTGAGACTCACATGCTCTACCAACGGAGCCAGCCAGGCGCCTCCAACACTGTCTCTTTAAAACAAGGAGGAGCCCCCTGGGTGGCTCAGTCGGTTAAGCATCTGCCTTCGGCCCAGGTCATGATTTCAGGGTCCTGGGATCGAGCCCTGCATCAGGTTCCCTGCTTGGGGCAGGGGAGAGGGAGGTGGGGAGTCCGCTTCTCTCTCTCCCTCTCCCTGCCCCTGCTTGTGTTCTGTCTCTCAAAAAATAAATGAAATCTTTGAAAGGAGAAAAAAACAAACCAAGGAGGACTCCCAGCAGAACTCCTGTCCTCCCTGCAAGTTCTGCTGCCTGTGAGCTTTGCCCACCATGGAGACTCCTGTGGTCAAGGACTCTTTGGGGCCTGAGCAAGAGAAGGTTCCGAGCACCAAAGGCCCCCTCACCCCATGTGAGCCCCAAGCCAGCCGCTGGATGAAGGCACGGCTCGGGACCTCTGGAAAGGATAATGACCGGGGAGCAGGACGGGAAGGCCTGTGGTAGTGGAAAATGCGGGAGAAGTGCTGACTATGCTCCCCGAGCCCACTGTCTGTACTGTGGCACCCAGGCTGGCCTGGAACAGCAGCCTGGCCTTCCCGTCACCGAGCCAGAGCCCTGGGAGGCCTCAGGGCTCCTGGCACAGATCCTGAAGCTCTCTGTGGCTCCTCTGTCCCAGGAAAGGGGCTCCGAGGAGAGGGGAGAAAGAAACGCTGCCACGCGGCAACAGAGATCCAGATTGTCCAGATCCTGGTTTCTTTCCATGGGAACAGTGACTTGGGCCCTAAAGGAATGGGAGACAGGGTTTCATTAAATTCCTGCCTCTTGGGGCCTGCTAGGGGGGTATGGAACCCTGGGCCCAGGGCCAACTCCAGCTCCTCCTCTGCCTCACTCTGTGGCGTGTCGTTCCCCTTGGCATCCCAAACCGGCCCAGATGCAGGGTTACTGGGCTTCTGCCTGTCAATCCCTGGCCCCCGGGAGAGCCGCCAGCCTGAGTGACTTGGGGGGTGGGGGAGGGGCTCTGCCCATCTGCAATGGGGCAAGTTGTTCTGGCCTAGCAGGAAGGCTGGAAGGCTGTGCTGACGGTGGAGGAAAGCTGGTCCTGGCTAAGAGCCTCCTAACCGAAAGGGGAGCAGATCCCAGAACCAGAACCCTGGAAAATCTCTGACCCGTTGCTCTTGCCAGCCAAGAGTCTCCTAGCCTGCTCCATATCCTTCACCCAAGATACTCAATGAGCTTTACATCCTGAAAAACAAAGCCTAAAAAGGAGAAGGTGGTGGGGAGGTGGGCTCAGTGGCAGGTGGAACCAAAATCAAGAATAAGAGACTTTTTGGTGCCACCCGGGAAACTGGAGGCAAGCCTGGCACCCAGGGAGACAAACACAGCTTGCTCCCCAATGCTGCTGACCCAATGCCCCCTGGCTGACCCATTGTGCCAGGCCATCCGGTGAGGGCAGGGCGCCCCCAGCACCAGAGCCTACCTTCCCTGCACTTTCCTCCAGTCTGGAGAAGAGGAGAGAGGCGCAGGGCCTGCTTCCCCAGCCCGAGAAAGGTGCGAGAAAGATGGGAGAAAGATACGAGAAAGATACGCAGCAGCAAGCTGTCTGCACAGGAGAGGAGGGCGTGGGGATCCGGCTGGCTTCTGCTGGGCAACTGTACCCTCTGGCGGTAGCACAGGAAAATGCAAGGGCATGCAGACAAAGGGCGAGCCAGATCCGTTTTTTCCCTTTCCCAGAATCCCTCCACGCAGCCTCTATGAAGCACCTACTGGCGGATGGCACTGGGCCCTGTGCAAAGACAAGTGGACAGACACCACCCTCTTCTCGAGGGCTTCTAAACGAGACCCACGCGGGAGAGAGGCAAGCCGTCCTTGCACAGCTCTGGCCTAACAGGCCTTCCCTTCTGTGATGAAACCTACAGAGGCAAACCTGCTCTGCCCCCAGGTGAGACCCCTCGGCCAACATCTGGGCCACAGCACGCTTCTCGCCTCCTTCAAAACTCAGCTCCCAGTTCTCCTTGTCTGGGAAGCCAACTCTGCCTAGGGGCTCTCAGGGGCTCCCCCACCCCACAGTGAAGCTCCAAGGCAGAGGCTCTTGGAAGAGTCACTGTTTGATGGTTTCTGTCGACGTGCCAGTCTCCAGTGTCCGATCTCCGACTGCACCGGGAGCTTCCCAGCGAAAGGAGACAACGGATAAAAGGCAACATTTCCTGGGAACATTCCCAGCACGTCACGCCAGCATCTTCTCACTGGAGCCTCCCAGCAGACCTGAGCTGGCAGAACCCAAAACAGCCCCTATTATAGACAGGAAACTCAGGCTCAAAGGGTCACAAGACTTCCCCAGGAGCTACCGTTTGTGAAACAACAGCCACTTCTCAAGCCTGGGGTCATGCTAGCTGTGTTATGTGGCTCATTCAGTTCGCACACCAGCCCCACGAGCTCCATGAAATGCCCCCCATTCCGCAGCAAAGGCATTGAAAATATTCGCACTTTACACAAAGTCACGTAACTAAAAACGTGGCAGAAGGACAAGAATCCTTATTCTTATCCCTCTTTTTTGGACAGCCAGGCCTCTTCCTCCTTCCTGCCCCTCCAAGCCCCTCACACAGAGCTCCATACCTACCCTGGACACTGCCCAGCACACAGACGGCTTCCTTTCCAAGACCCCGGAGGAGCCCTTTCATCCGGCTCCAGCAGAGCCCAGACTTGACACATAGATGCGGCCTCCTGCTTCTCTTCATTCCCTCCCCATCCCTTAAAACAAAAACCCTGTTTGACATTTCTCAGTATTTTTACAGTAAAGGGGCTGGATTCCAGCCAGCTACTCCTGGGACGTCGTTATTTCTTCTTTCCAGTCTGAGTGGCACGGGCAAGGTAGGCTTCAGTTTATACCCACCTGAGAACTGGGAAGACCAAGAAACATGCCCTGGCATTGGATTACCAGCAGAGAAAGATGCCAACCGTGCAGGCTGTAGCCTAGTAGGCGGGAGGTGGCAGGGTGATGTCTGACTTCGGTTCTCCCTCAGGCTGACCCAGGGGGACCTCTGGGACCACAGTCAGCTGTCCCTGCAAGTGATCTCCCCATGGACAGCTAATAAAATCAAGGCCTACTGAGGGCCCCTTAAGTCACTGCACATGATTGGGCATGCGAGCATCAGGACGTGTCTGACTGCTGTCCCATGGGTGGGATTGGGAAACCCTGGAGAAGCAAATAGCCCAACTTTTGTCTTCCTTCCAAAACTACGACGCACTGTGTCACGCAAAGGGGAGCACAGCAGCGGAAATTTGCCCAGATTCCTCAGAAGGCACCAGGATCCTGTGTGGATTCCTAAACCTGTCCACCCTGGATGAATGACTGGGGTTTAAATGTGATGTTTCAACATCACTACTGGCGGAATGGGAATGCAAAACAATCTCAACTTGACACGGAAGCAGAATGTTCTAGAGTTTCCTAACAGAAATGACAGTCTATTTTTATCTTGGGCCCCTCCAACCATGAAGGGGGGGTGCCCTGTGGTCTGGTAGGATGGCGGAGGGCTGGGGACCGCAGAGTCAGCCTCCTGGGTCCCTGCCCCGGGGACAAGTCTGCTGGTCTGAGCTTTTGCCACTGCAGAGACCTCCACAGAATTAAGTCTGTTTCTATAGGGGAAGATTAATGATTTTCTAGGGCTCTTCAAGGAGATGGCACTTGAGAACCTAACATGTTTTCAACGCAGGGGATGGGAGGATGACAGTGCTCTCTGCTGGCCAAGAGGAGGCAATTCTCCAGAAAGCGGGCCCCAGGGACTGGCCTAGAGTCTCCAGAGTGGGTAAGGGCAGCTCCTCACACCCGTGCTGGAAGCTGGGGCTTGATAAAGGCTGAGTCTGGGAGAGCAGAGGTGAGGAGTGGGATATTTCTGACCCCCTGCCTTAAATGCCTTTGCAACCCGATGGCACTCACGTCTGCCTTTCCTGCCCCCTCCAACAGTTACATTCCCTCTTCTGTCCTCCCACAGCCCTGAGCTGTCTCTGGTGCAATCACTGGCTTGCTTCCAGACCCGTTTTTATAAAGGAGCCTTCTGCTGCTTGTCCGAGCCCCTAGCTCAGCCCCAAACTCAGGCAAATGCTCAGTGAATGAATGAACCGACTGGTGAATGAATGAATGTGGCACTTCCAATCCTCTCAATCTAAATTGAGAAATCCTAAGTCTCCGAGTCCCAATCCCTCCTGGGCCACTAAAGCCCCCATGGACCCCCCATTAACGGCATGGTGGTGCCCTTCCTCCAGCGTCCGGGAACCCATGGGGCTCCAGGATCCCCACCTGCCCTCTCCCTTCCCTGGCCTCTCTTTCGGAAACACCTTTTTCCTGCCTCCTCGGGCTGCTGTGTTTCCCGCATAGGAAGACAGGATTGGAGAATGCTATTTATAGCAGGCCCGCCTCCCAGGCCTGGCTGAGGTGTGGTGCGGGGAGGTGGGGTTGTTGCAGAGAGAAGATGCTCGGGACTTTCCAGTCCAAGCCACCAGGGCAAGGATGCTGGGTACCCCAAAGATGGGCAGGCCCTAGCGGAAGCCTCTGCTGATACTCAGGCTGGTTCCCCCTCCTGACTTCCCCATAGTTGTTAATGACCTCACGGCTCCCCACCGGATCCCAGACTTGAAAGCTCAGAACCTCGGAAGCAAAGACTTGCAGGATTTCGACGTGGACACCTTAAGAGACCAAATGTGATAAGGAAACCGAGACCCAGAAAGGGCAAGAGACTTGATCTAGGGCACACAAGAAGTGAAAAGCAGGTCCCCTGGCTAAAATCACCCTGATACATGCCTTGTGCATCCTAGTGACAAAGGACTTCACATGCATTGCCTCCTCGTTCAATGTCATCAGGCAGGTGGTATGTTACAGACTGAACTGTCACCAAAAAAGATGGCTGAAGTACTAACCACCAGCATCTCAGAACGTAACCTTATTTGGAGATGGGGCTGCTACAGATGTAACTGGTTAGGATGAGGTCATTTCAGAGTAGGGCTGGCCTTCTAAGAGGGGATTTGAATGCAGACGCACACAACGGGCAGATGGTGGGAAGCCCACAGGGGAGGAGATGGCCACATCACCATGAAGGCAGAGATGCAGGGTGACACATGTCTCGGCCTCGGAATGCCCAGGATTGCTGGCGGACACCAGAGGCTAGAGGAGGCAAGGAAGGGCGCTCTGGAACAGGTTTCAGAGGGAGCATGGCCCAGCTGACACCTCGGTTTTAGACTTCCAGCTTCCAGGACTGAGACAATATATTTCTGCTGTCTAAAGCCACCCAGCTTGTGGGAACTTTGTTACGACAGTTCTGCCAAATGGAAACCTGGCATTAGACCTATCTGACAGACGAGCCACAGGGACCCAAAGTCAGGCCCTCTGGCTCTCAGTCCAGAGCTCTTCCAAAAAGACTGATTTGTCTTTGATTCTCCTTTCTCTTGTGTCCTTTGGGTTTTCCTTTGTGAAAAACCCTCCCACTCTCCCACTCTTTTCCCAGCAGGGCTGCCCTCACTCAGGCCCAACACATCAGGGATGGGACAGTGGATCTGCTGGCCCAACCGCCCCCTCTTGCAAACCACCTGGCCATTCCACACCTCCTTCTTGAAAGCCCCACTATGTGCCAGAGTCTGTGCCAGGTGCTGAGGTCCTCTCGCCGAACAAAGTGGACTTGGACCATACACCTGTTAAAACACTGCTTCATCACGTCACGTCCCTGCTCTGGGCCTTGGATGTCTTCCCACCACCCGTAGGCTAAAGTCCGCCATCCCCTGCCTCTCAGGACGCGCCAGCTCAATCCAGGTCGGAGAACCACCTTCTGCCTTACGGGGAGACCAGTGGTCTCTCAACGAGTGATCTGAACTTTGAGCTCTAGGGGGTAAGGATGGCTTCCAGATCACACAGGAAAGAAAAGGTCCTGGGGCCTTTTCCAGGAAGCCAACAAAATGGGAAGTATTCTGGAGAAACAAAGCACATGGCTGACTTCAAAGACTTCCAGTTCATCTTCACTTTCAAAAGCCTGGCTGGTACCCTGCGGGTGCTCCTCGGACAATGGAAGCAATGGAAGGGCTCGCCCATAAACAAACTGTGGTGGTTCCTGCATCAGAAGTTGAAAGAAAAAGACATCACTCAACACGGGTGAATCTCAAAAGTATTATGTTGAGCGGAAGATGCCAGACACAAAATAGATCATACCCTACGATTCCATTTACATGAAGTTCAAGAACAGGCACCAATCATCTATGGTAACAGAGATCAGCACAGTGACACTGTGGGCAGTGGGGGAGGGGAAGAGAGGGGTACAGACGGGAACAGACAGAAGATGGAAATGCTCTGTGTCTGGACTGGGATGTGGGCTATGAAGATGTGTTCATCTGTCAAAAGAGCATCGGGGGCTGGGGGGGCGGTGCCTGGGTGGCTCAGTGGGTTAAAGCCTCTGCCTTCAGCTCAGGTCATGATCTCAGTGTCCTGGGATGGAACCCCACATTGGGATCTCTGCTCAGCGGGGAGCCTGCTTCCCTTCCTCTCTCTCTGCCTGCCTCTCTGCCTACTTGTGATCTGTCTGTCAAATAAATTTAAAAAAAAAAAGAGCCTCAGGAGCGCCTGGGTGGCTCAGTGGGTTAAGCCTCTGTCTTCAGCTCAGATAGGGATCTCAGGTCCTGGGATCGAGCCCCGCATCGGGCTTCCTGCTCAGCACGGAGTCTGCTTGAGATTCTCTCTCCTTCTGTCGCTGCCTCTCCCTGCTGCTCATGCTCTCTCTCAAGTAAATAAATAAAAATCTTTAAAAATTGAAAAAAAGTTTTTAAAAAAGCATCAAACTGGACACTTAAGATTTTTGCATTTCACGGTTTATAAAGTGTATCTCAATTCAGAAGAGAATAGAATGAAATAAAAGAATCAGGGGTTCTCTCTCTCTCTCGGCTGGGAGGAAAGGAGCCCCCAGTGCACATGAGGGGATGGGGGTGTCGCTGAAGGTGAGGGGCCATTCACTTTTATTTATCTCTGTAGACCTGGAATCCGGCTCAGGCTCTCGCTCAATCCCCTGCCCGGGTTCAGGCAGTAGCCCAGGTCTTGCCACAAAGAGGCAGATGGAAGCAAACAGAATGGGCACCTTGGCCCACAGGCCACTGAGCACAAGCTTTTCGGGCTCCTAAGTCAGGTCTTCGGCCTCAAAGGCACCCAGGCTGAGCCTCCCTGGTGTCCTACTGCCATGGAGACGGCCCCAGCCTGCATCCTGGCCCACAAAGGCTTGAGTTCATCATTTCCAATCTCCCACCTTCCCATACCCTTCCCTCAAGCCACATCTGCGACCTCTCCTCCCGAAGCCAATGCTATTTATAATGCCCTGGAAACACAGCCTGGGCCAGATAATAGGCGGGCTTTGCCAAACAAAACCCCAGGCCACTCCACTCCCCCACACCCCCCAGAGGCCTGCAGTCTGGAGCCCAGTGGGGCCCAGAGGGACCATACGTCTTAGAGCTGGGATCTTAGAGCTGGCACCACTCCCACTCCGTCTGTCTGACCCTCAGACAGGGAAACATTTCCCCCTGTCTGGTATACAAACACCCCCTTGGGGGATAAATCCACCCAGAAACAGAGTCTGCAGAGCTGGGGGGCTGAATGTTTGCAGCATCCTTGGTTTTGCTCAGTCATGTTGTCTAGCCTGCGTTTACCCTCCCAGGACCAAGTGCAGAGAGCCACGGGGCAGCCAGATCTACGGCAATGACAATGACTGACATTTAGCTTTATGCTGGATGGTCTGTAACACCCTCGAGGAGGACCCTCACAACTCTGTGGGGGTAGGCGTGATTGTCCCCACTGTACAGAGGAAGAAACGGAAGCTTGGGGAGGCTGCAAGTCAGGCTAACCCCAAAGACCGCATTTTCCACCACGCTGTTCACGCAGAGGCCCCATGTCAGGGAGCAGCCAAGGAAGCAAGGACGTGGCCTCTAAACCAGCCAGGGAAATTCAGGACCAAGGGCACTTACATTCGTTCCTGCCTGTCCCTTAGCTTAAGAGCGAATGTGTCCCTTATCCTGGACGTAATCAATGAACAAATATTGCCTCTACTATGTGCCAGGACCCAAGTAAGCTACTGCCAGTTCTCAGTCCAGCTGAGCATGACTTTCTGGGCCTGCCTCTGCCCTGGGTAGCCTCTCCCAGACTCTATCATCCTACCAACCCCCACCACCCCCATCCCCCGCCCTGACATCTGCCCCAGCCCTGCCATCCCAAACACAGAGGCCTTTGTCTGGGCCTGGATGTGGGTATGAGAGTGTCACGGTCTCTGCGGCCAGCTCACAACGGCCCTTCCCACCTACTTCCCACAGCCACCCTAGCCCTGCGGTCACTTTCTGAACCTCCCTAGTGGCCTCTCATTTCTTTCTGGCCACGGCCAGCAAGAGGAAGTGGGGAGATGACTCAGAGGTGTGATGTGGCCTTAACAGATGTGTCTTTGGGATGACATTCCCTAAGGAGGTGGGTAGTGAGTGACAGAGAGAGACCTGGATACCACAGGAGGTGTGTAAACAGGGAAAGGCCAGGTTATTAGGGCTAGACCAGCTAAAAAGGAAAAGTCTTAATGGACTGCCAGCTTAATGCAGCCCTAAATTCACGCACAATAGTTATTTTCAACTCTGAGGAGAAAATAAGAAACAGAACTCAAAATATAACACTTTTACATTATTCCTTTGACTGGGTAAAATTAGCAAGAGTGATAAAATTGGTGATGTACTTTTAAGCAGCTTTCACTGAAAGACAAATCTTAAGGACTTGTCAAAATAAATGCAGTAACAAAATTAATTTTTAAAAAAACTCAATGTGGGGTGCCTGGGTGGCTCAGTCATTAAGCGTCTGCCTTTGGCTCAGGTCATGATCCCAGGGTCCTGGGATCGAGCCTCTCATCAGGCTCCCTGCTCAGTGGGGGAACCTGCTTCTCCCTCTCCCTCTGGCCCTCCCCTTGCTCATGCTCTCTCCCTCTCCCTTTCAAATCTTTAAAACAAACAAAAAACCTCAATGTGACTTCTGCATTTGTGTAACAGTCATATGGATCAAGGGCCATTAAAGACACTGCCCAAAGACACTGCCCATTCTGCCTTATACCACGGGAGTATTGGCAAGGACAAAGGTCAGGAGTCAGAGTTCCCCGCTTGATTCCCTAAAGCGATGGGGCCTCGGGCAAGCTACCTAGCTTTTCTGAGTCCTGTTTTCCCCATGTGTATAAAGAGGAATGTTTATCTTACCATCTCATAGGATTGTCATGAAAAGGAAATGAGATGTTGGCTGTGACATCGGTGAGGGAAGTTGTCCCCTAAGCTCAAGGAACCCGTGCAGTGAAGGCCCCCGATAGGAGGATGGGATTTGGGTCTTGTGACTTCCTGAGAGCTCACTACATGCTCAGGCTCGGGCCATAGTGTGGGTCTCAAATACCCATAGATCCTTCAGGGCCCAGATACCCACACTCACCGCCCACCCCACCTGTGCCTAGGACAGAAGGCCTGCGACTGAGGAGCTTTTCAGAGCTCTGTGGAAGAAAATGTCATGGGTTCCAAAATACAAAATATAAAACTGCAAAACTAAAATTAATCATGGTTTAATGAAACATCTGTAAGATGAAACATGTCAACTACATGGATATTTAAATGTTACTTTTTGTAAAAATTCATTATATTTGAAAATAATTCATAGGTGACATTTTTCACATTTCAGTCATTTCTGTATCTGTTCAGGGTGACCCAGAAGTCGCCCATTTTAAATTATTAAGAAATGAGTCACCAGTGTCCAAATACCTTGAAAAGCAAAATTATAAATATCTTTGAATTGTGTTTACAACAGAAGTATTAATGCTTCCTGTGGGTGTGGGGTGTGGGTGCACCCTCTTGGGGATGCGGTATCCTGGGGGGCTCTCTCCAGGTAAGCACACCCAGTGTGTTGGGGGGCGGGGGGTGCCTGCGTGGCTCATTTGGTTAAGCGTCTGCCTTCGGCTCAGGTTGTGATCCTGGAGTCCCAGGATCGAGTCCCACATTGGGCTCCCTGCTCTGCCAGGAGTCTGCTCCCTCTGATCCTCCCCCCTCTCGTGATCTCTCATATAAATAAATAAATAAAATCTCTTAAAGAAAGAAAAAAGGGGGGCACCTGGGTGGCTCAGTGGGTTAAAGCCTCTGCCTTCGGCTCAGGTCATGATCCCAGGGACCGGGGATCAAGCCCCGCATCAGGCTCTCTGTTCGGCAGGGAGCCTGCTTCCTCTTCTCTCTCTGTCTGCCTCTCTGCCTATTTGTGGTCTCTGTCTGACAAATAAATAAAAACATCTTTAAAAAAAAAAGAAAAGAAGGAAAAAAGAAAAACATGTCCAGTGGTCACCACGGTCTTTGGAAGGCCCTCTTGGTTTAGGCTTAGCATTTCAGAGAAGCTTCTGCAGGAACAAGCCTGTCATCCTGTTCCTACTCTGAGCCAGGATGTCTGAATTCAAAGCCTGCCTTTCTCCATACTCCATACTAGTAGGGGTGATCACTGTCAAACTGGACAAAAGACCTTATGATAACAAGCTACAGCTTCCTGTTCCACCTCTTCCCAGCCCCACCCTGCTGCCCAAATAGTTTTCTGTTATTGGTTCTTGTGGTGGTTACACTCTAGATAATATACTAATAACCTGATTCCCTGTTTTGTCACCGTTAGATAATATCAACCACTACCTAAAACAACAGTTGAAAACGATGGATAACATACACTAAACCCATCTCTCTCTCTCTCTTTCCTTTTCTTCCTTCCAATATTTGATTTTAGCTCCTTTTTTGATTATTTTGCACCTTTATTCTCAAAATTGGTTTCTTGTGAGTTTTGGGTTTGTTTTTTTTAAGATTTTATTTATTTATTTGTCAGAGAGAGAGCACAAGCAGGGGGAGCAACATGCAGAGGGAGAAGCAAGCCGCCAGCTGAGCAAGGAGCCTGATGCGGGACTTGAACCCAGAACCCTGGGATCATGACCTGAGCCAAAGGCAGACATTAAACTGACCGAGCCACCCAGGCGTACCTCTTATGGGTTTTTAAAAATTATTTTTTAAGTTTAATTTGTTTTAATTTTTTAAAAGATTTTATTTATTTGAGAGGGAGAGAGAGCGGGAGCATGAACTGGGGAAAGGAGAGAGGGAGAGGGAGAAGTGGGCTCCCTGCTGAGCAGAGGGGCTTGATCCTAGGACCCCGGGGTCATGACCTGAGTCTGAGACAGATGCTTAACCGCTTAACCCACCAAGACTCCCAGAAGCCCCTAAGTTTTATTTTTTTAAGCAATCTCTACACCCAACGTGGGCCTTGAACTCCCGACCCCAAGATCAAAAGTTGTGCACTCTACTGACGGAGCCTGCCAGGCGCTCCTGGTTTCTTGTTTTCTAACTCTGACAGGCTCTCTCCAATGCCCTGGGCATAAGACAGGAGGACCAGAGGAACTCCCCCTCTGCACCGCCCACCTTCCGTCTGAATTGCCACTTACCGTCTGTCCAGCAACTACACCCAACCACATGGAGTCTCCTCCAAGATTACCGATAAGTCATTTATGTTACCTCCACGGTGTAAATATTGCCTACGACCAGCCTCCAAAGGCTGGCGCTCACTTTCCTCATCTGTAAAATGGGGGCGGCAGAGCACATCCGAACACCTCCCAGCACTAGGTGAAGAGGGTAAAAAATGCGAAGGGCAGAAGACTTTCAGTAAATAAAAGATCTTCTTTTTCTATAATTATTCCCTGGCACAGCATGGAGAGGTAATAATGGCTCATACTCTTCGGGCCACTGAGAAGACCTTCTGAACTTCCATTTCTTCACCATGGTGAAGGATATTAGTACCTAGTTCACTCAGTGGCTGTAAAGTTTAACTGAGGGACACCTGGGTGGCTCAGTCACTTAAGTGTCTGCTTTCCGCTCAGGTGATGGTCCCAGGGTCCTGGGATCGACTCCCACGTCTGGCTCTCTACTCAGTGGGGAGCCTGCTTCTCCCTCTCCCTCTGCCTGCCGCTCCCCCTGCTTGTGCTCGCTCTCTGTCAAATAAATAAATAAAATCCTTAAAAAAAAAAAAAAAAGACTGATTGAAATTGAAATTGAAGTGCTTTGTCTTCAGTGCCTCACTATCCCGATTTAAGGGATCATGACTTCATTTCCGTCTTCCTGGGAGAGAAAACTGCAGTTCAGGCCCCCAGACAGCAGGCTGTGGTTGGGAAAAATGCACAGCACAGCGCTCTCTAAAGGACATTTGGGGAACAACTGGAAAATATGAATACGGCCCACAGATTAAATACTTCTGCTAAATCCAGTATCGTTGGCTGTGATTATGGTACTTACTGCCCTTGTCCTTAGGAAATACATGCTTAAGTATTTAGGGCTTAAGTGTCATGATGTCAGTAAATTATATTCAAATGGCTCAAGAGAAAGAGAGAGAAGGAGACACAAAGAGCATAGTGTATCAAAATATTAAGTCAGGGGTGCCTGGGTGGCTCAGTCGGTTAAGCCTCTGCCTTCAGCTCAGGTTATGATTCCAGGGTCCTGGGATCGAGCCCCGAATTGGGTTCTCTGCTTGGCAGGGAGCCTGCTTCCCAGCCCCCCCACCCCTGCCCCCGCCTCTGCCTACTTCTCTGCCTACTTGTGATCTCTGTCAAATAAATAAATAAAATCTTTAAAAAAAAAAAAAAAGTTAAGTCAGGGGCACCTGGGTGGCTAAGTCAGTTAAGCATTGACTTTGGCTCAAGGTCATGATCTTGGGGTCCTGGGATCCAGTTTTGCATTTGCACTGGGCTCCCCACAGAGCAGGAGTGTGTTTCTCCTTCTCCCTCTGCCCCTGCTCCCAGTTGTGCTCTCAGTCTAATAAATAAATAAATTTTTTTAATTTTTAAAAATTTTTAAAGACTTTATTTATTAGACAGAGAGAGACAGCGAGAGCAGGTACACAAGCAGCATGAGTGGGAGAGGGAGAAGCAGCTTCCCGCTGCACAGGGAGACTGATGTGGGCCTCCATCCCAGGATCCTGGGATCACAACCTGAGCTGAAGGCAGATGCTCAACCACTGAGCCACCCAGGTGCCCCAAATAAATTTTTTTTAAGATTTTATTTATTAATTTATTTGACAGATAGACATCACAAGCAGGCAGAAAGGCAGGCAGAGAGAGAGAGAGGAGGAAGCAGGCTCCCTACTGAGCAGAGAGCCTGATGCGGGGCTCAATCCCAGAACCCCTAGATCATGACCTGAGTCGAAGGCAGAGGCTTTAACCCACTGAGCCACCAGGTGCCCCATAAAGAAATTCTTTAAAACAACAACAACAACAACAGGGTGCCTGGGTGGCTCAGTCGGTTAAGCATCTGACTTCAGCTCAGGTCTCCATCCCGGGGTTCTGGGATCAAGCTCCTCATGGGGCTCCCTGCTCAGCCAGGATTTGCTTCTCCCTCTCCCTCTGCCTGCTGCTCCATTTGCTTATGCTCTCTCTTTCTCTGTGTCAAATACATAAATAAAATCTTAAAAAAAAACAACAACCTGTTAACAATCAGTGAATCCTGATATTATTGGTCCCTTCACTTTCTCTACTGGTCTGACATTTTTCAGAGTAAAACCTCGTGCGTGACAGGCAGGGCACTTTCGGCGTTGGAAAGCACCCTACAGGTCATGCAGCCCTTTTGCCTACTCTGGAGATTAGGTGTAGGCTCCGACACTGCAGCTCCCGTGGTCCCTCCCGGTGAGGGGGGGGAGCTTTGCGGACACCGGAAAGCCCTTAGGAAGCAGACGGTGCCCAGGACCTGATGGAGAGCTCCCAGCTTGGGGGGGCCAAAAGTCAGCAGTCTATGGTGCAGGGATGCCCCGGGGAACGGAGCCCTACTCCTGAAGCTTTGGGGAGGGAGGGCTGAGGGACAGAACTGCCCTAGATGAGAGACCAGGCAGACAGCTGCCCGGCCTGGGTCCTGGCTGAGGCTCCTTCACCGGGTGTCTCATCAGCTGTCTCTCTTTTGTTAAAAGGAAAGCAGGAAGAGAACAGTTGGTGTCTTAGCACTACCCAGAACCCAGTTACTCCTTCCAGTCAACTCAATTATCTGCACCAATGAACTGGGAAAAGAGGCTCTGGGAATTGACTTTATATTCTATGCTATCCTTGCCATCTACCAAAAAAAAAAAAAAAAAGAGGTAATACCAAAACAAAACGGATCAGTTCAACAACAATATAAAGCAAAAGATGCGGTTGGACTCTCTCATTCCTTTATGCCGTCATGTTCCTGTCTTTTCCCTGACAGGCCAGCTCCCAGGTTTGCAGGGACAATCTACAAACTGGGGAGGAAAAAAAAAAAAGTGCTTTGCCTAACTGATCATTGGCGATCGGCCTGTGGGTGGTGTGTGCCAGTAAGCATGTAACTGGAGGGCTGCATTTCATTCTGGGCACAACACATTGAAATGGCGGTAAACTGTCGCTTGTTTTAAGGATGATTTAGTGGGGGCAGGGGGGCAATCTGGCATGAACTGAGCTCACACACTGCATGGCCCAGGGCCTGGGTCAGGGCTCAGTGGTCTCACTTAATCCACACAATCACCTCCCCCCACCGCCTGTATCTCCCAAACTTGCCAGATCATAGGGATCACGCTGTCTTTGGAGTACGGCATTTTCTTTCAGTTTTTCTTGGGGAAGAAACTGAAGTCTCTAAGAGCTTCCCTGGCCAGCCTGAGGTCACACAGAGAGAGACGATGATGTCACTGTGGGTAATACGACCTTGCGAATGTCTGCTGAGTACTCATCATGGGTTAAGGACTTCACACGCAAAGTCAAGATTTGAACCTCGACTCCCAGTCCGGCTCATTTCATGATCTAAATTCTTGCTATTACCTCATACATCTTCCCATAAAATACTTGAGAACACATCCGGTGAAGAAGATCTGCAAAAAACAGGGCAGCCGAGGGCAGAGGGGAAAGGATGGGGCAGGCACATGGTAGCTGTTTCCAAATACTGAAAGGCTGTCACTCTACAGGTCAATTACACTTGGACCACATGTTTTATTTTGCATATGCCCTAATTTGGGGATACATTTTGGTGAAGCCCATTCACCTCTTGCTATCTTTCCCCAGTGGCTAGAAGTCCCCACCCATGACAGATTATTACAAGAAGAAACTCTGAGAGACCAAGCTGTCCAAATAGGGAATAAGATGATTGCAACATTCCCCCCGCCCCACCGTGGCTGGGAGTTGCCCAGCAACAGAGGTGTCCAAGCTGGAGGACCCCTGGTGGGGAGATTTTAGGGGGGACCTGAGGTATCTGCAAAAGCAAAAAAAAAAAAGGGGAGGGGCTACATGACCGTTACGGTTCTTTACAAGTTTGCAAGTTTAATTCTACAGAAGTTCACATTTATTCTATTTACAAGCGGGTTTTAAAATCAGGAGAGGGATGTAAAGTGGGTCAGTATTATTGTCCAGATGGGGAGGGAAGTGCGTCACTGGAAGCTGTGAGCAGCCAAGGGTTCCAGGGAGTAAATCAGCTCAACCACGGAGTAGCTGAAACCCTTCGTGTGCATCAGTCACTGAGGGGGCTTTAGAAAATGACAGACACTGGGGTTTGCAGTCCAGACCGAATGAAGTCGCATCCCCTGGGGGCGCCCAGCAATCAGTAATTTTTAAAGCAACCCAAGGTGATTCTAAGGTGCAGCCAAGAGGGAAAACCACTGAACTGGAGACAACGAGGCTCACGCAGAGGCTGATCTGGGCGCCCTCTGAGCCTAGTGATGACCAGGAATCCGCTCATCTCTCCATCTGGAACGACCATCTCTGACACTGGGGCAGTTGTTGAGGGACTGTTTGTAAGTCAAGAAGATCAGAATCAAAATCCCTCTAGCATGTTCCCTTGGAAGTCAGGTGAGGTCCTTTGATCCCTCAATTAAAGCCATGAAGTTCCTGACTTTTCGGGCTATTCATGGAGATTCACGGAGATAAAAGTCCTCACAGATTCATGGAGATGAAAAGTAGAACAGTGGTTGCCAGAAGCTGGGGGGGTGGGGGGGGCAGTAGAGAATGTAGAGCTAACTGTAACAGGCAGGGAGTTTCAGCTGGGGAGGATGAGAAAGTTCTGGAAATGGATGATGGTGACGGTTACATAACAAGGGGGATGCATTTAATACTATTGAACTGTACACGTAAAAGTGGTTAAAATGGTCAATTTTATGTTATGTATATTTTACCACAATAAAAATATTATTTAACATTTCAAGTACAGTGACGGTACGAAAAATAGAATGAATGTGCATTGACCCACCCAACTGCCCAAGTAGCACCATGTCAAATTTTCTTCAGTCTTTTTAAGACTTAATTAATTAATTTAGAGAGAGAGTTAGCAGGAGGGAGAGGGAGAGAGAATTTGAAGCAGACTCCGAGCTGAGCACAGAGCCGGACACGGGGTTGGATCCCACAACCACGAGACCATGACCTGAGCTGAAACCGAGAGTCAGAGGCTTAACTGACTGAGCCCTCCAGACTCCCCATCTTCAGTCTTTTTAGATAAAACTTCGCAAATTAAAAAACAAAAAAGCATTCAGAGGGATTTATCCCGGAAATGAAAGGGTAATTCAACACAAGAAAAACAATCAATGTCATGTACCAAAACACAGGATTATCTCAACTGGTGCAGAAAAAAGAATATGACAAAATCCAACACCTTTTCATGATGAAAACACTTAGAGAACTGGGAAGAGAAGGGAATTTCCTCAACATGATACGGGACATTTATGAAAAACCCACGGCAAGCATCACACTCAATGGTGAGAGACTGAGAGCTTTTCCCCCTAAGATCAGCAGCAAGACAAGGATGTCCACCCTCCCCATTCCTACTCACCACTGTACTGGAAATTCTAGCCAGAGCGATTAGGGAAGATAAATAAATAAATAGATGGCATCCAAATTGGAAATGAAGTAGTAGAACTATATTTACAGTTGATGTGATTCTACATATAGAAAATCCCAAAGAATTTACACACACTAAGGCTCCGAAAGCGAATACACAAATACACAAACACACAAATTTGGCCACGTTTCAAGGGCACAAAATCAACACACAAAAATCAGCTGTGTTTTGGGGCGCCTGGGTGGCTCAGTGGGTTAAAGCCTCTGCCTTCAGCTCAGGTCATGATCCCAGGGTCCTGGGTCCAGGGTCTCTGCTCAGCAGGGAGCCTGCTTCCCCCCCCCCCACCCACCCTCTGCCTGCCTGTCTGCCTACTTGTGATCTCCGTCTGTCGAGTAAATAAATAAAATCTTAAAATAAAATAAAATAAAATGAAGCAGAGCAGACAGATTTGATGGAGATGGTAGAGTGGACTGCACAGGCCGTGTAGGGGAAGCGGAGTCACATCCACACACACTTCCGAGAGGCCTGGGTCTTGGCCATCCTGCCTCCCCTCACGTCTCTCAAGACTCACAGGAAACTGGGAAGCAAAGTTCCAGGCCCCTCGGAGGAAATCAGGCCTGAGTCAGCCTTCCTGGGAGGTTGAGGGAACAGATTAGGCCCAGCAAACTGTTTACTGAGGAGGGTGTTTTTTACTTGAAAAGTTGGTTGGGGTTTTTTTGTTGTTGTTTTTTTTTAAGTTGAAGAAGGAACTAAAAGTGTTTTTAATTATTGTTTTGTGACAAGGGGCCAGAAAGATGAAGAGTTTGCCAAGTATTGCCACATTCTTAGTTCTCGATGTTCCAGAGACTCTAAGGGCTGGTGGTTGGTTCCATCACCCAGAGAGCTCTCCTTACCCCTTGTTTCTGTTCCTCTCTCACTGACAGCTAATGGGCATCTGCCAAGATCTATGGATGGAAACACTGGGCAGAGAAAAAGTCTGAGTGCAAGGAGGTGAAAGGGATTAAGCCCTGAACGGGTGGCCAGAAGACCTGGGTTCTAGGCTGGCCTCTCTCCGACCCCAGCTGTGTGGATTTGAGTCCATCCCCCACCTTGATTCTTGTCCCTAAAGGGAAGAGGGGCAGAGCAGGGTTTGGGAGGGGCAGAGATCCTTTTGACTTTGACATTCTAGTTTTTTTAAAGGCCAAACCCTGTAAGAATTCAAAAGAACTTTAAAAGAAAGAGGAAGTGACATTGACTGACAAGAAAGATGGAAAGAGAGGCAAATTTTAAAGAATGGACAAGAGATGTTTCTACTCCAGGCCAGTCTTTTCTACTTGACCAAAGCTGAGCCAATGCCAGAGGCTTGGGTAGACTCAGGGGGGGAGCAGAGCTGGCAAGGGAAGCAAAAACAGCAATCCCGTATTAGGTTGCCCCAGGCCAGGGCTCCCCAAGTAAATCTCACAAAAGGCCCAAATGGTCCTGTGGGCAAATCAACCCCACTGTAGACCCGTCTTGAGAGGGAAAGATTTTTTCCAGTTGTACTATTCGGCAAACAACTAGAAAGTGCCTACTATGTGCTGGGTGTTGTGGGTGGTCAGCCGGGGTACCCGGCTAGCTGGCATTCATAGGGAGACGAGGCATGCCCACAAATCCCCAAGGTCTAAAACAGAAAGCAGAATGGGAAACCTAAGGGAATTAAGATAAATCTCCGAGTTCAGAGTGGGGGCTGCTCCCCCTTAACCTGGGAAGTTCCAGAAACAGGACTCAAGGGCTGAAGCACAGATGGGGGTGGGGGGGAGCCCTGTCTGTTCTTCTAGGAGCAGCAACCTGTCCCAGCTCCATTCTAAAGAAGTGAAAACCAAAACAGGGAGGCAAGTTCTTTGCTCTCTGATCATCCAGGCAGTCAGCAACCCAGGCTGATTAGGAAACTACAAACCGATAACTTCCCCCAGGAATTAGCCGTAAAAGATGAGATAAAGCTCATTTTCGGGAAGGAAATCCAGAGTCAGTCTTCTTTCCTAGTTTAATCCCAAAGACACACGGACCAAAATTCAAGGCAGGATGAAAAAAATTCATAAGCAGGCTGAAGTCACATGTATTTTGGGTCTGAAGGGAGCCAAGGTCTCAGAAGCAGCAGCTCTGCCTCCTTGAGATGGGGTTCTTTGTGCCAAGTACAGCTGCCCCATTATAAGTGCGTTGCAGGGGACACCATGCATCCGGAACAAGACAGATGAAAAGATGAAAACCTAGGCAAGCCCTCTGCTTTTGCAGAGCGAAACGTGGCCGCAGGCTTTTCAGCATTGAATTTGAACAAGCCAATGGCATCCCAATCATTGAAACAGGAAGCCAGATAAACAGCGTGTTATCAAGGGGGGATGCGGGCGCTTCCCTTAAGCCGGCGCCAGCTGCGCCCCGTGGCCGTCCTAACAAAGTCCCATTGACTCACCAGCTGATTCTCCAGTGTTGGGCTCCGTGGGACAAGGAACCCTCTCTGCCGGGTGGATTTCACCCCTGAACACCGCCCCCACCACTCACCACTCACGTCCTCCCCCAATCCTCCCTCCGCAGACTGGGCTGATTCTTTATGCTATGACCAGGTTCTATCGGCTCTGAGAGTAGAAGGGACCACAAGAGCCCAAGCACCAAGCGCCCTCAGGTGAGCTCCTGGTGTTCACCCAACCTCCCCTTTCTCCTCCCTCCCGTGTCCCCCAGGAGGGCTTCCTCTAGGCTGGCGCCGAAGAGGACAGCCTTAGGGAGTCTGGCGGGCGGACGCTTCGCAGCGCAACCTGGGCACCCAATGAACATTTTCCGAAACAGCCAGGCAAGGTCACCTGCACCAGCTGCTCCGCTCGCTCGTCTGGGATGAGAGAAAATGTGGGTACAGTGTGTGTGTGTGTGTGTGTGTGTGTGTGTGTAATACGCGGTACTTGGTGTTTCTGGTTATAGGATCTCAACACACTTTACGTTGCAGGTATTTCACAGAAGGGGAAACTGAGGCTCCAAAAGGCTGGGGCTCGGTAGCCCCTAGTGAGTCGACTCCTGGAGCAGACGCGCAGTCCCCCAAGGACGTCTCCGCACACACCCTCCCGGCGCCTCCGTTGTTATTCCAGCGCCTCTCCCGAGCCCAGCCCGCAGCCTCCCCGGGGCACCAGGCTCACCTCCCCCCGGGGCTCGCTCCCGGCCCCACGGAGTGGGAACCGGAGGCCCCTGTCCGCCGCCGCGCGCAGCCCGGTCCCCGCACCCGCGACCACCCCGCGCGGGCCACTCACCGGCGCGCCTGCCGGCTCCCGCTCGGGCTCCGGGTCCCGGTCCGCGCCGCCGCCGCGCACAGTCGCGCATCCCCCGCGCAGCGCCGGGCCGGGCGCGCTCTCCTCGCGATAAGAAAGTTTCTCCGGGGTCCTCGGCCGGGTCCGCCCCTCGCACGGGGATCGGCGTCCGCCGTGCGCTCGCACTAGGGCCGCCGGCGGCCCCGGCCCCACAATGAGCGGGGAGGCGGCATCCTGAACAAAGTGCGTCCCCCGGGGCCGGGCGGCCGGGGGCGGAGCCTCGTGACCCGCTGCCCCAGGCACACGCCGGCTGCCTCCGACGACGCGGGCCCCGGGAGGGGGTGCCCGGCGACAGGGGGGAACAGGGGGACGGGAGGGAGGGGAGTCTCTGCTTCTGGTCCCCCTCGCCTTCCTCTCCCCCGCACTGTGCCAGTTTAACCCGCAGAGGGGCGGAGGCATGGGTCCCTTCCAGACTTTGTCATTGGAAAGCTATTCCCGTAACCCTTTCCTGCCTTCGCCTTCCCGTCCCGCCTCCCCGGCCGCAGAAAGGCGGCTGCTTGGTGGCTGGGCTGGGGCCGAGAGCTGGCAGGGCAGGAAGCCTTTGCACAATTGAGCCTTTCCTTTGCCCGGGGACCCGTCACCCCCACCCACCTCCCGGGGCTGCTGCTGGTTCGGGCATTCTTTGAAGGGGGCAGATGGATCCGCCAGCCTCCACGCCCGGCTTCTGACTCCGCCCACCCTTCCTTCTTCCCTACCCCGGTATGAGCTGGGACTCGTGGGAGCAGAGGAGGGGGAGGCCCCAGAAGTGCCCGGCAAATAGTAGGTGCTCAGTAAAGTAACGTGACTTCTTCCCACTTTCCCAATTCTACCACTGCCTCTCCTCCTTCTAGGGCCCTGGGAGTGGGAGGAGGGGACAGAAGACGGGAGAGGAAACCACAAGAGCTGAAGACCGAGAACGGGAAGGAGGTTGTCAGCCAGAACCTCGTGCAACCTCTCTGCAGTGCAAGGATTCCACGCCCCCCATCCATACTACCCCCACGCCTGCCTTCTGGCCTGAGGGCTTCCAGACTGTGCAGGAAGAGTCCAGAAGGAAATCAGGTGGCCGGTGCCCCTGGAGCAAGCTTTGAGCTCTGTAAGTGAAGGAGTAGCTGTGGCCAAGGACCCAGCAGACTGGGACCAGAGATCTCACCAGCTTAAGAACTCATTTATTTCCCGGGGTTGAGGGGTTGAGAGATAGAAAGAAAAAAAAAAAAAAGCCAACTCCTTGGGAGGTCTCCGAATGCTTCACCAGCAGTATCAACCAGTGGGGCGCAGAGTCACTGCGAGAGCCCCTGAGCCTTGCCTGAGCCCCTATCCAGCCAATCAGGTCACAGTACACGTGGACATAAAGGGAGGATCAAGGACCCCTAGACCCCGACTAGCAGTGGCATTGAAGACGTTCCCACCTGATCAGGGGAGAAGATTTTTACATGGCATTTGTCCCTGAAAGGAATGAATTGTCTTTCGAGGTGGGAAGGGGGGATGTCTCTGGGACACCTGAGATGAGTCCCGTGCCCAGTGTGTGTGTAATGGGTGAATGCATGGGCCCTTAAGGCAGACTGCCTGGATTCAAATTCCTGGATCTCCCACTTACTAGCCATAGGAATTTCCATGAATTGTTTAATCTCTGACCACCTCCATTTCTTCATCTGTATGTAAATGGGATAATAATTGCCTTTGTGTCCTAAGATTGTTGGGAGAATTAAGGGCAATGAACACAGGTGACAAGCTTAGAAGAGTGCCTGGGAGCATTCTGTATGCATCATTGAGTCTGAGTCCTACAGCCCTGCTTCCATTTGGTATTTGGTGATGTGCTAAGTAGAATTCTGTCCTGCTGTTCACAGTCCCCTCTGCCTGCAAAGGGGTGGCGTGGTCCTTTAAGAAGAAGCACAGTCTCTTCTTGAGGGCTCATAGAGTGGATTGTCTGAGCTCTTTGGCCCTCCCAGGCCCAGGGACCAGGATGACACAACAGTTATACAAACCAGTATCAGAGACTGAACCTGAACCGCCCTGGATCCATCTTGAGGCTAGATACAGGACTCTCGCCTACATGGGTAATGTTGGAATGGTGCTGTTCCTTGGGTGCTACCCAGAAAGGGAAAGAGGGCCAAAGCTATAATTTTGTAAGGGTTACATTTCTTCCATCAGTGCATACAATTAATATTTCTCTCCCAGGGACGCCTGGGTGGCTCAGTTGGTTAAGCGGCTGCCTTCAGCTCAGGTCATGATCTCAGCATCCTGAGATCGAGTCCCTCATCGGGCTCCTTGCTCGGCGGGAAGCCTGCTTCTCCCTCTGCCTCTGCCTGCCACTCTGTCTGCCTGTGCTTGGTCTCTCTCTCTCTCTGACAAGTAAATAAAATCTTTAAAAAAAAATATTTCTCTCCCATTTATGAATGGCTAATCATACAAGTCCCCTCTGACCCTGATCCAAATGTCCCCATCATAAGCCTCCAACAGATAAACAATAACATGTGGACAGGTGGGGGGGGGGGCGGCCATAGAGAACAAACAGGCCAGCCTGGCTGGGGTGACAGGCAGTGGATGTGAAGCCTCCTGAAAGAGAAAGTGGATGGGACAGAGCAGCAGAGAATCGAATCCAGAAGCAACTCTGGATAGAGTGCCTTTGGGGTGTAAGCAGGGTCCCCGCCCATCCCAGAAGCGGCTTCTGCCAAGTGCCTACTTTGTGAGTGATTTTTCCTCTGAACACAGTGATGACTCAGTTGCTCTGAATCAAGCAAATGGATTTTCCTTAAATATGAAAATCAATAAGAAGTGAAGGCAGTGGCCTGGTTGTGGAGAGCAGAGGGTGGAGAGAACAGCAGGGATGTTGGAGAGTCAGATGGTTGGTAATTGAAGGAGGTTCAGGCTCTCTGCTGGGGGCCCCTTGGGCGTTACCCTCCCCCTCTCATGAAGAAGGTGGCCTCCAGGCCCTGCTGACCTTACTGAGTCTCCTTAAAACCCAAAAGCTTCCCCTTGCCCCAACCCCTTCCATAGCTTCGAGCCAACCCTGCTTCAGGGCAAGAGATTGTTAACAAGAGGATTAATGTCAACGTGACAAATGAGTTTTAAAAAATCAGCCCAGGAGCCTGTTGTCACCCCCCTGGAGTCTCAGACCTGGCTCGAGTTGAGATGAGGGCTTTGGGAGCCCCAGGAAGCAGAGCAAGTGGCATTTCCAGACCCAGCCTGATTTCTTGGGGGGGCTCTGCCTGTTTTCCTGCTGCCTTGAGGTCCGTGGACCCATGCTCATTTGTTTCCCCACTTGGGTTATCTGAGGTGGGACGTTGGGGATCTGAGCAGAGTCAAAGCTCCTGCGGTCCAGGGGACCCAGGAGGGACTGCCTTTCTCTCTGGCTCTCTTGTTCAAGCCTTCCAGAGCCTTTGGTTAAGGCCCTTGGTAAGGATATGAAGACAGCACGTGGCCTTATTTTCTTGAGCATTTAATAAATGTCATGAGAGCCTCTGAGGTGGAGTCTGAGGGAGCCTCTGACTTCCTCCTCAGCACAGTGGAAAATCACCGGGCACGGTGTCAGGAGACCTGAGTCCGGGCTTTGGTCCGCCTGCTGGCACAAGGGCGTCACCTCAGTGTGCTCAGCAGTAAAAACGTAAAAACGGGTGTTGACCCCCCGGGGGACAACAACAATCACCCGCTGCTAAGACTTAGGTGAGTTTTCAGTGAGATAATGGAAGAGAAAGTGGTTTCTAAAGTGCTGTGCAAAATGTAAGCAGAAGCGTGAGGATGAGACAGAAAGCCCCAGTCCCTCCCCCGCCCCAGCTTCTTCCCCACCCCAGTCACATGCACTCTGCTTAGGGGCTCAATGCTTGAAAACTCACTTTTAAATGGTAGACATCTGACTGTCCACTAGAAACCCTTGCCCTTTCTAGCTTGATTCATTAGCCCAGGAGGGGCTGCATGCCCATAAGTTTGCGGGGAGGAGATGGGCAAAGCATCTGTCCTCATCTGTGGCCACTCAGGCCTCAGGACTGACTTAAAGGGTCCCCTTTAAGACGGGCCCTCTGTGCTGATGGCTTGAGCTTAGGAGGACCTGGGAGAAACGGTCTGTGGGAAAAGCTGGCACAATCATGAATGTTTTACGAGCGTGGGCGAGTCACTGCCTTATCGGGAAGATGATGATTCTCCCCCTTTCTTTTTCTTTCTTTTTTTTTTTTTTTTAAGATTTTATTTATTTATTTGACAGAAGGAGTGAGAGAGAGAGAGCACAAGCAGGGGGAGCAGGAGAGGGAGAATCAGGCTCCCCACTTAGCAGGGACACCCCCCCCCATGTGGGACTCCATCCCAGAGCCCTGGGATCATGACCTGAACCGAAGATAGACACCCAACCGACTGAGCCACCCAGGAGCCCCTCTCCCTTTCTTTGTTACCAGGACGTGAGATGTACTGAAAGTCCTCACAGTGTTTTTCCAAAGATGGCTTTTCAAGGCAAGTGTTTCTTTAAGGGGCCAGGAGGGTAGGGATGGGGTTGGCAAGGAGAAGGAGTCCCCTTGAGGAAGGCAGGCTCTGGCTATAGTCATCCTGGAAAGGAGAGTCATAGTCCTTCCTTCTGGGTGGTACTGGGTATGGGCCAACTGCAGTTCCAAACACTTCATATGTATTCATCCATTTTATCTTCCCAATGATCCTTTGAAATTGGTATCGTTTTTATTGTATTTTGTAAGTGAAGAAATTGAGGTATCTTGCATGGTTCTGACAGCTGGTAAGTGCCAGAGCCAGGATTTGAACTGGCAGTCTAGCTCCTGAGGCCATGCTTCCACGTGCTATGTTCTTTCGGTGGCAGTGTGGGGTAGTGGTGAAGGGCTCTAGCATTTTCTAGCTTCAGTACATTTCTTTATTTCCAGCTTCTTAACAGTTTCGAAATATACATTATGTATTGGAAAATTCACCCATTGTCATTATATGATAGTATGATTTCTAGTAAGTCTATAGAGCTGTGCAGCCATCCCTATGGCCAAGTTCTAGAATGTTTCCGTCACTCCTCTTTTAGGATATGTTTTCATATCTCAAATATGAGATATGAATCCTCTCCCATATCTCCCATATCTCAAATCCCTCGTCCGTAAAATGGGAAGAACAGTGCCTGCCTCATAGGACTGTTGTCAGCATTAAATGAGCTTGCAAATGGTATAGGGTAAATGCTCAAGCAAATGTGGTTACCCTTGCAGCCTCTTAGAGTCATTTAAATATACATTTTTAGAACTGGGCGTGGTCTTAAAGAAGATCTCATCCCAGCCTCTCCTTTAAGGGATAAGGTGCCAAGATGTTGAGTGATTTACCCATTAAGAACACACAGCAATGGGGTGCCTGGGTGGCTCAGTGGGTTAAAGCCTCTGCTTGGGTCATGATCCCAGGGTCCTGGGATCGAGCTCCACATTGGGCTCTCTGCTCAGCGGGAAGCCTGTTTCCTCCTCTCTCTCTCTGTCTGCCTCTCTGCCTACTTGTGATCTCTATCTGTCAAACAAATAAATAAAATCTTAAAAAAAAAAAAAAAGAACACACAGCAAATTTAATGGCAAGGCTGGAACTGAAACCCAGGTCTCTTGGTGGAGAGTTGAGTGGTCTCTCATTTCTGGAGAGACTTTCTACCCCAGGCACAGGGATGTCATTGTTTTGCACCCTGCTCTTTGTGGGTGACCCCAGAACAGTGCCGCCTGGCTGACTCGGACCCCGGGAGTTTGCTTGGGCTAGAGCTGGAATGCCCAACATGCTGGCCATGGTGCAGAGAATGCGGCTGGGGGAGGCTGGGTGCAGAAGCAAGGGACAAGAGCCAATGTGGAGGCTGAGGCAGGAATGTCCATTTTCAGAACAGGGGATGCATTGACTCAAGGCAACTAGGAGACAGCCAGTCTCTGTAGAGCCCATGAGTGGGTCGGCTTCATGGACATGTGACCTGTGCTGTCACATGGGACCCCATACTTAGAAGGATCCCTGGTTTGGTTTAATGCTTTGCTATTGCGATCTTTAAATTCTCAGGGGCGCCTGGGTGGCTCAGTGGGTTAAAGCCTCTGCCTTCAGCTCAGGTCATGATCCCAGAGTCCTGGGATCCAGCCCCCACATCGGGCTCTCTGCTCAGCAGGGAGCCTGCTTCCCCCTCTCTCTCTGCCTGCCTCTCTGCCTACTTGTGATCTCTGTCTGTCAAATAAATAAATAAAATCTTTAAAAAAAATAAATTCTCAATAATTTTTTAAACAAAGGAGCCCACATTTTTTATTTTGTACTGGATCCCAGAAATGATGTAGCCAGCTTTGCCCATTGGACAAGAAGTGGAGCCCAAGCTAGACTCTCTCTCTCTCTCTCTTTTTTTTTTTTTTTTTACAAGTAGGCAGAGAGGCAGACACAGAGAGAGGGGGAAGCAAGCTCCCTGCAGGGAGCCTGATGCGGGGCTTGATCCCAGGACCCTGGGATCATGACCTGAGCCTAAGGCAGAGGCTTTAACCCACTGAGCCACGCAGGTGCCCTTCTCTCTCTCTCTCTTTTAAAAGATTTTATTTATTTGAGAGAGAGGAAGACACAAGAGCAGAGGAAGAAAGACAAGCAGACTCCACGCTCAGTGCAGAGCCTTATGGGGGCTTGATCCTAGGACCCTAAGATGATGACCCGAGCCGAAATCAAGAGTCGGATGCTTAACTGACTAAGCTACTTAGGCATCCCTCTTATATCAATAAATATTCTTAAAATACTAAGAAAAAGGTGTCTCAAGAGGGAAAAACGAGGGTCAAGTGGGATCGCTGAAGAATGGTAGATAGAGGCAAAAGGGTTGCAGGCCCATGATGGGACCAAGAGGAGGAAACTGGGTGTGAGAAGCCATTGACAAGAGGGTGGGCGCTGTGGCGTCCACTGTGGTGGGGGGCAGTGAGGCGACCGGAGGTGTTGGAGAGTGTGAGCTGCCGAATGAACCTCTCGATAAAGGTTGTGGAGGTGACTTTGGCTGCGCTCAACAGACATGAATGAGTTGGGGATAGGCAGGGAATTACCTACATGAGGAAGAGGGATGGGGCCTAATGTGGGATTTCCCAGGGATGGGGCGGTTGCAGGCAGTGTGTATAGAGGATGCTGTACAAGCCTTGGAGTCTGGGCAGCAATCAGATGTCAGATTCACTGTGTTCTGTGTGGCCTTAACCTTGATTTCTCCCCCTATGAAACAAATGATCCTGACAGCACATACCTGGTGCATTTGGGAGAGGATTTGATGACGTGATACGGGTAAAGCTTTGGACCCAGTGCCTGGCAGAGACCCAGAGCTCCAGAATGTTCCCCCTTCAATTGCTTCTGTGGTTGGAGGACTACAGTGGCAAGAAACATTTGCATATATAAAGAGCCATTCTTTCAAGCACTTCCCTCCCAGTTTTCAGGGAGAGCCACTAGGAGCCAGGATTCTGAGCTCCAGCCTGCAGAGGCCTTAGCTGAGCCAACCGGGAAGGGAGAGGAGCTGGCTGCAGCCAAAGGACTGGGCAGCAAGACAGAGGAGGAGGACTCAAGGCTTTGACTCTCAAGCTGCCACCAAGGAGGCTGACTCTGGAGCAAACTCAAGGGGTCCTACTTTGGGATCTCTAGGAAAGAAGCAGTCTGTGAATGCTTATCCCAGTTTTCCCGCATTTCTCTCCTTCCCTGGCCCTTTCTGCACATCCCCCTCAGCTTTGGGGAGTGTGGGAATGATTGACGAACCCTGCTGGGGCACCCCCCTCCCTCCGGGAATGGGTACAGATGTGCTGGACAGCAGCTGTACCCTGCAACCCACACCTGTCGCCTAGATCAGCTGTTGTAACTACTCCTGGGAAAGCAGGCCAGGTGCCCTGGCTTGCAGAAGTCCTCCTTTTGGCAGGTGGAAAGTCACAGCCTCTGCCTATCACAGCATCTAGCTCCCGGAGGCCACTTGGAGGGTGCCAGGGCCCTGGGAATCTCAGCTACAGACCGGAACCCCTTCCAGTCCAGAGCTGCTTCCAGCTGTATCCCTATCCCATAGGCCCTGGCTGGTTCTCGGACTACTCCCACCGGGTACCACATCAGGGTGTGGGAGGTGGAGGAGGAAGAGGAGAGACAGACACCTCCAGTGGGACCCATCCCTCTAGCTATCCTGAAAGCTGAGCAGCAATGTGGACCAGAGAAGTCAAAGAGAACTAGAGCCGGGGAGAAGCCTGGCAGTGGGGCCAAGGAGGAAGAAGGGTCTGGAAACGAGAGCAGAACTTGCTCTTGTGTGGCTTGGGCCACGGAGACATTCGTTCCGGAGACTGCAGCCCTGGAAGATTTCCATTCCACACTGAGCATGCGTGGAGGCGTAGACTGGGCAGGCACCGTGGGAGCGCGGCGCAAACGCTGGTCTAAGCCGTGGGAGAGCGAAGCGACCCGCCCACCCGGAGCGCCTGGGTGCCGAGCGAATCCAGAAATCCCAGGGAGCTGAGAAAATTTCAACAAAGCAAGCCCAAGACACACATCCTCCGACATCCAGCCACTCAATGCATGGCACATGCCAATACACATAAAAGCCTGGTGGAAACCAGATGGTGACTTTGCAGCAGATAGCTGGATGCGTGTGTACGCCCACACCTGCTTCGGTCTTTGAATGAACATACCTTCCACTTCCCGGTGCTACTCCACACTCAGGGAAGGGACTTGAGCTGGCGTTGCTCAGAGGGACGCCGAGGCCTTACCAGGAAGGTATTCTCCAGTTCCCCATCAGCTCTGGCGGTGCCAGGAGAAACAGCCCACGTGGCAAGCGGCTCCAGGCCAGATGTGAGACACTGCTGACCCCTGCTGGCAGATTTCTCTCTGCAGCAACCGGGGAAAGCCCCAGGGAGAGAGAATGGAGTATTGGAAAAAGCTTGCAATCCGTCTGGGATGGGTAGGGCACAGTCTCTTCATCTGGAGCTCCTCTGATGAGACCCAGAAAAAATTAGAGTAAAACCCAGACAGAGTTTCTGGGAGGAGTGAGACAGACTAGTGCGTCCTTTCAGCCCCTGTGACTTGGAAAAACTCCCTGCTGCCGATCCCTGCAAACCTAAATTGGGAATTAGCAACACTCCATTAGCCAAATTCAACCACTCAACCACAAAAAAAAAAAAGACAGAGAGAAAAAAAAAAAAACCTTTCCCTCCCTCTCCTCTCTTATTCCAGTGCAGAGCCTTCCTGAACTTTTAAGTTAATTTATTGTGCATCTGACTCTCCACCCTTAGACTTGGGGCTAGCATGTGATAATCATGGCTTTATGTCTTTCTTTCCATGGAAAGAGGTTGTTCTGACGCTCTTGGGAAACCACAGTTAAGAAAGCTGACATCTAGGATATTTGCATCTGTGGTTAGTTATTTTAAATATCTTTTTCTATACCTAAGGGATGAAATTCAAGTCTTCCAGAATCTTTACTGGAACAGGAGCAGGGACCAAAGGAGCACTGACACTCTGATAATTCCAACAGAATTAGTATGGAAGCCCCAAGAAGTGAAGTCACTCATTGTTAAGCCCCTTCTTCTACCCTGCATCCCTTTTTAGCAACAGACCTTGTGCTCTCCTTCGCTGTATAGGGTATGTGTGCTCCTTGTCTCTCTACAACCCATTGCTGGCAGGCCTCCACTCTGAACACAGTGCCCGAACTGCTCCAGCAAAGGCAATCCTTGGCTTCAGAAGCCAAATCTAATACGCATTTTCTTTCTTCTTCTTCTTCTTCTTGAATATTTATTTATTTGAGAGAGAGCTCATGTGAGAAAAAAAACACAAGTAGGGGGAGGGACGGGGCGGGGAGAGAATCCTCAAACAGACTTCCGACTGATTGGTAGCTGGAGGCGTGAGGGGGCTGGATCCCAGAGCCCATGAGAGCATCATCTGAAACCAAGAGTCACTCAACCAACTGAGCCACCCAGACTCCCCTAATGTGTGTGTGTGTATAAGATTTTATTTATTTATTTGACAGAGAGAGAGAGACACATGGCAGAGAGGAAACACAAGCAGGGGGAGTGGGAGAGGGAGAAGCAGGCTCCTGTTGAGCAGGGAAAGCAGGGCTTGATCCCAGGACCACCTGAGCTGAAGGCACACCCTTATCGACTGAGCCACCCAGGTGCCCCCATTTTCCACTTCTCACGTCACTTGACCTCTATAGCACCTGACATCTTAACAACCCATTCATTATTTCTTTATTCAAAATTTTATTATGAAATATTTTAGACCTGCCAAAGGTATAGGAAATAATTTAACAAACATATCTGTTGTATTAGTCAGTGTTCTCCAGAGAAACAATACCAACAGAATATTTGTGTGTTTATTCACTCATTTATTATAAGGAACTGGCTCAGGCAGTTATGGAGCTGACAAGTCCCGAGATCTGTCAAGTGGGTTGGCAAGCTGGAGACCAGGGGGGCCAATGGCTTAGTTCCAATCTAAGTTTCAGGCCCAGAGAGCCCGGTGAGCTGATGATATACAAGTCTGGAGGCCAGTAGGTTGGAGACTCAGGAAGAAGCTCATGTCCCAGTTCAAAGGCAATCAGGCAGGAAGAATTCTCTTTTATTCCAGGGAGCGTCAACTGATTGGATGAGGCCCACCTACATTAGGGAGGGCAATTGGATTTATGCAGTCCAATGACTGAAATGTTAATCTCATCCAAAAGCACCCTCACGGAAACACTCAGAATAATTTGGGCCAAATATCTGGGCACCCCGGGGTCCAGTCAAATTGACATAAAAAAAGTAGCCATCACATCTATAAACACCATATAGTTTAAGAAATAAAGCAGTACGAATATAGTTTAAGCTCTTCCTCTCTCCTCCCGCAACAGAGGAAATATTATTCTGAACTTGCTGTTAATCATTTCTGTGCATATCTTTATACTTCTACTACACTGTACACTGTATATGCATTGCATATTTTAGCTATATGAATGGAATCATACTGCATATAAAATTCTTCTAGAACTTTCCTTTTGACTCACCATTCTATTTGTAGGGTTCATCTATGTTGATTCATGTAGCTTTAGTTTACTCATTTCTACTGCTGTGTAACATTTCATTTCATTTACAATTATATTACACCTCAGAGATTCTCTTATCTCCAGTTTTTGCTACTGTAACAGTCTTACTACTATGGAAATTCTCCTATACATCCTGTTGTACACATTTGAATTTCTTCAGGAATCTATCCACATGGTTCATGGTCTGGATATCTTCTTTTTTTTTTTTTTTAAGTATTTTATTTATTTATTTGACAGATCACAAGTAGGCAGAGAAGCAGGCAGAGAGTGAGAGGGGGAAGCAGGCTCCCTGTTGAGCAGAGAGCCCAAAACGGGGCTTGATCCCAGGACCCTGAGATCATGACCTGAGCAGAAGGCAGAGGCTTAACCCACTGAGCCACCCCGGTGTCCCTAGTCTGGATATCTTTAACTTTACCACATTTGTGCCAAAACTTGCATCATCAGATCTTTTTTTTTTTTTTTTTTTTTGGACAACCAGATAGATGTAAGATTGTAGATCATTGTGATTTTAATTTGCATTTCACTAACCACTAACAAGGTTGAGCACCTTTTCATATGATTATTGGTTTGAGTAGTATTGCCTTCTATTTATTCTTATCTCCTAATCTTTCTTCAGTTGTATTGTTAATCTTTTTTTCCCTTGATTTGTAATAATTCTTTATATATTGTGGCTAACAATCCCTTTTCAGTTATATTCTTTTCATTTATCTTTTTCAAGTCTGTGGCTTTTCTTTATCACTGCCTTATGGTAGCTCTCTTGAGATACAATTAACTTATTATAAAATTAGCACATTTTAAATGTACAGCTCAATGATTTTTAGTAAATTTTAAGAGTTGCATAACTAGCACCACAGTCCAGTTTTAGAACACTCCCAGAACCCAAAAGCAATTCCTCTAGCCCATGTACAATCAATCCCCGTTCCTATTTGTAGCCACAGACAACCACTAATGTGCTTTCTGTCTCTATAGTTTTGCCTTTTCTGGACATTTCACATAAATGGAATCATATAATATATGGTCTTTCGCATCTGTGTCTTTTCACTTAAAATGTTTTTAAAGTTCATTCCTGGGATGCCTGGGTGGCTCAGTTGGTTGAGTGTCTGAGGTCATGATCCCAGGGTCCCAGGATTGAGCCCCATGTTGGGCTCCCTGCTCAGCAGGGAGTCTGCTTCTCCCTCTCCCTCTGCTTCTCCCCCTTCTTGTGCTCTGTCTTGCTCGCCAAAAAAAAAAAAAAAAAGTTTTAAAACATAAAGTTTAGGGGCGCCTGGGTGGTTCAGTGGGTTAAAGCCTCTGCCTTCAGCTCAGGTCAGGATCCCAGGGTCCTGGGATCAAGCCCCTCATTGGGCTCTCTGCTCAGCAGGGAGCCTGCTTCCTCCTCTCTGCCTGCTTGGGATCTTTGTCTGTCAAATAAATAAATAAATCTTTAAAAACAAACAAACAAACAAACATAAAGTTTATTCATATTCAGTATATGTCAGTAGTTCATTTCTTTTTCTTGTTGAATAGTAGTTCATCGTATGAATATAGAATATTTTGTTTATCTACCGGTTAATGGAGATCTGGCTTATATTCTATCTGATAAAAAACAGCTCTCATAATATCATTGCTCCCACTGTGTAATGCATCTTTCCTCCCCTTTATGGTTGTTTTTAAGATTTTTCTCTTTCTCTAGTTTTCAGTAATTTGATGTGCCAAGTGTGTTTTCTTTGAATTTACTTGCTTATACCTTGTTAAACCTCTTGGACCTGTGAATTGTTATTCTTTTTTTTTTTTTGAGAGAACCACTTTTTTTTCTTTTTTTAAAGATTTTATTTATTTGACAGACAGAGATCACAAGTAGGCAGAGAGGCAGGCTGAGAGAGAGGAGGAAGCAGGCTCCCCACGGAGCAGAGAGCCGAAGCCGGAAGCCCGATGCGATGCGATGCGATGCGATGCGGGGCTTGATCCCAGGACCCTGGGATCATGACCTGAGCCGAAGGCAGAGGCTTTAACCCACTGAGCCACCCAGGCGCCCCTGAATTGTTATTCTTTATCAAAATTTCATCTAATGTTTCTTTAAATATTTTCTTCTGCCCCACTGTTTCTTTCCTCTCTTTATGGAACTCTAATCCGATGTATATGAGACTACTGGTTATTGTCCTACAGCAAGTGAATGCTCTTTTCAAACATTTTTTCTTACTTTGCTTTAATCTGGATAATTTCAACTGGCCTGTGTTGAAATCACCAATTTCTTCCTCTGCAGTGTCCAATTTGTTGTTAAGCCCCTTCAGGACATTTCTCCTTTCAGATATTGTATTTCTCAATTCTAGTTTGCATTTAGCTCTTAATATTATTATTATTATTTTAATTAACATATAATATATTATTTGCCCCAGGGGTGCAGGTCTGTGAATCACCAGGCTTACACATTTCACAGCACTCACCATAGCACATACCCTCCCCAATGTCCATAACCCTTCATTTAGCTCTTTTTTTGGAATTTCCGTTTCTCTTGAAATAACCTAACTCTTTGCTCATTATATATATATTTTTTTCCTTTAAAATTTTCAACACATGGATAATAGTCATTTTAAAGTCATTGTCTGCTAATTCCATAATTAAATCACCCAAGGGCCTGGTTTTCTTATGGTTATGGGTCATAGTTTTCTCCTTCTTTATATGTTATATAAAATTTGACTGTACCCTGTAACTTTTGTATAAAATAGCAGTGGAAACTTAAACTTAACATTTTTTGTCTTGTTTTGTTCATTTTCCAAGGAGTGCAAACTCCTTCCTGTTTGGTGGTTAAGGTGCGCAAACATTTAGGGTCATCATATCCTCCCGATGAAAGGTTTCTTTTGTCTTTATGAAATGACTCTCTTTATCTCTGGTCATATTCTTTGCTCTGAAATCAGTTTTGCCTGGTATTAATAGAGCCACTCTAACTTTATTTAATTAGTGTTAGCATAGTATATTCTTTCCTATTCTTTTATTAATGTTTTCATATTTAAAGTTCATTTCCTGGGCCCCTGGGTGTCTCAGTCGGTTAAGCCTCTGCCTTCAGCTCAGTTCATGATGCCAGGGTCCTGGGATACAGCCCCATGTCGGGCTCCCTGCTCAGCAGGAAGCCTGCTTCTCCCTCTCCCCTTGCTTGTGTTTTGTCTCTCGCTGTCTCTCTCTCTGTCAAATAAATAAATAAAATCTTAAAAAAAATAAAAATAAGTCAAAAATAAAAAGATGTATTAACTTATTTGAGAGAGAGAGAGCAGGTCTGGGTGCACAAGTGGGGTTGGGGAAGGGGGAAGAGGTAGAGGGAGAGGGAGACAAGCAGGCTCCCCACTGAGCAGGTAACCTGACCCTGGTGGTGGGGGTGGTCCATCCCAGGAGCCTGGGATCATGACCTGAGCTGAAATCAAGAGTCAGATGCTTAATGTGTGGAGCCACCCAGGCGACCCAATTGAGTATTACTTTTAAGAAATCCATAAAAAATCCAATCTTAGGCACCTGGGTGGCATTAGCATTCGGCTGGGGTCATGATCCCTGCTCAGCGGGGAGTTTGCTTTTCCCTCTTTCTCTCCCTGTGCTGCTCCTCCCCTTGTGCTCTCTCAGTGCTCTCTCTCTCTCTCAAATAAGTAATTAAAAAAATCGTTAAAAAGTAATAAATGAGGTGTTCAACCATTTGGATTTAATATGACTATTGACATGGTTAGCCAAAGGAATATGCATAGAGACGGAAGCCAAGGTCTCCTTCTGCTTCAGGTCTCAGGGCCCAGAGACTGTGTCACTGGAAGATCACTGCTGAGATACCCAGTAGCGGCTGAGCGGACCAATTCCCTACTCATGAACTTCCCTGCTTCTGGTTCCCAAGCCAGCCAACCTTGAATTTCGCCCTTCCTGGCTCATTTAGCCTTTAAACCAGGCTCACCCATCTTTCCCTATAAGGCTGGTGGGTGACCCAGAGGGTTCTGAGCATTTGGGCCCTACTCCCACTAAGGGCCTTGGGCCCTCAGGCTCTCCCGTGGTCCTTGATCCCACTCCTTATTCATCTCAGTGTCAAGCTGCTTTATAAGCAAACGCAGGGCTGTAATTTTTTTTTTAAGATTTTATTTATTTATTTGGCAGACAGAGATCACAAGTAGGCAGAGAGACAGGCAGAGAGAGAGGGGAAGGAGGCTTCCCGTCGAGCAGAGAGCTGATGTGGGGCTTGATCCCAGGACCTTGGGATCACGACCTGAGCCGCAGGCAGAGGCCCAACCCGCTGAGCCACCCGGGCGCCCCGCAGGCCTGTATTTTATCTCTGACTTAGCTCTTGTTCCTGTATGAGACCTGCCCCCTGCACCTATGTTACAACAAAACTGAGAGCTCCCATGTAAATGTGTGCACATCTTATCTCTCCAGAGACACACAGCTGCTTATTAATTATTACTTCCCCGTTTGGGCCTGGCCTACCACTGCTCTAAGCCTTGCCTGGGATACAGCCTCTGCGTATTCCTGGCCACTTGCTGTAGTGACACCAGACCATTCTTCCCCCTCTAAGAATCTGTCTTGGCAGAACCTCACAAGATGGGCTCCTCTATGACCACAACTCCACTGTCGTGGTTACTTGGGGCTGGCCATCCATCTCAGCCTCCTGTCCCCCTTCTTGAGAGTTCAGTATGCATCTCCCCCTTTCTCAGAGTCTCCCCTTCGGAGAAATGAGTTTCAGAATTCTTAGTAAAGATGTTTCAGTGAATATTTCTAAAGTCTCATGTTTTCACTTAGCAATGCCCAGACGGAGAAATGGCCTGCTCTCTTAGGAAAAAATGCATCTCCTAAGATACCATCAAATGCGGGTAGCCACCTGGAATGACCTTCCTGCTTATGGCAAATTGTAATTCCCAAAAAAGCCTGCAGTAATATTTCTTATCCTACATGCTCTTCCAGAACCTTGCCACTCACACATCAAGAGGTGGGGTCCATGTCTCCTTTCCTGGAAAATGGGTGGGGCTTTGTGACCGTCTCTATTAGTAGAGAACAGGGGAAGTTCTGCTCTGTGCCTTCTGAGGCTAGGTTACAGAAGGCAAGACAACTTCCTCCCAGCTCCCTCTTGAGATGCTTGCCTCCCCCCCCAATTTTATTTATGGGGCGCCTCTTAAAAAAAAGAAAAGAAAAATGTCTGTAATTTTTAAAAAATTTTATTTATTTATTTAAGAGAGAGAGCACAAGCAGAGGAAGGGCAGAGGGGGAGGGAGAAGCCATTCCTTGCTGAGCAGGGACCTTGATGCAGGGCTCGATCCCAGGACCCTGGGATCATGACCTGAGACAAGAGAAGATGCTTTACTCACTGAGCCACCTGGGCGCCCTGGGATGCTTGCCTTTGTAACCCAGCTGCCATGCTGTGAGAGAATCTGGGCCTCCTGGATAGCCTACATGGAGGGGTTCTGGCTAACTGTTCTCCCAGCTGACGATTAGGATCAGCTGCCTGCCATGTGAGTAAGGAAGTCTCCAGAATGCCTGTAGCCAGCTATCATCTGATTGCAATCACATGAGAGATCCTGAGCAAGAACTATCTAGGATCTAGCCAAGCTCAGTAAAACCCAGAGCCATGAGAGATAAAAATGACTTGTTTTAAGCTACCGAGTTTGGGGTGCTGTGCTACACAGCAATAGATAACTGGAACACCGCCCATCTCTACACCTCAAAAGCCTCAGCACCCTTTATGGCCGAGCCCATCACCCTATGTTCAGCTCCTGTAAGCCTTCCCTGACTTCTGCAGTGGAGTGTCCCCCTCCTGGGCTCCCAGTGCTCTTTGCCAAGGCCAGTCTCCCATAATACATCCTCCTGTAAAGTCCTGGTTCATCTACTCTTGCATCGAGGCCAGCACTTGGCTTGCCGTGGGTGCTCACATCTCTGTCTGGCTGGATAATGGGGAACTGTATCTGGGAGAGTGAACATTTGCCAATGGAGAGAAGTGCTCTGGTTACAAAATAGCTTTACTGTACTTTCATAGGCCTTTTTCTCTGACTGCTGTCTCAGGATAGTTTGGGTTTCTCTACTAGGAACCTAAGATGTCTTGAGTGAGAGGCAGAAGAATTTAAGTATCCGGAGAGCCTGGTGACAAAAGGATTATCTAAGTCAGGGTTTTGTTTTTGTTTTTTGTGAGTAGTAGCCTCCATGCCCAACATGGGACTTGAACTCACAACCCTAAGATTAAGAGTCACATGCTCTGCCAACTAACCCAACCAGGCATCCTTAAGTTAGGAGTTCCCTTTTTAAAAAAACATTTTATTTATTAATTGACAGCTGCAAAAGAAGAGGGAAAAGCAGACTCCCCACTGAGCAGGGAGCCTGATGTAGGACTTGATCCCAGGATGCTGGGATCACGACCAGAGTAGAAAGCAGACACTTAATGGACTGGGCCACTCAGACACCCATGTGGGGAGTCTTCTCAAGGTTACTGAGTAAAGGGCCACTTAGGCTATCAGCGCTCCCGAGACATGTCTTTCACAAATTCAACAGCAGATGGCAGCCTTGCCCCTGGCTCTTACCTTGCAAACCATGAAGTGAATTTATTGCATTCATAAAATATTAATGAAGCATTTGCTCCCTGTAGGGCCCTGTGTGAGCTACAAAGGAGAGTAAGCTGCAATCCCTTCCCTCTGAGACCTTCCTGTCAAGTCTTCAGCTTGTTTTTAGATCAATTACTCCAAAAGTCAGCTAACCCTTTCTTCTCCGAGGCTAATTTCAAACAATCGAATGGAACAGAGGGGTCAAAGGTATTGCCTAAACTCTGGTTATTTCCACTCTACTTCACTGCCTTAAAACACTGCCGTCTGGCCAAATGATCACAGCGAAGGCTAGAGCTGCAAAGGTGGTGTCCCAGAACACAAACAGTGAAAACAGATTTTATTTTTTATCTTTTTTAAATATTTTATTTATTTGCGAGAGAGAAAAAAAGAGCATGAGCAGGGGAGAGGCAAATGGGGAGGGAGAAGCAGACTGCTGAGCAGGGAGCCAGATATGGAGCTCAGTTCCAGGACCCTGGGATCACGAGCTGAGCTGAAGGCAGATGCTTAGTTCTCTGAGCCACCCAGGGGGACCTGAAAACACGTTTTTGTTTTTGTTTAAGATTTTATTTATTTATTTGACAGAGATCACAGGTAGGCAGAGAGGCAGGCAGAGAGAGACAGAGGAGGAAGCAGTCTCCCTGCCTGCGGGACTGGATCCCAGGACTCTTGGGATCATAACCTGAGCTGAAGGCAGAGGCTTTAACCCATTGAGCCGCCCAGGCGCCCCTGAAGACACGTTTTAAAGCAAAGGGAAACAAACTTGATCAGGAGCAAAGGGCAGCTGGAGTGATTGGAAATCCCCATTCTATGGTAAACTCTTGGTCTTTCAGAGAAAGTTCTGAGCCTTCAGCCCTGGCCTTGGCTACACTTCTCCCTCCAGCCCATCAGGCTCAGAACAGCAGCAGCTGCCCAGCCAGCTGCGGGGGAGGGGGGAGCCCCCTTTGCCTTTGTCCCTGCCCTTACTCTGGCTCAGAGCCCCCCACAAGCCAGCTCTGTTTTGGACGGAGCAGGAGGGGAAGTGGCCCAGCAGAGCTATCAGGCTGAGGGGAAGGGAAAGGGAAGTGGTCATTTTTAAAGTTGTTCAGCCTGTTCCACAAACACTCTTGAGGACCCAACCCTGAGCCTCCCCTGAAGGAGTTTCTGAATTACCTTTCAAGCTCCCTTTGGAACATTCTTTGTGTTTCATGGTGCTAATGTCAGCCTGAAAATCAGAACAAATTTCCTAATTCAGAGCCCTTTGTAGGGTCCCCTCTGATTCTTTCCAGATGGATTTCCTTTTTTCTTGCCTCCAAGTATTTTATCTTCATGACATTCACTTGCAGATATTTTGGTCTTTCTTTTGCCTTTGGCCAATCAGGCTCATTTCTCCTGCAAACCCTGAGGGAGGGATTCTCAGGGTTCCTCCTTGGGAAATGTGACTACAGAGACTAAGAGCCCAGCTCAGGAGAGTTGGGCCCCATTCCATAGCATACCACCCCCTCCCACCTTTTTAAGTAATCGCTATGCCCAACGTGGGGCTCGAACTCATGACCTCAAGATCAAGAGTCACAAGCTCTATAGACTGAGCCAGCCAGGTGCCCTACCACAACCCCCCGCCCCTCTCCGTCCACTTTGACTTGCCTTATCACAGCCTCAGAAATGGAGAGCCAGATCCAACAAGATCCAGGGAGATCCAGAGCTGCAAAGCATCTGAGAGATGATCCATTCCCTGCACTGGGTCCCCTCAAAGTCCCAGGGGTCCACACTGGGCTGCCAGGGGCTCCTGAAACTATACAGTGAGAATGACACCCTTCCCAAGGACTCCCCCTTTCTCTCAATTGTCATTCATTTTCAGCATTATCATTTAATTAAAACAAACGGTGGGGGGGAGGGGTGTGCCTGGGTAGCCCAGTTGGTTAAGCTTCTGACAGCTCAGGTCTTGATGTCAGGGCCATGGGTTCAAGCCCTGTGTTGGGCTCTAAAATAAGTAAGAAAGTAAATAAACAAAATGAAGAAAACAGGGATGGGTGAAGGAGAACGCAAATGTAAATAAACTTTTATGAGAAAACCTCAGCTTCAGAGATGTAGGAGGGGCTGGGGCTGCCACCGTTCTCAGTTCCTCCAGAAGGACCTGTCCACCCCTCTCTGCTCTCAGGGGGACTTTAGGGGAAACTTCAGAGAGCATATGGGGTAGTGTGACCTCTCGTGTCACACGGGAAGAAAACTGATCTAGGTTATAGTCACAGCCCCTTAGCTTAGTTGCGGCTCTGAGCCTTGGTTACCTAGCATGCAAAAGAGGGGCTAAAAATAGTCCTCATGTCTTCAGTTCCTGTGACGATTAATGGAGAGGATGGTATCAAGTGTCTGACATGCAGTTAGTGCTCAATAATTAGTTATTAAGATTCATTTTAATGATCGAAGGCAGTGCTGAGATTCAAACTGCAAGGCTAGTCCTGGATCCTCTAAATTATAGTGATCTAAGCAGCCTTGCTTTTCTCTGGGCTCCACTGTAGCCAGGAAATGGCTCTGAAGTCCCCCTGGGAAGTATGAAAGGCAAATTCATTTCTTTAACAATGCACAGAATTCTCAACCCCTCCAAGAAGGACTCCAGGGAACCAGTCACACATTTTCTGGGGTATGGAGAAGTGAATGGAGTAATAAAACTTCAGTCTACCTGGCCTTTCTTGAACCCTCCATTTTCTCCTCCGGGTGTCTCCACGCCTCTTTGGTCTCCCTTGGCCTCGCAGAAAGGAGGCCCAGCTTGGGCATGTCATGGCACCCTCCTCCTTGAAACTCTCACCCTACATCTCTGATTATTTCTTTTTGGAATGATTTTCTTTGTGGGGTGTCAGTCACCATCAAATGTGGGTGTCCCTGGGGTCCCGAACCTGCCCTTGTTCTCAAGCTCTATCTAGACTGAAGACCCTCCCTTTTCCATCTCCAACCCTGGTCTCTCTTCTGCCCTTGGTATCCAGCTGCCTTCTGGATACTTCTGCTCGGATGTTCCTCAGGTAACTCAAATCCAACCAATTTGAAATGGAATTCACTACCCCTCCCTGCCCCTCACCCCGAAGCTCCTCCTGAATTAATTATCCTAGTGAGTCCTCCAACCCAGAAGTCAGGAGACATTGTGACTCCTCCCTCCCTTTCCACTGCACTCTGGACCCCACCTCCAGAAGTCAAGTGGTCATCAAGGCTGGCAGATTCTGTGTCCTCAACAACTCTGAAATCCATCATCTACTTTTCAGCCCCACGGCTACTGCCTGCCATCATCTCTTTCCTGGACTACTGGGATCATCGCCTAATGGGCCCCCTGGCTCGTTTCTCACCTCCTTCTCATCTAGCCTTCACAGGGACTCAGCATCTTCTGAAACACTTTTGAACCGTCCATGTCATTTCCCTATTTCCGATCCTTTAAGGCTCCTGTTGCCCTCAGGACAGTCCACCCTCCTTCAAATGGATGGAATGGCTGCCATGTTCCTTTGGTCCCTGTCTGCCTGCAGCCCCATCTTTCACAGGGGTTGGTCTTTCATCCCAGGTGTCAGCTCTGCCCATGAACTTGTAGTTTCCCGGTTAACAATGCTGTTCCAGGAGCTTGCCCCTCCCTTCTCCTTACTTCCTGGCCAACTCTCACTCATCTTTCAAGACCCCATTCCTATCTCACTTTTTAAAAATATTTTTTTTAATATTTTTTATTTATTTGACAGACAGAGATCACAAGCAGGCAGAGAGAGAGGGGGAAGCAGGCTCCCTGCTGAGCAGAGAGCCCAATGTGGGGCTGGAACCCAGGACCCTGGGATTGTGACCTGAGCCGAAGGCAGAGGCTTTAACCCACTGAGCCACCCAAACGCCCCCCATCTCACTTTCTCTAAGAAAACTTTCTTGAGGCGCCTGGGTGGCTCAGTTGGTTAAGCGGCTGCCTTCGGCTCAGGTCATGATCCCAGCATCCTGGGATCGAGTCCCACATTGGGCTCCTTGCTCAGCAGGGAGCCTGCTTCTCCCTCTGCCTCTGCCTGCCACTCTGTCTGCCTGTGCTCACTCTCTCTCTCTCTCTCTGACAAATAAATAAATAAAATCTTTAAAAAAAAAAAAAAGAAAACTTTCTTGACCCTGTACCCTCTTCCATGAAAAGAGAATTAAGTTCTCATTCTTTGTCTGCTCACTGTCTATACCCCTTCTCTCATGCCTCTGAAAAACACAGGGGCCCTGATACTGGTTTACCCACTAGATTATAAACTCCTGGAGGTCAGGATCCAAGTCATACTCTTTCCCATATTCCCAGATCCTATAGTACATGACCTGCACAGAGTAGGACCTTAATAAATGTCTGCTGATGAGTGGATGGATGTATAGACAGATGGGTGGCGGGATGGATGGACAAATGAGAGCTCTGTTCCCAGCTTGGATCTCTAAGCTCTCTGGGGTGATGGGCAGAGCTAATCCAACCACATTCCCTCACTTTCAGCCTCTGTCTCACACTCATGCCCTCCTCACTTGAGATCAATGAGAAAGAGAAGTAGTTTGCAGCAAGAAGGCAGCGAGAAGACATGACATCAGGACGCAGATGAGGGAGGAAAGAGGAGAAGTTGTCCGAGAAGGCAGCAGATGAATTTGGAAGTTGAAGGTGCCTTCCTGCTTGCCCATAGTCCGCCCTACTTCATCCCCCATGGCTAGGTTCCAATCCAGAGACACTGGGGGCAGGGGTGCACAGAGAGGAGGGGAGGATACTGAAACATTTAGACATTTTTGAGAGTTCAGAGAAGCGACCAAGCCCCTGCGTGTGCCAGATCTCCTTCTAGAAGCCCCAGCAGAGAATCTCTCAGTGATGAGCTCCGACTGTGTATCTCTGCAGAGGTGGGCGGAGCCAGCCAGGGCACAGTTTCGTAATTGAGGTCAGCCAGAACGCGGATCTCTGCCCTAAGAATTTCAGCCTGTGGGATGTCCCCAGTGTTGATGGTGTTTACTGGTCTTTTGTGTGATTTCAACGTCAGGCCCGTGCCTGTTTGCATGGTAGATGACCCCAGAGCACTCCTGATTCACCTCAGTCCCAAAGTCCTGCCTGATCTCCTGCAAATGAGCGATTCAAGACCAAGCCCAGATGATCGGCAGCATGCAGGGAGGGTGAAAACCAAAACAACGTGAGGTTCTGGAAAAGCAGCAGGGCCTACTCGGCTTCCTTTATCTCCAGCTCTGCCTCAACAGCTCCTAAGACATGTGCCCTGATGCAGTCTGTGGGTGGACATGCAGGGTGACCAGCTATCCTGATTTGCCTGGGACAATTCTTTCGCCTTACGGTAATTATGAAGACCAACACTACACTGTTCACTATCAGAAGTGTTCCAGTTTGGACGACACACTATAGCCACTCCATTTACAAGATGCTTTGGGATCCTCTGGAAGAAACCCAAGTGTGACTGTTGTACCACTGTCCCTTCCTGGATCTTCCCTAAGTCCAATGCACGGCCGGGGTTGGCATGTCGTGACTGGGGAAATCCACCAACGGCCCCACGGCTCGGGGGAGGACAAATCCAGGGCAAGGAAGGAAATGCAGGAGTTTGCCCTTTTGTAAAATCTTGGGCATGAATTCAAAGCTCATCTTTCTGAGCTCTTGGGAACTGAAGGGAGAGAGAATAATCCCGTGAGATTGCCACAGGTGGGTAGCAAACCCATGGTCCCCGAGGCTGACCGAAGTGCTGCAATTTAATGTATCTGCTCATCTATTGCTCGCTCCGTGCAGGAACGGCCAGTGATTCTTCTGGCTTCTCCTCCTACACCGTGGTTGGGTCAGATGAGGATGGCCTGGTGGGGTGCTTGTAGACCTCCCAATCCTGGAGGGCCCTGGCTGTATGAAGGGCCTGGCCAAGGGAAAGATGTTTCTTATGGGAGAAGGTAAGAAAAACCCAGAGAAATGCTTCATTTTCTGGGTAATAAGATGCTTGATTTTATTCCTAGATAAGAGTTGATTCAGCAACCCTAGGACTTGAAATGAAGCCTGCAAGGGTCTGAGGGCCCGACACCTGTCTAGGCTGGGAGATGGGGCGGCTCCTTGCATAGATGACTCAGGGTGAGGGGTGCCCAGCTGCCCAGCAAACCCTCCAGGACCTGCTGCCAATTCACTGCTATGGACAGAAGGAGGCCGTAGTACTTCTGGGTCGGGGAACACTCTAGAGTCCAAGAGAGCGGTAGAAAGTTACACACGGGCACACTCGACAAGCACACACGACCACAGTGAAATGTGTGCCTGAGATCTGAGTATAGTTCATTTCTCAGTGCGAATAATGTCCATCAGCCCTGGACAGTAGGAGATAACACCAGCCCTCAGTTCCCCTTTGACTTAGAAATATAGTGAAGGAGCTACCGGAAACCACAAACTAGAAGATTTTATCTCCCTGAGGCTCTCCCGTCTTTGTTGCTCTTCACATTCCTGGGAACGCCAGCCTCTGGGGTTCTCCATGTTCCTCCAAACCCAAGACCACAAGTCCCTAACAGAGGGCAGTGCTCCTTGCTCGGGGCAAGGAAGGTCCACGTGGGGGCTGGAAATGGCTCGAGAGCTTGTTCTGCTCCCCACCCTGGGCCTGGGGCCCCTGGGGAGCTCCTTCTCTGTTCAGACCATTGGGTTTTGAGCTGTTCCTGAGTCCGAGAAAGAGGTGACCAGGTCTACCCTGGTCGAAGCAGCAGTTGGGCAAGGTGTGAGCCTCTCTGCCCCCTGCCATGCCTGTCACAGCCAGGCAGGAAGGGCTAGGAACCGGCTGAAAGTACCATGCCCGTGGCTAACTGCTCCAGGGGCAGCTCTGAGGGGCCGGAGCTTGTGTCTGTCATACTGAAGCTTGGAGGCCCAGAGAAAAGCCCCAGAAGAGGACCCACTTTTCAGAACTGCTGCTTTCTGGGGCGCCTGGGTGGCTCAGTGGGTTAAAGCCTCTGCCTTCCGCTCAGGTCATGATCTCAGGGTTCTAGGATCGAGCCCCGCATCGGGCTCTCCGCTCAGCAGGGAGCCTGCTTCCCCCTCTCTCTCTGCCTGCCTCTCTGCCTACTTGTGATCTCTGTCTGTCAAATAAATAAATAAAATCTTTAGGAAAAAAAAAAAAAGAACTGCTGCTTTCTGGGGGTGGGGCACTCTCCTTTGGGTAGTAGGAAAGATGTGGGAAAGCTAAGGGGACAGAGCTGTTGGAGGAAGGAGCTATATATATGGTGGGTCACCGCTGAGAGCTTACAGGTCCCGTAGCATCTCATTTTACCCCCCACAGCATCCCTGTGGATCGTTCGCTTTTTACAGACGCAGAGCCTGAAGTCCAGAAGGCCTAGGTATCTAGGTCAAGGCTTCAGCTAGTAAGTGGAAGGAGCAAGATCAGAGCTCAGGTCTGTCTTACTCTGGCGCCCAAATGTGTCCCGTACACCTTGCCACCAGCACATGTGCATGTAAGACTCCACTCCTCCGCCCCCCAGCCATGCCCTCACCCTTTTACTCAGGGCGCAAGTTTACCAGGAGTCTGATCTCTCAGCTCATATCTGCAACCTCGCATCTGGCCGACAGGAACCGCCCCCCCCACCCCCGCAGGTCCAAGCACATGCCCCAGGCGCTTCCGCAGCAGCAGCGGAGGGACGCACAGTGGGTCCGCAGGGGCAGAGCTGGCGTCTCCTGCCCACGCCGTCTGGCCGCGCCGGGTCTGGCGGGGGCAGCGCCGCGGGGCTTCGCGCCATGACATCAGCCCTGGTGTGGTGCAGTGTGCAAAGCCCACTGGTTGGCGTGGCCCGGGACACGCCTTCCCCGGAGCGGAACAAAACGGGGCGCGGGCCGGGCGCACCCAGTCGCCGCTTCCGAAGAGCGTTCCCGCCCGCGCGCCGCGCAGCCAGCTGCCAGGTGAGTGCGCCCCGGGGTCGCGCGTCCCCGGCCCCCACGGCGCCTCCGGCCAGGCGCGCTACCCCCGCGGCGCCTGCCCGACTTCCTCCGCCGCTCGGGTGGGCTGGGGCGCAGAGAGGCACTAGAAGGAAAAGTGGTGCGGCCAGGCGGCGGTCCCGGGGCTGCGGGAGTGGGACAAGCGGTCGGACTTAACCAGAGCAGCGCGTCCCTTTCCGGGAGGCTCTGGGGACCTCCCGGCTCGGGGCGTCCTGGCACAAAGGGCTCCTGCGTGCGCCTGACCCGGGGTGGCCCGGCTCCCCCACCGCCTGCAGGTCTGGCCGCAAAACAATCAGCGATTCTGCGCGCCACTGACGCTCATTGTACCGCAGGGGGATGAGGGCATCCGTGCCACCCCCTCCCTCATCCTCCTGCTCCGGAAGAGAATGTGCCCGCGGGCGGGGTGGGGAAACATCTGGCTTCACGGTCCAGCCTGGGGCATCTGTGCCCGGAGCGCAGGTGTCAGTTTTCCCTCTTCCTCGAGATCCAGATGGAAGCGGCAACATTTCACCTGTCCCTGCCCCCAGTCCCGGTGCTAGCTGGAGACAATTATTCGCCCCTCCCACCACCACGTCAGTGTTTTGTGGCCTCCGTCCTTGAAGGCTGGGGAGCAAGAAACCAGCTGGTGTTGGGCAAATTTAAAGCAAGTTGCAATAGGTTACTCCACGAGGGATTCCTGAAGCAGGTGCTGTAGCCGCTCGCATAGGCTGGGGAGTATCCCGCAGCCTGAGTCCCTGTGCCATTGTAAGCTATCCAGTTCCAGGTTCTAGGCAGGGGACAGTAGCCTGGGCTTGGCCCCTCCCCAGCCGCCTGGGCTCCAGCCACCTGCCCACCTGCTCCGTGGGGCTGAGTGAGTCAGCTGGGCCTTCCCTCCCTGGAAGGGCTCTGTGCTGGGATCCAGCTGCAGTGGCACCCAGGAGATCCACTGGGCTCCCGCAGAAAGCGTGTCATGAAGAGGCAGCTGGAATCTCCGTGAGAGATTGCTTGGAAGGCAGACTGGCTCAATCTTGACAGTTGGGTCTGCGGCTTAACAGACTGGTGACCTTGGGCGCTCGAAGTAACTTCTTGTGCTGTTTCCTTTGGACATGGTGCTTTGGGGATGGGCTCCAAATGCAGAGCACGGCTGTGGTCTCTCTTGTCCTCCCCCTTCCCTCCCCAAAGCCGAGGAGGCTGCCCTGTTGGCGGTGTCTCAGTCATCTCAGCGTGCAGCTTGGGGGTTTCTCCTGGGATCTGGGGATAGGGGCACTGAGCTTCCCTAGCTCTCGCTTGGTGGGTGCCTCCTGATGCCTCCTGCAAGAGAGACCATCCTCAGCCCTCAGTGGCTCTCACCCTGTCCTTGCTGAAGCCTGCCTCCCGCCGCTCACGGCTTCTCAGGGAATGACCCTTTGCCTCAGGGAGGATATCCGGGGTGGGGACAATTGGACCAGGAGGAAGTCTCTCCCGCAGAGGCAGTGGTGTGGTCCGCCCGAGGGGGAGGGGACACTGCCCAGTACAGAGGGTCTGGGGGGATGGAATACAGGGGAGAAGCTCAAGATAGGGCTCAGGCCCTCCAGCTCTGCAACCAGGCTAATGAAGCATGGAAAACAGGGGTGTCACAGCCTCTGGCCTCTGGTCTGACCCAGGACCTCTCTTCCTGGTGTTTCCTTTTTGAATGTAAACATCTGCCTCTGGAGCCTGCCAGTGCTCCCTGGAGCCACATGGCAGCCTGGGAGTGTAGGGGGAGGATTGTGGGCAAACATTGGGTGAGTGAAAGGAGTGGATACAGGCTTTTAGCTGAATGGCCCTGCTGGACACTCCTAAGCCTCGCAAATGGCTTTTCCTTGTGATTAGTACTGAGAACCAGGTGAGAGGGGAGAAAAGACAGTCTGGTCAGTTGTGAAGGCAGCCCTCAAACACAGGCAGACCCCTTCCAAACCCATGTTCCGTCGCTGTGTTGTTACTTTTCTTTGCTTGTGTACATTTCCAATTCCTAGATCAGTTAGTAAGGAACTACCTGCCATTTGTGAAACACACTTTACAGAGGGTTTTGCTGTGGCTTATAGAGTTCAGGAAGATACGGCTTTGCCTTTGGGAATGTGGATGGAGGCAGGGTTACAACTCGTGACCTCTAGGCTCCCACTCTGCTGGATGGCCAGGGAGGAGAGGACATCCCTGGATGTTAGGTTCCAGATCCTACTGGATATGCTTTCACCAGGTCTGATGCATGCTTGAATTCGCAGGCTAAGTTTGCAGGAAAGAAAAGGAGCCTGGAAAAGAGCCTGCTTGAGAAAAAGACACACACACACGCACATACATGCACACAGAGCAGCTAGCTGGGGGTAGAGTGGTCAGGGAGAGGGGGTGCTGGGTATCAGAGCCTTTGCCTATGGTTTCCAGTTGTCAGGAATTTCTCTGGCAATGACGTGGCTGGCCTACACAGTGCCTCAGGAATTCGTCTGACGTCGGCATTGAGTAATTGCCATGTATGGTAAAGTGTGTAAATACGGAGGCAGTTAGCATTTCCAGACTCTGGCATTTCCAGGTTTCCCCAGGGCCAGAAGGCAGCGTCTGACTCCTCAGCAGTGACAAAGGAGGAAGGAATAGAAGGTTTGCAGCTGGAGCACAGGCTCAGCCCTGAGCAGGCAACCAGACCCTCACTCTCCAGTGTGCCGGCCTGGGGTTCTTTATTCAGGGATCGTGGGGGCAGGAGCTTCCTGTGAAGTCAGCTGCAAACAACCTGTTTGTATAAGGTCTAAGTGCTAATTTGTTTTTGCTTTTTAAAAATCAATCCAGGAAACATCAGTCAGACCCTTTAGCATGGGACCACGAGTGGTTACCCCTGGACATTGACATCATTCCAGAAAAAAACCAAAGAAACTTGATCTGTTGAGTAGCCTGTGAGACCTATTATAATATAGGGTTTCTTGTAATAGTTCTGAAATATTTTTTTAAAAAATCGCAGACCCTCCCTCCCTTCTCCCTTGGTTGACCTTCAGATGTCTGAACTCCCAGAGGTGGAGACCTCTGCCGTAAAAGGCATTACGAGACAAGCAGGAGGAGACAGAGCACTGTACTTGTCAGCTTACAATCACGCAAGAGCCATGGACATAGATGTGGAAAAAGAACACTCCTGCTGGGGCACCTGGGTGGCTCAGTGGGTTAAGCCTCTGCCTTTGGTTCAGGTCATGATTCCAGGGTCCTGGGATCGAGTCCCGCATCGGGCTCTCTGCTCACCAGGGAGCCTGCTTCCTCCTCTCTCTCTCTGCCTGCCTCTCTGCCTACTTGTGATCTCTGTCTGTCAAATAAATAAATAAAATCTTAAAAAAAAAAAAAAAGAACACTCCTGCCACAGAGAGAGGGCTGAGCTGGAATGACGGTCAAGTTTCAGGGTACCATGGGGCTTAGAGTGATCATAGCGCAAGGAGGCCACTTAGCTTCTCAGAGAGGCCAGCCATGGGCGGGATTGTGAAGGAATCATCTAGTGGGCTGTGTGAAGCTGGGGACAAACTGGCATTTCTTTATCGACCATTCATCCCCCTCCCCGTGACCATTATTTTCAGGAGAGTCTGTTTCCTGGGTTTTCAGGTGTCACTCGAAGGCATGGGTCCTGAACCCTGATCAGCAGGGCCCCTGTCCTTCCCTCTGTCTCCTTGGCCCATCTCTTGATGCGGGGGCATGGAGGAAGAGGCTGAGCGGCGGGGCTGGATGGGATCACAGGTTTCCTGCGTGCCTGGCCAAGTACCACACAGCTCAGGTAACGTGAGCCGTGCATTTCTAACTAGACAAACACCTGGCAGGTCTCTACCAGACCAAGTGGGTGGCGACCTGAGCCCTGTGCCCAGAAGTCACTTTTTGACCCTAGGGAATAAGAGATTTTGGAATGGGAGAGATGGGATTTTTCCACTGGAGAAATAAAGACATGGAAGGGTTTGTCAAATCAGTGGTTTGAGGAGGCTCCTTCAGGCACTTGTGGCCAGTGGTGAAGGATTATGCATCTCTGCAATGGCTCCTTGGACTTGAAACATGACCACACTGAACCCATCACCTTGTCCCGACCTTCATGACATTTGTGAACAGGAGGGCCTGTGCCTTTCTCTCCTGCTATGTGAGCCACCATCTTGAATCCCTCTTCTCAAGACTGAGGAACTGAATATAGTTCCTTTTTTTTTTTTTTTAAAGATTTTATTTATATATTTGACAGAGAGAGATCACAAGTAGGCAGAGAGGCAGGCAGAGAAAGAGAGAGAGAGAGGAGGAAGCAGGCTCCCCGCTGAGCAGAGAGCCCGATGCGGGGCTCGATCCCAGGACCCTGGGATCATGACCTGAGCTGAAGGCAGAGGCTTTAACCCACTGAGCCACCCAGGCACCCCTGAATATAGTTCTTAATGGGACAACTAGATAGGAAGGTGTGGACAGCTTATCAGAAGAAGCCAATCCTTCCAGCCAACCCTAAGGATCCTGACTTTTAAAAAAAAAGATTTAATTAATTAATTAATTAATCAATTTTAGTGGGTGGGGAGGGAGAGGGATGGACTCTTAAGCAGATTCTTGCGGGGCTCGATCTTACAACACTGAGACCATGACCTGAGCCGAAACCAAGAGTCCAGTGCTTACCCGACTGAGGCACCCAGGGTCCTGACATTCGAGGTGAATAGCTGACCAGCTGTTTCTAGCCATTCAGCAGAAAATTCAAGCCCTGTTCTCTTTTGAGATGAGCAACACGGTGAAGTAGGTCACACCAGAACGGACAGCAATGGCCCATGGGAACGGGAGTCTGAAACCCACCAGGTGGATGATGTGATGACAGAGGATGGCAACCCTTCTCCAACACCAAGAACAATACACACAAGAGCTTGGTGTTAAAGACACAAGCCACTGCTTGCATCTCAAGTCGCCAGGGGGGAGCTAAATCCCAAAGAAGGGCAAGTCACTCGTCTCTCGTTCCGTTCCCGGGGCTGACAGATAAGTCAGGAATTCGTGGTCCCTATTTGGCTTGTTATTGTGCCAGCCTTGCTCCTTCCAGAGGTGGACTAGCTGGGAAGGACGACCGACATCTGGCCCCACAGCTGGTGTGAAGCTTACCGGGGCCAGCCCTGTCAGCGGGGCCCGGCCCCGTGCTATCACTTCCGAACCCTCTCATTGCCTCCTCAGAGAGGCGGTCTTAGGGACCCAGCGTGTGGGCCAACTTAGAGACTAGAAGAGTGAAGCTCAGAGAGGAAAGGACGTTGCCCGAGAGATCATTCAGCCAGGAACGGATGAGTCCAGACCCACTTTCCTCACCTGAACTCTCCCACCTGAACTCAGACCTGGGGAACTTTCCTCCTCAGAGTCTCCCACAGGGTGTCGGAAGCCAGACCTTGAGAGGAAGCCCCTGCCCCTTGTAGGGAAGGAGGTGGCTAGGGCCTCCTCCTTCCCTACAAGGAGTCTCCAGCTGAGACTCCAGCTGAGACTCTTCCCTGCAGGCGGGTCCCCTGGGGGGGTCCCCTGGGGGGGGGTCCTCCTGGGGGCAGAGGGAATGGAGAGCCCACCCACAGGGGGAGCCTGGGGCCCTTCCAGTCAGTGAACAGTCATTGTTGTTGTTGTTGTTGTTTTTTCCCCAAGGTGCTGGAGCCCTTGTCCCTTCAGTGGGCTCCTGAGAGGAGCCCCAACTGTCATGGCCAGGCTCGAAGGAATGGGGCAGCCTAGAGGCATCCCAGGCAGATTGTTCTCACTGGCTGGTCCTTGGATTTCACCCATTCTCCGCCCATGTTCTTGATTCCCTAGGGCCCTGCTGGATGTGGGCCCCTGACATGGAGCCAGGGAGAACAAGGAGAGGCCTGTATGGAGCTCTGGGTCTCCCTCAGAGGGAGAAGGGCTTTGTATCTGGGAACAAAACACTGCTTGGGACTGGCTCCCAACCACATGGTTAGGGGAACTTTCCTCCCTTAGGGGTATTCCTAGGGGCATGGAGTGTGTCCCCTGCTAGTTCAGGGGGTTGGCAAGGGAGGAGAGAGCCAAGCATTGGAGTACCGTGTGCCTGCTATGGGCAGCTGCTCTTACATAGGATGGGGCGACAGCCTGACCATTGGGGTGACAGAGGGCCCAGAAGGGGCTTAACCCACATAGGAATCCAGTTCTGTTCTTTGAGCCTTGTTTTTCTTATTTGTAGGGTGGGTGCGTATTCCCCATCTCCAGGTGGGAAGGAAGGGATTGTAGACCCGGTGATTAGCAGGCACACAGTCAGTGGTAGCCTGGCGCTTGGGGAGCCCTGGCTGTGGGAGTTCCGGGGGTGATGCCTAGTTACCTCCTTAGAGGCAGACGAGAACTTGTGTGGCTCCCGATGGACACACCTGTTTTTCCAGAAGCGTCCCAAACAGAACAGCCTGTCCTTGAAGCCACCCCCACAGGGAAAAGCGATGGCCATGGTGGGCCCCTAGGGCTGGGCGTGGGAACATGTCCCCAGGGTCACTCAGTGGAGGGTGGCTGCCTGAGTAGAACTGGGGTTCCTGCTGCGTGAAGGGGGGAAGGGTTGACGCTGAGGCAGACAGCAATACACATGGCTCTTCTCACCGAACCGCCCCACACATCCTAGGGTTTGGCAGCCCTGAGCTCTTGCTCGACAAGGCAGCTGGCTCCTGGCATCCTCGGGGCGGAGTGGAGCGAGGGACTGAATGGTGGGGCATCAGAGGCTGGGGCTGGGGACCGTCCTCCAGGATCTGGGAGCTCAGGCCCTGTGGGGGTTATCTGAGGAAGGCAGAGAGAAGTCACGTACTGTCAGAGAAGGCCTACCTGCAGTCTGCATCAGTCATGCACGTAAGCCTGAGGGGCTGTGGTCGGCGCAGAACTTGCAGAGGGGAAAAGTGGCCTTCCACAGTGGTCCGTGGCCCGTGGCCCGTGCAGACCCGTGTGGGAGAGAACAGTGGGCCCCAGCCTCAGCCCTCCACCTGCTCACAGCCCCTGCTGGGGGCGAACATAGCGATTCAGTCACCCACCCCGATAATGGGTGAAGTGTGGTGACAGGAGCCGCAGAATAGGAAGTGGAGACTGTGCAGGGGAGAGTCTCAGGGTAAGGGGTGTGATTATTCTCGGGCAGCAGGCAGCATCAAAAACTGATGGTTTGTGAGCAGGGGAGCCCTCCAGAAAAGATCTGGCAGCTGCCTGGGCATGGAATAGGGAGGAGATTCCAGAAGCAGCAGGACCATAATTGCTGTCTCTCTAGGGATGCATTCGGTTGTAAAGTAATGGGCTCAAAACGCAGAGGGAATTTGTTGGTTTGTTTAACTGGAAAATTCAGAGATAGACTGACCTTTAGGTCTGGCTGACTTTGGTGGCTTCATGATGGCATTGCAGATGCAGTTTCTTTTGTCTCTCAGTTCTGTCTTCCCTGCTGTCAGCTTCATCCCAGGACTGCCTGTCTCTCTGGGGACAACAACCTCAGAGCTCTCTCCTCACTGGGGGAAGACGGACTTGCTTCCAGGAAGTTCTCTTGAAAGAACGGGATGCTTTTTCTTCCAGAGCCCCCCAGAACTGCCTTCTCCTATTTTATTGGTCTGAAATGGATAGCTGGCCTATCTTTGAGCCAATAACCTTGGCTGCTTAGGTTAGGTCCTGGCCACGTGCCATGGCCGAAAATCAGGGTAGTTGCCAAGGAACAGGTGTATTTGGTGTGGTGTTCTCTTCAAGGGGCTGCACGGGGGAGAGGTGAAGGCTGGGTTAGGGTGGTGGGAAGAAGAATGGAGAGGAGAGAGTCTCAGGGGCTCAGCACTGGTTTCGGGGGTGAGTGGGTAAAGGGAAACACACAGTGGGTTGCAGCTATGGGAGGGGGAAGATCCCATCGACATTCTCAGGAGTGGAATAATTCCTCTGTGATGGAGAGAATGGTTGTGGTACCATGAGCAAAAATGGAAAAGTTGAGAAAAAGAAGGAGTCTGAGGAAAGGCAATGAGTTCAGGTCCCTCACGTTGAAACAGAGGCACTGGTGGGCCATCCCTGTGGAGATGCTCACCTGAGATTAGATGTGTGAGCCTGGGCTCAGGGGAGAGGCCAAGGCCAGAGGGGTATGAAGGTTCTTGACAGAAGGGGGGCCAGGATGGGACCCAAGGGAGCCCCAGCTTTTCGGATATGGGAGAACGAAGCAGAGGGTGTGGAAACGTGCCCGACAAAACCTTGCTGAAAATCCCTGTGACCGTTGTGCTATTCGAGCTCCAGTGACCGTGACGAGCTAGCACGCCCAGCACCGCTTTCCTTGCTTGTCAGTCTGCACACAGTGACTGAGCGCCTCTGCTGGGTCCCAGCCCCTGCATAGAGAACTTGGCCCTGGCTGTGGCTTTCAGTATCAGAGCGTCCTTCCCTCATTCCTCAGTTCCTCCCTGGACGCCTGTAGGAACACTTGTCCTAGGTGCTGTGTGGGGTGTGTAGACTCCATCGTGAACATGAGTTAGACCTTGAGCTGAGGCCTGTGTCCACGATCAGATGGGATGCTCTCCAGCAGTGAAAACCATGTCTCCCTCCGTCCTTGATATTGATTCTAGCTGCTACTACCTGGAGGGTGGGCTCTGGATAACTTAGCCCTGTTTTCAACATTTCCTGATACAAACAACGGGTGAGTTTTCTCCATAGGCTCCTTTGTGTCCTGAGGCAACAGCCACCTCTGGCACCGTGCCCCTTCCTTCCTAGCACCCCGTGTCATCCTAAACTCGCCCCATCTGGGCTACTTCATCCCCCCGTCCTGCACCTGTGACGCCTGTACCTTACTCGGGACCCCGCCCTCCGTGAACTTCTGTCATCTTCCTCCTTCAGTCACATGTCTGTTGGATGGATGAGTGAAATGGAAGGAGAGACGCTGACCCCATCAGCCGGGGTGGGGGTGGGGTGTCTCTGCTCTCCCGGTTCCATGCGCCACTCTCTGGCGCATCAGGACCAACCTGGAGCATGGCCTCTCCTGCAGTCTTGGGCTCCTGTGTTAATAGCAATTCATAAGGGCGCCTGGGTGGCTCCGTTGTTAACCATCTGCCTTCGGCTCAGGTCATGATTCCGGGATCCCATGGTCCCATGACTGGGATCGAGCCCCGAGTCAGGCTGCCCGCTCAGCGGGAAGTCTGCTTATCCCTCTGCCTCTTCCCCTCCCCCAACAAGTGCTCTCTCTTTCTTAAATAAATAAATAAAATCTTTAATAAATACATAAATAAAATCTTTAAAAAATAATAATAATTAGCAAACACTAACTATAGGCCAGGCACTGTACCATGCCTTCGACATGCCAGACCTAATTTCATCCCCAGAAAGAATCTGTGAAGTAGCTATTGCTTTTATCCTGGTTTTACAGATGCAGAAATCAAAGTTCAGAAAGACCAGATACCTTGCACAAGGTACACAGAGCCAGCGTGTGGGGTTCAGAATTGGACTCAGCCCGACTGGTATCAGGACCTCAACTCAGAACCAATACCTAGAGCATCTCAAAGTTGTTCTCAGCATAGCTGCTTTGGACTCACCTGGGGTGCTTATTGAAAATCCAGACTCCTGGGGCACCTGGGTGGCTCAGTCGGTTAAGCGTCTGCCTTTGGCTCAGGTCATGATCCCAGGATCCTGGGATTGAGTCCCTCAGATCTCTGCTCAGCAGGGAGTCTGCTTCTCCTTCTATCTCTGCCTGCTACTCCCCCTGCTTGTGCTCTTTCTGTCAAATGAAAGAAATAAAATCTTAAAAAAAAATCTAGATTCCTGTACTTCTCTGAGGTCTAGGGTGGTACTGGTCAATCTGATTTTGCAGTGCCCCCGCACTCCTAATTTTTTTTTTAATCTTATCTATTTATTTGAGAGAGAGAATGAGCAGTGGGGAGGGGCAGATGGAGAGAGAAGGAGAAGCAGACTCCCTTCTGAGCAGGAAGCCTGATGCGGGACTCATCCCAGGACCCTGAGATCATGACCTGAGCCAAAGGCAGCAGCTCAACCAACTGAGCCACCCAGGCATCCTCTAATGCCTGCTTCTATTGGGCTATAAGGCTCGAGAACTGTTCCCCGTGTGCTTACCCACCCTCCTGCTTAAAAAAATTTCTGGTTTTATTGGTGAGCTTTTTCTTACAAATAAAGGAGTATATAATACCTTCATGTATAGTTCAAAGGATAATTGCAAAGTGAGCTCCCATAGGACAACCACCCAAGTTAAGAAAAAAATCTTGTCATCGCCTTAGCAGCCCCTCTGGAGACCCTCCCTGCCCCCACCCCCACCCCCACAGCGGGGGGCCTTTCCCTGTCTTACAGGTAACAAGTCTAAGAGAATAGTTTGTGATCATCTTCCCTTGGTTTTTCTTTCTTTCTTTCTTTCTTTTTTAAAGATTTTATTTATTATTTGACAGACAGAGATCACAAGTAGGCAGAGAGGCAGGCAGAGAGAAGGAGGAAGCAGGCTCCCCGCCGAGCAGAGAGCCCGATGCGGGGCTCGATCCCAGGACCCCGGGATCATGACCTGAGCTGAAGGCCGAGGCTCCAACCCACTGAGCTACCCAGGCACCCCCCTTGGTTTTTCTTTATAACTTCTCCCCCATGAGTTCATCCCTTGACAATGAGAATTTTGTCTGCGAACCTTCCATAAGTCATCTGTGTTTTGTGAATTCTGGAGCATCTGTTCCTTTGGCTCCAACGAGCCTCTGTGAGATCCATCCCTGTTGATACATGTAGTGGAGGGTTCCATGTCTTGCTTCCACAGCGTCCTTTGAAGAGCCGGTACCTTATGCTTATTTATACCATCGAGAGTTCGCAGCCCGGGGTTGGAAACACGGCAGTGGCTCAGTGACTGTCTGTTTTCAGCACTGGGGCAGGAAGCCCCCCGAGTGGCAGTGCGAGAAGGATGTGGAGAGCCCTCAGGAGGAAGTGCCCTGCCAGGGCGGGGGTAGGGGGGACCCCACAGGTGCTCTGCCTCCCCTCTTGCCATCCTCAGTCTGCCTGTGGCTCTTCCGGCATGGGCAGTCTGGGTCTCCAGCTCCCTAGAAAACTAATTCCCATGTCTGGGTCCAGTTTCAGGATGCCGAACTGGGGAGGAGGCAAGAAATGTGGGGTGTGCCAGAAGACGGTTTACTTTGCAGAAGAGGTTCAGTGCGAAGGCAGCAGCTTCCATAAATCTTGCTTCCTGTGCAGTGAGTATGCGCCCGCGGCCCAGCTGCTGTTGCCATGGGAGGGGGACAGGGGCCTGCCCCCACAGGCTGGGCCTGTCAACACCCCAGGGGACGGGCCCCATGGGATGTAAACAGCTTGACATTTGGCTGCAGCACAGCTGGGGCGGGAAACACTTACAGGCCTCTTTGTTCCGCTCAGAAGCTGCTTTCTGAGGGGAGGAACTGGCCAGAGCTGGTGGGGGTGGCAGCCGCTCCGGGATGGCCAGGAGCCAAACTTCCAGACTTGCTTAGGGAAACTTTCCACTCCCCTTTCTCTTTCTCTCCCTGCCACAATGCCCTCATTTAAGAGGAAACCACTTTGGGTCCTGAGTTTTACCCAAATTTGAACCCAAATGATCCCTTGTTGAAGGGTGACAGAGGCTACTACTTTATGGGGACACGGAGCCCAGAGAAAGAGCGGGGTTCTCCCTTCTTCCGCCCTCTGGGCCAGCCTGGTCACTTCCCTCACCTCCCATTTTGCTCCAGCAGCCTGGGATAAGGGGAAGATGAGCAAGCAAATCTTTGACATCCACCCCCAGTAACCCGGAGCAAGAGTGGCTCGAAACACAAGCCCAGACGAGTAGGAAACGGGGCAACAGGCAGCAAGCAGCTGGGAGCCGTCAGGTGGTTCCAGGGGTCCTTGACCTGGACAGTGTTTTCTGAGCCCCCAGGAAGTGGTGCCTCCAGGAGGATCCCCTCCCCCATTTCTAAATGATCTGATGCGCTGTGGTCAGAGTGGAGGGTTCTGGTCAGAGGAAGAGTTTTCCGTGAGGGCGGGCAGAGTGGGAGGCAGGGGGATGTCTTAGTGAAGCCCTGGGTTTCTGGATCCAGTGGGTCAGGGTTTGAATCTGAATTCGGGTTTGGGGATTTGCATGCTGATGGGCAAGTTACTTGGTTTCTCCCTGGTTGAGTTTTCTCACGATTACAGGGGAGTTAGTAATACTCACCTCATGGGGTTGTTGTGAGAATGAGCAGAAAGAAGCTTGGAAAACGAAGTACTTAAAACGCAATTCTGAATGTTCGATAAATGATAGACATCACCCTGGACACACGTGCATGCGCGTGCGCGCGCGCACACACACACACACACACACACAGATACACACGAAAGCACAAGCTGCTGAGGGAGCTGCAGGCAACACAGTGCAGTGACACGAAGGAGACCTCCTAGCCTAGCTGAGAGATCCAGGAAATGGGGTCCCGTCCATCCCATGTCACATGATGCAGAGTTGGGAGTGTCTGTGGCCGCTTTGTTCCCAGGTGATTTGTGGTCCTGAGTAGGAACAGATGGACCAAGGGTCACCTGGTCCCTGGATGTTCCCCACAGCTCCACCTGCTGCTGGGCCACCCAGCTGGGAACCACCCAGCACAGGGCAGCAGGGCCCCCCCTCCCTGCCCCGGCCTTGCATCCAGAGCAGCCAGCCGGAGTGGCCACCCAGGGGCTGCCTCTGGTGAACAGGAGTGAGTGAGCCCCAGCGGGGCCTTGTTGGCCTGTAGCCCACAGAGGCGGCCGCCGACAGCAGCCTCTTGTTATCGGCAGTTAACTGCACTTAGGAATTTTCCAGACGTTTATTTTTTCAGAAGGCTCAGCATTGGCTAGGACGAGGGTCCGGGCTGCTGGGGTCCATAGGGCTTCTGCCTTTGCTCTCCCATGTTGCTTAATCACTACAAGGGGCCACAGCTGAGAGGCCTCAGTTCTGCTTGAGGAGGAGTAACGGTTGGTCGCCGTTGGGGGAAGGCAGGAATTCAGGGGGTGGCCTAGGAAGAAGGGAGCTGGCCTGGGGCAGGGTGTGAGGGGGTGTGGAGGATTAGAAACACTTGTGGAAAGTCAGGCCAGGGAGCAGGGCCGGGGTTGGGGGGGTGTTACGAAAGTAACAGCCATAGAGAAGGGTCTCAAGTCTCCCTGGGGGCTCCGGGCCAGCACGGCTCCTGGGTGTCTGAGCTCAGACATGTCCCGGCAATCCGGTGCCTCCACAACTTGCTGATTCCTGGTGGCAGAGGCTCTGAGCGCACAGCCTGCCGTTGCTGATTTGTTTACGAAAGGAGGGAACATCTTTCCCTGTTTCAGAGGAGTGGGTGGTAACTGTCCAGCTTGAATTAAAAAATTCACAATGACCCTGATAATCAAAGGACGTTCCTTCCTAAGTTTCTTCGGAAGGCTCTTCCCTTCCTAAGGCTCGCAGAGAATGGGCCTGGGCGGCATTCCGGCCCAAGTCCCTTTGCTGGCTGGGCCTCTGACCATTCGGGTCCTTGGCTCTGGCTTCTCGTCAGCAGGGACCTACATTCCCTTTCCTGAGGGCCTGGCACAGACAGGTGAAGACGGGATGATGTAACAGAGTCAGGGAGAATGGCCTCTGCCCTGGGCTTGGCCTTCGACCTGGAAGCAGGAACAGAGAGGGCCTGCAGTCCAGTCCCTCGGTCCCAGCAGGGGCGGCCAGCTCCTGCCAGCCGGCAGGAGATCTCAGCTGTGCAGCAGGGGGCCGACCCCGTGGCTTCAGGCCCTTCTCTGAGCCGCAGCCAGCCTCCCTCCATCAGGGTTGGGCAACCGGCCCCATGGAAAGGTAGATGCGCTGTTTTCCAGAACCTCAGAGTGCAGGGGAAGCTCAGAGTAGCCCTGCACGCCCTCTGACACCAGCATCTCCTCACCCACAGGCTCAAGTTTGCTGTCAGTTTTTCACCCTCTTTGTTCCCCAGGCTTGGCCTACCTGAAAGGGACCTTGGGCCGGCAGAAAACAACCAGGGAATCAGGCTTGGTTCTGACCTGGCCCAATTATATGAGCTTGAACTTTTTTGTGGGGCTTGCTTTTCCTTCCAGAGGAATCCCTCTCTGTTTTGGGATGGGGTGAGGGGGCTCTGACCTCTCGCCTGGGACTGGCTCTTGCTCATATTTCAAAATAGCATCAGAAGGCTTCACCAAGCCTGTGGCGTCTGGAAGGACATTTGTCCAACAAATGCATAACTAACCATACCTAAGACTTTATTTTTTTTTTTTAATCTTGACATTATTTGGTAGAAGTTTATTTAGGACTTCATTCAAAATTCCCTTCAGTTGGGTCTTTGGTAGAACCTCCAGGTGACCAGACTACATTGCCTGGACGGAGGTGGAAGGGCAGCGGGCCTGGAGAAGGTGTTGAAGGGGGGCCGTGGTGGGCAGGAGGGCCTGAGGGAGGCCAGAAACTGACAGGGTGGTCTGGACATGGGATCTGGATGTCAGGGCTCGGTTGGCACTGCCAGGAGCCATCTGGAGGTTAATGACTTGTAGGCCCTGCTATCTCTTCTGGGTCGAGCTTCTGGGTCTCCAAAAGAGAACTCTGTTTCCCCAACTCCTCTTGTCGCTGCTTTCTGCCCTCCCTCTGGTTTTGGAATTTACGGTTCAACTTGTGTCTTACAGGAAGCAATTCCAGGCCAATTCCTGACTTCCCTCCCTAGAAGGGAATGTTGGAGCCCTTGGCCTGTTGTTCCCTCTCCCTCCTTCCCGGGAGCCAAGCCCCAGGGGAGGTGGTGGGAAGTTCCATATTTGGGCTGCCCAGAACACTGGAATGAGGTGAGGATCTCAAGGGCCGGACTAGAGGGTCCTTATTTAGTCTGAAGTCTGCAACCTGGGGCTCAGGGTGAGAGAGAAGCTGGCAGAGGGCCCGACCCATTAAAGGCAAGAGGATGGCTAGTTGCAAGGAGCTGAACTGAGAACCTTCCCAGGGGGAGGTGCAAGGCGTGGCTTCTCTAGTGGTTTCTCGAGGGGTCCCTCTTCAGAAGGACATGTTTGAGGATGTGGTCCAGTTGGGCACACCCAATCTCCATATAGAAGGAATATCATAGAACCAAATTGGGATTGTAGGATAGGACATAAGCAGGTAGAGTGAGGACGAGTCTCGAGAGAAGTAGGTGGGGGCTGGGAGCATATGATCTTTTGAGGCCTGGGCCTGTTCTTCCTCCTTCCTCGTGTCCTCGTGATACTAACTTTACATAATGCTAATAAGAGTGGCCAACATTTATTATGCATCTACTGTGTATAGGATATTGTGCTAAGTACTTTACGTGTAAGATCTTATTTAGTTCTCCCAACCACCTTTTGAGGTAGTTATTATTGTCTGCATTTACAAAAGGAGACACTGAGGGGCGCCTGGCTGGCTCAGTTGGTAGAGCATGCAATGCTTGATCTTGGGGTTGTGAGTTCGAGTGCCACGCTGGGTGTAGAGATTGCTTAAAAAAAAAAAAAATTAAAAACAAAAAAAACAAAAAGAACCAAGTAGAGACGTGGAGGCTAGAAAGGCAAAATAACTTGCCCATCACACAGAAGTCACAGAGCTGGAAAGTAAGAGTTGAGATTTGATTCTGAGCAGTCTCACTGCACGTGACCCCAGGCTCCAAACCATTTCACTCTGGATGGCTGGGCACAGGCCCCCAGACAAGCACAGGAAGGTATATGGGACTCACAGGCTTTCCAAAGCTCATCCCCTCCTAGTTGCTCATACCCCAGGAGTCAGGAATTCTTCCGAGTCTGGCCTCGGTTCTTCCCATGGCAAGCTGGTTCTGAGATCAGAGCCTCCAGATCTTGGTGTAATTAGCATGACCTGCATCTCATTTCAAGGCCCATCGTGCTGGGTACTTGATAAATATGCAATTTTTCTTTTCTCCTGGGCGCATGCTTCACCTGCGGCCCCACCCCCATCGGTCCTGCACCACCCCGCCCCCGCCAGGCACACAGGGATTGTTTCTTCAGGATTCCATTGTTGGAGGCAGGAAATCCAGGCCCTTTTTTTTTCTTTTTTCCTTTGTTTTTTCTTCTCTCCTATTGGACACATGGTCTCTGTTGAGCAGAGCCAAAGGCCTCAGCAGGTTTCCTGTGGCTTAGGATCAGCTAGGCTGTTGCCTCAGATGAACTGTGGGGCACACTATAGCCTGGCGAGGTATGAGGGTGGAGGGGACGGGGAAGGCGTGTGTGGGCTCTTGTGAGAGGTGGCTCGGCTGGCATTCCTAGAATGGGACCACGCAAACCCCCTCCCTCCCTCTTCCCAGCTCCTTGGCCATCCGAATTCCACTTCCATGCTGCTCCTGGAAGATCGGGGTCTGGAGAGTTTCAGCCGTGGGGGGCTTAGGGGACAAGCAACTCACCCCAATGTCAGCTCACCGTCCTCCCTTCCCTCCCCAGTGGTCTGCAAGAAGAATCTGGACAGTACCACCGTGGCTGTGCACGGCGAGGAGATCTACTGCAAGTCTTGTTACGGCAAGAAGTACGGCCCCAAAGGCTACGGCTACGGGCAGGGCGCAGGCACGCTGAGCACCGACAAGGGGGAGTCTCTGGGCATTAAGCATGAGGAGTGAGTATAAGACTCTTGCCACCCCCTTCCTTGGGATCTGTCCTCCCACCCCAGTGTCACACACATTTGCAGCTACTTTTGGTTCAGCCGTGAAAGGCTCAGAAAGCCATTGATTTCTGGGGAAGTCCTACAGTGGCCCACTGGGTGTCGGGCCAACGAGAGGAGCTGAGGGTCCAATGGGGAATAAAACAGTGAGGTTCCTCCCTGTGTGGAGAGTGCAGCCTATGTTTTCATAGGGGTTAGAGCCTAGAAGAACCCCAAGAATCACTCGGTCCAATGTCCTCTTTTCTCAGACGGGAAACCCCAGCCCAGGCTCAGTGGCTTGGCTGGGGGTCTCATGGGCGCTGAGCTGGGCTTAGCAGTAGCAGCACTGGCCCACCCGCCTCTTTCTCTTGCCATCTCTCACCCCTGCACTACGGGGCAGCCGTCTCCCTTCCTTGGAAGTACAGCAGGGTTCCACTGGCACTCACTGACCTCTGACCTGTTGAAAGAGTGGATTTTGGCAGTCTGCCTGGCCAGCATCTTGACCTTGGGGAGAATGGGCAGAAATGACAGATGAGTGAGCACATTTTAGCCAAGGTCATTGCCACAGAGGGAATGATTTGTCAGCAGATTTCTCCTGGAAAGAATCTAACAGGCAGCCTGCAGGAAAGGGGAACAGAGGAGGGCAATTCTTAGCAAACGAGCTGCTCACTGATGCCCATGTTTTAACTCCGCGGGGGGAGGCAGTATATTGCTTCGGGGAAGTCAGCATTTTGCTGAGCCCGGGTCTGCCCATCTGTAAAATGGGAGAGGACCCTGGAGGCTCTGGCTGGGAGAGTCGCCCCCTAGTGGGTGTGAGATGAAGGCGGCGTTGTGCCCACACGGGACCAGCCCCACTTGTCCCCCTCCATGAAAGTCGTCTCACCGCATGTCATTGCTCATGCAGGGCCCCTGGCCACAGGCCCACCACCAACCCCAATGCCTCCAAGTTTGCGCAGAAGATTGGCAGCTCCGAGAGGTGCCCTCGATGCAGCCAGGCAGTCTATGCGGCTGAGAAGGTGATCGGTGCCGGGAAGGTAAGGTGGCTTCTGGGGAGAGGGGCTGGGGAGACACTTTCTTGAAATGTGGGTTCTAGGACTTTGTATGTTGGACCCTGGATCTGATCAAAGGAGCCTGAGTGCTGGGCTTTAACTCCCTCCCTTCTAGGGAAGGAGTAACCCTTTGTCCCCGTGGGCTGCTTGTCCCTGTGACTTCCAGTCTGCAAGGACTGAAGAAGTCACACATGGGCTCCGGGGACAGGTGGCTTGGCCAACATTCTTCTTCATGAGGATAACAGGCCTGCCATTGATGAAACCGATTATTAAATGCTTAAATGCAATTTATAGGGTGTTGTAAAGATCAATCTGTTGGGTTTCAAAGGAGCCACAAAATTTTGTGGGAACATGTCTCTTTCTGGGAAGAAGATCCACAGTTTTCATCAGATTTTCAAAAGGATTTGTAATCCCCCAAATGTTGAGAGCCACTGGAAAATCCACATACATTCCAAATTGTTAAGACCTGGTCTGTGGGAAACCCATCCATGTACCCCTAAGGCAGAGGTTTTTTAAGATTCAGGGCAGATCAGAGCCTCCCAGGAAGCTTTTGCAAACTATCTGTGACTGCCAAGTATGCCTTTCCCCTGTGGACCCCCAACCCCAGAGCACAGTAAGAATCATAGTAGTGAGCCCCCGTCCCGGTGAAACCCTGCCTCCCAGAGAGGCTGCAGTGGTGAGGAAGCAGGAGACATGGCAGTCCCAGACTAGCGGCCAGAGAATCATGGAAGAAGCATCCTCAGTCTGTGGCCAGAGAGACCCAGATGGAGGAGTGACTCGGCCAAAGTCACATAGCAAGCATCAGGAACAGCTGGATCAGGAACCTGTCTGCAGCTCTTCTGGCTTTGGGTCACGGCTTTCAAGTCTTCTCCACCTTGAGGAAGGGGCCCACGACCAATGGATGGGGAATTGACGCTTAGGCCAGATCATCTAGACCAGAGCAAGCTCTTATTGTAGTCTTTACAGTCATGGCTGGAGATAGGTACTATTATCCCCATTTTACAGGTGAGGGAGCTGAGTGTCAGAAGCATTAACTTAATTTGCCCAGATCTTCCAGCGAGGCAGTGGCTAGGCTAGGAGTCAAGCCCAGGTCCCTCTAACTTGGAAGCCTGTGCTCTTACCACTCTTAACTCTGCTTCAGGCCACTTAGCCTCTTTGAACCCATTTCCACAGCTGTACAATGGGAAATGAGAACCCATTTCCATAGCTTCATGAATCCTGGAACCGTGACTAAGACCTTGGACCCTAGGGGTGCCTGGGTGGCTCAGTCAGTTAGGTGTCTGACTGTTGGTTTTGGGCCAGGTCATGCGATCAGCCTACATTGGTCCCCGCACTCAGTGGGAGTCTGCTTAGGATTCTCTCTCTCTCTCCTTCTGCCCCTCCCCCCTGCTTAGGCTCTGTCTCAAATACTGTAAAATTACTGTAAAAAAAAAAAAAAAGAGACCTTGGACCCTAGAGAACCCTTAGTTTTGCCACTTACTAGTTGTGTGGCTTTGGGCAAATCACTGAACCTTTCTAAACCTTCCCGCTGCATCTGTAAAGTGAAGCAAATGACCATCCCATCAAACGAAGCTATTTTGCAGAAGAAAGGAGAGACTGTTCTGGGGTCCCCAGGGCAGCCCCCCGGGGTGTGCTCAGGATACATTGCCATTGCTGTTACTCTTGGTGCTGTTATTACTGTTATTGTGTACTTTGGGGAATTCTTGTGAGGTCAAAATGATGATCCTTGCCATGAATTAAGTGATATGAAAGCGGGAGATATTAATCTTATTTCGCGGTTGGTATCTTTTGTGCTCATTGTGTCTCACTAGGAGATCCGAAAGTTATAAAAAAATACCTGAAAATCACTATGTGCATTACCCAGACAGAGTCTAAGTTAAGCCTATCATTCCTGAGGGGTGGGGATAAGAGAATTTTGTTTTCAAGCGGAAAAGGTCGGGAGAAGCTCCCACCTCTCTTTGGCCTTGGCCAGGAAAGAAATATTGAGGAACAGAGGTGCTTTTGGGTGCTGAATGAGTGAGCAAAGGGGTCCAGCATATATGGAGGGCCGGCAAGGCCCCGTGAGGCGTGGGTGGCGGTCCGTGTGCGCTTCAGCCCTGCCCCAGCCTGGCATGGCAGAGCTGGCGTAGCAGCTCCTGCTCCACAGAGGAGGAGGCGAAGACTGGGACGGAGACGGAGATCTGCCCCCCCCCCACCCAGCTCTCCCTCTCCAGACCCCGCTGTCCCTGAGAGGAGGAGCCAGTGTGTATGGGTCAGGCAGCCAGGAAGTCTGAGGGGATGCAGCTTCCTTTCTCATTCTCCAGCCCGGGCTGTGCTGAGGGAGTCTCTTTGACCTTAAAAGGCGTTGTTTTGTCTGGCCTCTGTGCTGCCTGCTCCTGGCTTTCCTGGTTTTGCAGAGCTGTCCATACAGCAGCGGCTTAGCCGGCTCAGTGTTGCTAATGGGAGCTGGGTGGTGAGAAATCTTTGGGTCTGGGCTGGCTCCTGTCACTGTGGGCAAACCCGAGCCCACTTATTCCCCAGCAGGGTACAGCCCAGTGTTGCTCCCCGGTTCCTCTTAGAACCCCAAAGGGCCTTCTGTGGCCCCTGGAGAAGCTGCACTCCTCAGGCCTTTCCCTGCTGGGTTCAGTGCACTTCACAGAGCCCTTCTCCTTCCAGAGTAATATTCCACACGATGGCCTCAGGGCCTCCTCTGGGCCCCAGCCTGTGTTGGGCTTGTTACCCTGCCAGAGCTGCCTAATCCTCTCAGCCTCTGAGTGAGGGAGATACCAGCAGACCACTCTGTGCGAGGGAGTGGCTTCCGGGCAAACAAGGAGCCCAGTTCTGGAATGAATCCCAGTTACAACAGGCGGCGCCGTGCCCGGGCACCGTCCGTGTGTATATGCGCGTCTTGGGCCCATTCTGCAAGGTGGGCACAGGGGTCTCCTGGAGGAGGAAATGGTGGAGGCTGTGTGGGTAGTAGTTAGCCGTGCCAGGAAGAGTCCGAAGCCCACACCCACACCTCCGATCCACAGGCAGGATGGGCCTGGAGAAGGCCTGTGCCGGTCTGTAGGGGGACAGCTACCGTGGTCGCCATGCCACCCCCTTGCCTGCCCTTTGTGGCAGAGCTTGTGCCATTAACCATCCAGCCACAGCAACACGTGCTTGGAGATGGCACGAGGTCGTGTGTGGTCCGTGGCCTGCTTCCTCCACTGCCTGACCCCACAGACCACGTCCTCCCACTGTACCAGCTGAGCAGACTTCGGAAGTGTCTCGAACACTTCCACTGTTCTTACGTCAAGAGAAATGGGACTGTGGGGTCAGGGACGCCCTCGTCCCTGGTGGCAGCCTTAACTGTTCCCTTCCCGCCACAGTCCTGGCATAAGTCCTGCTTCCGGTGTGCCAAGTGCGGCAAAGGCCTCGAGTCCACCACCCTGGCCGACAAGGATGGCGAGATTTACTGCAAAGGTGGGTGGTGTCACCTCTAATGTGAGGGTTGAGTGGTCTGAGGGGGTAGAGGGCTAACTAGTTATGCCCTTGCTAAATGTAAACTGATTCCTGGCCTTGGGGTCAATGCCAGAGCTTCTAGTGTGGCCCTTCACTTTACAGATGTGGAGACAAGCCCAGAGGGAAAAGATGCCTTGGCCAGAATCACAGGGCAGATACGGGCAGGATGGGGCCAGAGCCTGGGTTCCTAACTCCTAGCTGGATACCTTGACGGCAGATAGGGCTTCTCCTATAATTTCAGCAGCAGGGAAGTGGATATAAGGATATAATGTGGAGCCAAGGACCTCCTCACTACTGGGGATTGGGGTGCTACAGAGGTGACGGGTGCTGAGTGGATTTTGCTGCCCCGAAGGCCTGGCCAGGTGCCCAGGGTGGGAGGGCGCTGGGAGGTGTGGCCTGGGGGAGAAGGAGATGGGCCTCACCCCTTCTCTCTCTACAGGATGCTACGCGAAAAACTTTGGACCCAAGGGCTTTGGCTTTGGGCAAGGAGCTGGGGCTTTGGTCCACTCTGAGTGAGGCTGCCGCCATCCACCACACACTGCCCACTCCCGTGCTTCTCATCGCCGTTCCCTTCCCAGCAGCCTTGGCGACCTCCTGGGTTCCTCCTCCCTCTCTCAGCCCTGCCACGCATCACTAATGACTTGAACTTGGGTGTTCTGCTTCCTCTGGTTTGGAATCTGCCTGAGATCCCACTCTTCTCAAGGGCTCCCTCTGCCTGGGACGGGACACCATCACCAGCAGGAGACCTCAGTGTTTTAGTGCAGGAGGGACTGGGCCCCTCTCCCCACACCCTGCCCTACAGTCCTCTGTTCTTAGCCCGTTAGGCCGAGTGTCCATCATCAAGCTGCCAAGATCCGTGAGCCCACATCTCGGATCCCAGAGGAGCAGTAGCCCCGGGGGAGAGGGAAGCAGGACCAAGATGGGGCAGAGGAAGCTGGTGGTTCATTAGACCTGAGATGCTCCTTTGCGGGTAAGAGGGTGGGCTTCTTGGTGTCCCTCAGGATAGGCCTGGGGAGTTCCAGCTTGGGGAGTCTCTGTGGATGCAGAGGGCACACAGACAAGGCCATGGACTATAGGGGCCACTTGTCCCTCTGGGCCTCTTCCCTTTGAAATTCTAGGGACCTGGTGTCCTCCCCGTTAGGGTGAGGAAAACAGCCCAGGTCTGAGGACCTAACGTCAGGGTGTGGTCTGACCTCCCCAGGCTGTCAAGTTCCTCGTTTGGCGGGGGCCCCAGTGAAACACCTCCCAACACACACTTTTATTTAACAGTGGCCCCAACCTGAGGGAAAATAGCTCTGCCCCTAACCCCGGTCCCGGGGCTGTGATGGCAGCTCCTCCCCGTCCCAGCACAGACCAGGCCAGTGCTCTGTTCCTGCCACTCCTGCTTGACCCTTAGAGTTGGAGGGAGGCACACACGGCCTCAGTCTTCATCTGGACACTGCTTGCCTATGTGCCTGGTCCTCAGGACCTGCCTGCCCACTCGGGACCTTGCCCCGGCCACTCTGCCCTTCTCGGGCCGCATCACCCCCCATCCCTTCCAGGCCCCAGGTGAGGAGCAGCAGGAGGAAGGGGAGGGCTGGGCCTCGTTGCTCCCAGTGACTGAAAGGACGACCGTTCGTGGAGGAGGCACCCGGAAGGGCTGCAGGCACGAGCCGTGTTCAAGCTGACTTCTTGCCTGGTCAATAAATATCTTAGAACAGAACTCTGGTGTCTGGATCCCGTGTCTGTGAGAGTGCAGCTAAGCACCCGGCTGGGAGGGAGCTTTCCTGGAGCCATCAAATTAGCAGAAGTTCAGGTAGAAATCGATACTTTTGTTCCTGTTTTTCTAAGCGCTGCTTACTTTCTAGATCTGTTCTAACCAAACCACACTGCCCCGAATGATGACTTGACCAGCCCAGTCCCACTGCCTTGCCCTGTCTGGCAGCCCCGACTCCCATATCTGGGTGTGAAAACTATCTGAACTTTGGCATTTGAGGGGCTCAGCGAGGCCCCAGAGCTGTGCTCAGAACTTCTTCCAGCTTGGAAAACCCCAGAGTGGGAGGGAAATTCAGCCAGAGGAACTTTCATGTCATATCTAGAAAGTTTACTTCTGCACAGGAGGGATGGAGTGGAGGGGCCCAGCTCAGCATGCTGTGTGGTCCCGGCCCTGGCTGAGTCTCTCCTGGCTGCTCTAACAATACCATGGACTGGTGGCTTATAAACAACAGAGACACATTTCTCATCGTTCTGGAGGCTCCCAGAAATCCTTCCTCCTAATGCCATCACATCGGGGATAGGTTTCATCAGATAAATTTGGTGTTGGGGGGGCCACAAAATTCAGTCTATAGCATTCTGCCCCTGAACTCCCAAATTCATGTCCTTTTCACATGCAAAATACATCCATTCCATCCCAATCACCCCAAAGCCTCATCTCGTTCCAGCATCAACTAACTTTGGGTCTAAGCCCAAAGCTTCACTGAGCGTCATCTACAGCAGATACAGGGGAAGACTCCAAGTACGAGTCATTACAGGCAAACTTCCTCCCCAGCCATGAACTTGGGGAAAAAACACGTTCTGTGCTTCTCAAATACAATGGTGGCGTTAGATTTTTTTTCCTTTATTGCCCACAGGTCTTGGTCACACCGCTTCGAAACATGAAGAGGTAGACCAGAGGAAGAGTGGTGGGGCAGCAAAACAAGGTTTATTGAGTGATAGTACAAAGCGCCCAAAGAGGGAGGGGACCTTGAGACAGTTGCCGATTTGGCCTTTAGGTCTAGAGGTTTTTACAGCTTGTGGGCAGACTGTTATTCTGATTACTCATTCTTGCGCCTGTCACCCAATCAGGTTTGTATCCTCTACCTATCACGTGGGAAAGGGTGGAGGGCTCCTTCTGCCCCGCGCTGGTGTAAAATCCTTTTAAGGGTGGTTTCCTCTTAGGGCAGGAGCCCCTTGTCCCTGCCTATCTTCCATTAGTGGGACACACTAAACAGTGGGACACAGGTAGGATAAACAGTTCCTTTTTTTAAAAAAGATTTATTTATTTATGTATTTGACAGACAGAGATCACCAGTAGGCAGAGAGAAAGGGGGAAGCAGGCTCCTCGCTGCGCAGAGCCCGATGTGGGGCTGGATCCCAGGACCCTGGGACAATGACCCGAGCCGAAGGCAGAGGCTTTAACCCACTGAGCCACCCAGGCCCCCCCCCTTTTTTTTAAAGTAATCTCTACACCTAACATGGGGCTTGAATTTACAACCCAAGATCAAGAGTTCCATGTTCAATAGACTGAGACAGGCAGGCACCTCAGATAGACATTAAAAAATTTTTTTTTTTTTTTAAAAAGGGGCACCTGGTGGCTCAGTGGGTTAAGCCTCTGCCTTTGGCTCAGGTCATGATCTCAGGTCCTGGGATCGAGCCCCACATCAGGATCTCAGGGAGCCTGCTTCCCTCCCCCCGCCCCCGCCCCGCCTGCCTCTCTGCCTACTTGTGACTTCTGTCTATCAAGTAAATAAATAAAATCTTAAAAAAAATAAAAAAAAAGATTTTATTTATTTACTTGAGACAGAGTGAGAGAGAGAGAGCATGAGAGGGGAGAGGGCCAGAGGGAGAAGCAGACTTCCTGATGAGCAGGGCGCCTGATTCGGGACTCGATCCCAGGACTCCAGGATTATGACCTGAGCCAAAGGCAGTCGTTCAACTAACTGAGGCACCCAGGCGCCCTCAGATAGACGTTTCCAGTCTAAAAGGGAGAAATAGGAGAGAAGAAAGGAGTGATGGGCCCCAAGCAAAACCTAATGAGACAAATTCTATTAGACCTTAAAGCTTGAGAAGAATCCCCTGTCTTCTGGACCCACTGGGGCAGCAACGTCACTGCCATGGCCCAACAGGGTGCTGCCTATGACCAGCTCTGCCAGGGCCCTACCCTGTGCCGGCTTCTGGTGGCCCCATTGTTTAAAACCTAGGTAGAAGAAGCCATGGCCCCCAAGCCCCTGTATTCGGGGGTCTGTGATGGAAATGGCAGCCTTAATCATCCCTGGATCACCTTCTGGGGCATTCTTCCATGGTCTCGAATAGCACTTGGCTTCCGTTGACATGGCTGACCCATACTAACCTTATCACAAAGTCACTTGGACACACCCTTGATGTTTTCATTTTTTGCAGTATAGATAGGCTGAGAATTTCCCAAACCTTTAAGTTATGCTTCCTTTTTGCTTAACAATTCCAAGCTTTAGATCATTTCTCTCTTCTTACATTCCACTGTAAGCCCTCAGAAGGAGCCAAGCACACCTTGGCTTAGACATCACCTCAGCTAGATACCCAGCTTCGTCATTCATGAGTTCTACCTTCCACAAAACTTTAGAATATGAACACACGGAGCCAAGTTCATTGCCACTTTATAACAAGGATCACCTTTTGCCCAGGTTCCACTAACATGTTTCTCATTTGTTATCACGATGGCCTTTACCATCCCTATTTCTACCAATATTCTGTTCGTAATTATTAGTCATTATTCTCTGAGATGACTGGGGCTTTTTCTAGCTCTCCTTTTTTCGAGCTCTCACGAGAATGTCCTTTACAGGTCCCTTCACAGCAGGGTAGGTGTTTTCCTAGCAGACATTTCAGAACACTTATCACCTCTATCCATGACCCAGTTTTGAAGCCACTTCCATATATTTAAGTACGTGTTAGGGAAACACTCCACTTCCTGGTTCCAGTTTCTATTTTTGTCAGCGAAGTATCACAAATCGGGGGGCTTATAAACAACAGAAATTTATTTCTTGTAGTTCTGGAGGCTGGGAAGTCCAAGATCAAGGTGCAGGCAGAGTCAGTGTCTGGTGAGAGCCACTTCCTAGTTCCTGGCCATCTTTCTGCCTTGTCTTCACATATAGAAAGGAGGGAGAGCTCAGGCTTCTCTGACAAGGGCACTAATCCCATCCTGGAAGGCTCTGCCCTCATGACCTAACCACCTGCCACAGGCCGCACCTCCTAATATCTCACCTTGTGGGTTAGGATTTCAACATAGCAATTGCAAGGGGGACACAAACATTTAGTCCTGGGCTGGCCCCCAAGGTCTGCCCCATGGAAGGCTGACCTTATTTGTAAATAGAGTTCATCTGAGGGGTTGCAGTGTCCTTCATCCTAGGGATGCCCAACGAAACACCAAGAAGCAGAGACTTTAACAACAGGTCCTGTATGCGTAATGCCCAGATGACCAGATCCAACCCTGGCCTTGACAGACCCCTCTTTGTGACTCTGAAAGTGAGACCTAAACATGTATAAGACCAATTAACGGTGCAGAACACTAGGTAAGTGCAAGGTGACAGGTAAAAGAGCAGGAGGAGAGTGCAGCTGTGGGTTGTGAGTTCCCCAGGTGGGGGCCAGGTCACCTTGTCCTGATAAATTCTCTAGGTCCAAAGCAGGATGTTGCCAACGGGAAGTTGTCCGGGAAGGGTTTGTGTACAGGGGAGGATGGATGGATAGATGGATGGATGGATGGATGATGGAAGGCTCTAAAAACAGTGGGGTCCCAGTAGCCTCTGGAAGGGGTCCTATAGAAATGGCCAGGATGGGAGCAATTAGGACCCAAATCTGGAGGTAGGCTGCCCCCTGCTGGCTGCTGGAGGTGGGTGCTTGGCACAAGGCCATCCTCCGAGCTAGCCTCTCTGACGCTGGCTAGCTGCCAAGCTCTGCGGCGGCGGGTCTTCTAGAGCAGCCCGGTGGTGGCGGAGACTGGACGCACTTCCTGGGAGTGACACCGGAATAAAGGCAGAGGGCTGTAAGCGGAGGTGACTGGTCCAAAAGCACCATCTGGACGGTGTAGGACGGGGTGGAGCGGGAGGGCTCTGAGGGAAGGGAGGGGGCCCCCCGGAGGCCACCGCGCCCTGGGAAACCGAGAGTCCACCAGCGCGGAAGGGGCCTCCATCTGCGGGCGCAGCGCCGGCGCAGTACCCGGAGACACCAGGTGGCGCTGTGAGGCCGGGGCATGAGGCGGGCGTTGCGTTTCCGCGGATCCCACACCCAGCTCCTTTCCCCCTTGGCCCGGGGTACCTCCACTTGTGCAGCGGGAGGGCGCTGGCCTGAAAACCCGAGATTAAATACATTCCCACTGGGGGATTTGCACTCTATAGGGCCCTGCGGTATATCCGACCGTAGAACTGACCCACGGGAAGAGGTGGAGCAAGGATCTTTGTGTTCACTTGGATATTTCTTTCCCGATTTCTGTGATGGCTGAGCTAGGCGTCCAGAGCGCTCAGGAGACAACTTTTGGTGGAAGCAATGCCTTGGCTGCGGGAGTGGCCCTGATGTGGGCAAGAGCTGGTTCTCTGGATGGAGGGCCAGCCCAGCCCAGCCCAGCCCCCTGGGGCTTGCCTCCTCCACCAGCCCTTGCAACCTGTTCGGGCCACCTGAGGGTCTGAGGGTGGAGAAGGGCCGGAAGGAGCCAGACGGGTTAAGGGTAGAGGTGCAGGGATGAGGGGGTTAGAGCTGCCGGCAGGCTTGGGAGTAATATCTGAATCAAGTGCACAGAAATGCTTTAGAGGGGGTGGAAACTCAGTGAGGTCACGTTCTCCAGACCTAGATCAAGGGAAGAAGATGGTCAAGATCAAGAGAAAACACTCAGGTCATCTACTGGTTGATTCTCATTCCTTTGACGTCTCTCCCCGCCCCTAACGCCCGGGCTGGGCTCACCAAAATGACAAGAATCATTAGCGACATTACGGAAGGCTTTTAAAATAGACTCCTGGCCCGACCCCCAGAGATAATGATTCCGCTGGCCTGGGTGGGGTCTGAGAATCTGTATTTGGAATCGGTATTTGAATAACCTCTCAGGTGAGCCCCGTGCCCCATCTGGCAGCTGCAGCTGCCTCTGAGCAGTTGTAATGACTGGAGAGGACTTCCTGAAGCTTCCTATTTCTGTCCCCCGGAATCATCCAGAGCAGGTCTAACTCCTCTCCTGTGTGATAGTGCTTCGGAGATTTGAAAAGTTGCCCCACCTGCCAGAGTCTGTGGGTCTCCAGGACAGAAATTCTCTGGCCTTTCCGTCATTCCTGATGGAGGCACCAGGAGCCCAGGGAGACCATCTCATCAGTTGAGAAAGAAAGACCCAGCCTGGGGTTGGGGGCTGTCCTCTAGGAGCTGGAGAAGCAAACCGGGAACTTGCGGTAGGTCGAGGGGCCAAAGCAGAAGCAGCTCCTTCTGAGAAAGATTGTTACTCTCCCTGGGGCCTGGCTTCATCCAATCTACTTTCTCTTTTGGACATTTTAGAGGATCACTCATCCATCTTGTGCATTTACTATGTACCATTGCCTATTTGAAGACCTTAAATGTATTAATTCATTTAAGCCTTAAAATAACCCTACAAGTGAGGGCCTTTATTATATCCATTTATGAATGCTCTAACTGAAGCCGAGAGCCAAAGAGCAATTTAGGACCTGGGCTCAAGGTCAAATGGCAGAACAGGATATAAACACAGGCAGCTGGGTCCATGCCCCACTTCCTGCTCCTTCTTCCTTTACAAGACACTGCATGTGCCAGGAGGTATGCAATATGATGTTAGAACAGTGAGTTAGGACCATAGCAGTAGCTCACATTTACTGAGCACATACTATGGGCTATGTCCCAGCACTGGTCTAGATGTTGTCTTACTTGATCCCTACATCAGCACTATGAAGTTGTTATATAATCCCTCATCATGGAGGAGGAAACTGAGATTCAGTGAATTTTTAAGTGACTTACACAAAATCATTGGCGAGCGGTGAAGCCAACCTTGGAACCAGCTGTGTCACTTTGAGCCAAGCCTCCTCCCCTTTGGGTGTCAACCTCGAATTCCATGAAATGAAGATGTTGGCCTAAATTAATTCCAGAGAAGTACTTCTCAGGCTTTAATGTGCATAGGGAATCTCCTGGGGATCTTGTTAAAATGCAGATTATAATTCAGTAGTTTGGGGTGGGGCCTGAGATCTAGCATCTCTCACAAGCTCCCAGGGGAAGGTGGTGCTGATGTTGCTGATCCTGGGACCACACTTGAGCAGCCAGGTTCTAGGGGACCCACCCAACTCTGATGTTCTGAGTTTATGGGCCTAGGAAGACTTGCCTGAAAGGCCATGAAAATTCAGGAAGTAGATTATGGTAAATAAAGCCCTTAGTGGGCATTTTTCATGCCCAGACTAGCCCTTGGTGGCTTTTCTGAAGCATCTGCCCCAAGCCTTTTACATTTCCACTCTGTTGACCTCAACTTGACTTCTCCAGAGGGTTCATGGGCTTGGTCCCGGCCCAAGGGGTTGATTCTCTCTAATCAAGGAGTGAAGGCATGTTCCTGGACACCCAGCCTCATGACCCTGCCTCCTGGGGACACCAACTGGTCCTGTGGTGGCCACATTGATCTTACAGATAGTCCCCATCTTCTGGGCACACAGGAGGGTTACATTTCTCTCCTCTTAAAGTTAGATGTGGCCACGTGGCTTGCTCTGGCTTCTAAATTAAGATGAGAAGGAATTTGTGTCACTTGTGGGCAGAACATTGCATGTTATGATATGCCTTTTCCCTGTGACAGAAAGTATCATTTTCCCATCTCTTGTATTTACTCTATGCCATAGCTTATTGGAAGACCTTAAATGTGTTCATTCATTTAATCCTCACAATAACCCCTAGAGGCAGGAGCTATCATCAAACCCATTGGTACATGGTCAAATGTATCAAGATAGAGCTTCCATCTATCTGGACCTGTTAGTTCTGCAGTGAGGAGAACCCCCTCTCCCGCAACGCCAGCTTTGGTAAGATGCACTGTATGAATGGATAAGCTTTGCTGTGTTAAGCCTTTGGGATTTGGGGGGAATTTGTTAGTGCAGGATAACTTAGCCCATCCTGACTAAACCCATCAGCTGTGATATGGGGATAGCATCTTAGGTAGGCTGTGTCACATACTGGGGGACCGTGTTTCTACAAAGTCACGATTTAGGCCTGTCACCAAACTGATACTTACCTCTGAGATTCTCTTCTCTAGGAGGGAACATCCTCTTGCCGAAGGTAGGAAGGGGTTTCCTAAGGAGGTGAACTCCACCTCCCCCTGTTTTACCAGGCCCAGTAAGAAGAGAACTGTGACCCACCAGTTCACCATTGTGTCCCTGGTGCCTAGCTCAGGGTGTGGCTTGTAGAATACCTGATACGATTTACTCTGTTTCTTTCCATGAATCTCCTGTAGATCACATTCAAGAATATACCGAGAGCTTCCCTCCTCTCCCTCAAACCCTCCACACCTCTGCCTTGAGCCGTTGGTTAATTTCTTCCTGACCCCAGTCCCAGATGGGACAATTCACTGCCTTTCCTGCCTGATCTTGACAATGGCACTATATAGGAACTTCTCAATTATGAAAGTGATACTCATGACAATTCATAACCACTTACTATGAAACATTTGAAAATCAAAGGCAAGCAGGTAAAAAAATTATCTATAATCCCCTGTCCCAGAAGGAACTATTAGTAACATTGTTATCTTTCCTTTCTTCTTCTATTCATTCCCCCACTCACCCCTCCTTCCGCAGCATAATTGTAGTGAGATCCCATGAATGGTTGCTCTTTAGAAGGAGAGGGAAGATCCACCCACAAATGCAGAAAATGTCAGAGCTGGAAGGGGACCTATAAATTGTCCAGCCAACTCCTCCCATGATGGATGAGAACGCTGCTTTAAAATATTCTGGGGGCGCCTGGGTGGCTCAGTGGGTTAAAGCCTCTGCCTTTGGCTCGGGTCATGATCCCGGGGTCCTGGGATCGAGCCCCACGTGGGGCTCTCTGCTCAGCGGGGAGCCTGCTTCCTCCTCTCTCTCTGCCTGTCTCTCTGCCTACTTGTGATCTCTCTCTGTCAAATAAATAAGTAAAATCTTTAGAAAAAAAAATTCTGGGTGCAAATGTGTGTGAAGTAAAGACAAATGTCTGGCACAACAGACCAGGGGACTGTTGGTGGGGGCAGGGGGACATTGGAAGGGTGATGAAAAGATATTTTCTGGGTTTTGAATTGTTTTGCAACAAAAATGCATTCAAGTGTTAATTACACTTGAAACACATGATTTGTGTTAAAAGAACAGAAAAAGAAAGCGATGGAATAGAAAGCAATGGACATGTGCAGGTTCTCCCAGCTGTTACTGGTGGTTTGGTTAAAGCCACTAGATCCCTATTTTCTGCTGTTCTTCAGCCCATTGTTCCTGGGGACGAGGGTCATGCCAGGGCGCCCCCTTTGCTCTTCCAACGTGGGCACCCAGATGCCGAAATGACGTGGGAAAAGGGAAAATTCTGCAGGCCCCAACCTGATCCCCAGGCCCACAAGTCCAATCTCTGCCAGACCCGAGCTGGGATCAAATGCCTTCAAGCCCAGACTGAGCCCCATCAGAGAGGGGGCAGAGGGGGCTCTCAAGACGAAAGGGATCCCTGGTGAATCAGGAAAGTTATTGGGCTAGAAAGTGGTTAAAGGGCTGAGCGTGGGAGGGGATTTCCACCGAGAGAGCCAGGCCCAGGAGCAAGCCTGGGCGGGTTGGGTGCAGGGTTGCGGCCCACTGAGGTCTGTTGCAATGGTGCCTGTAAAACCCAAATCGTTAGGCTTGAAGTCTTGATTGTTTTTTTTCCTCTGTTTCCTTTTAGAGAAACAGAGATCCGAGGAAACCCCAAAGCTCTAGAACAAAGGACTCTACATCAAAGGGGTGTGGGCAGGTCGGGAGAAGTCTGGGGGACAGGTCAGATGGGGGTGGGGGGTGGGAGGGGTGGGTCTCCCAGGGAGAGGAGGGCAGGGAGGGACCTGTGGACAGGAGGGCGTGTGCTGGAGCCAGAAGGGAGGAGGGGAGGGAGGAGCAGGGCTGTGGACAAACCCAAGTGAGCAGGAGCTCTCTGAGCCCATGAATCTGGGACTGTGGAGATCGAGGAGGAACTAGCAATGTTCTGGTCTTACCTAAAGAGAAGACAACCGGGCGCCTGGGTGGCTCAGTGGGTTAAGCCTCTGCCTTAGGCTCAGGTCATGATCCCGGAGTCCTGGGATGGAGACCCGCATCGGGCTCTCTGCTTGGCAGGGAGCCTGCTTCCTCAGCCTCTCTCTCTGCCTACTTGTGATCTCTGTCAAATAAATAAATAAATAAAATCTTAAAAAAAAAAAAAAAGAGAGAGAAGACAACCAGTAGAGTTCCTTACCCCGCCCCCACTCCTCCATCTCCGCCCCTTCCCCCACCCCCTACCCCCCAGCCAGGCTTTCCTGCAGATCCAATACAAGCTAGATAAGATAGACAAGATGAGAGACAAGTGACCTGTTCAAGGTGTCCCTGAGCTGGGCCTATAACACAGGTGCCCGTCTCCTGGCTGAGGGCTCCTTCTTTGACACACAGCATTCCCACACTTTCACATGCATCAGAATCATGGGGAAGGTGCATTAAAAAAAACACAGATTGCTGGGTCCCAAACCCAGAATTTCTGGTAGGTTTGAAATACAGCCAAGAATGTGGATTTCTAACAAGTTCCCAGGTGGTGCTGATGCCGCTACCACACTGTTAGAGAACCACTGCTCTAGACCCTTGATATTCAGGTGTGTTCCAAGGACTAGCGGCACCAGTGTGACATGGAAGTTTCTAGAAACGCACACTCTCAGATTCCGTCCCAGGCCTACTGCATCAGAATCTGCATTTATAAGATCCCCAGGTGATCTGTTTGCCCATTTGGATCTGACAAGCACTGGTCTGCACCACACCACCTCTTCCTTACTGGGGTCAAACTCAGGCAGCCTAGATGAGCCTTCCACTTCCAGTTGCCAGGGGACAATGGGACAGGTGCCCAGGGGCCAATGGGGAAAGCTGCCTGTTTCTGGGTTTTTCCAGGGTGGGAAAAGGGTGAGGGAACGGCAGAGACAGGAGAGGCTGCACATTCAGCCCCAGAGGCTGCTCTGCCTTGGTGTATGCACACCACCCTCTAGAAGGTTCTGCACAGCCCACCCTGGGGAAGTCCTGTGGCCACTGGACTGCCATTTAAGTCTCCAAGTTGGCCCTTGCTTTCAAGCCAGCACCAGGTTTTTGTTTAATTATATAATTTGTTTAATTATATGTAACACATATTTATTTTATTTTTAAAATAGGTGTATACGTGTGTGTGACATCCAAACCATATAGAAGCATACCTTGGAGATACTGTGGGCTCAGTTGCAGACCACTGCAATAAAGCAAATATTGCAATAAAGCGAGTCAAATGAATTTTTTGGTTTCCCAGTGCATATAAAACTTATTTTTACACCATACTGTAGTCTAGTAAGTGTGCAATAACATTATATCTAAAAGATGCTATACATACACCTTAATTAAAAAACATTTATTGCTAAAAAAATACTACCCATTGGCTGAGCTTTCTTTCTTTTTTTTTTTTTAAAGGTTTTATTTATTTGACAGAGAGATAGAGAGTACAAGTAGGCAGAGAAGCAGGCAAAGGGAGAGGGAGAAGCAGGCCCTCTGTCAAGCAGGGAGCCTGATGTGGGTCTCGATCCCAGGACCCTAGGATCATGACCTGAGCTAGCTAAAGATAGTGGCTTAATCAACTGAGCCACCCAGGCGCCCCTGTCTGAGCTTTCTTTTCTTTTTTTTTTTTTAAAGATTTTATTCATTTTATTCATTGAAAGAGAGAGAGAGAGAGCACTAGCAGAGGGAGAAGCAGGCTCCCCACTGAGCAGGGAGCCCAATGCGGGACTCCATCCCAGGACCCCGAGATCATGACCTGAGTTGAAGGCAGAGGCTGAACTGACTGAGCCACCCAGGTGCCCCCAGTTACCTGAGATCTCACTTGAGTTGCAATCCCTGATCACAGGTCAGCATAACAAATAAAATAATAATGAAAATGTTTGAAATGTTGTGAGAATTACCAAAACGTGACAGAGAGACACAGAGTGAGGAAACGCAGTTGGAAAAATGGGGCAGATAGAGTTGGTCGACGCAGGGCCGCCACAAACCTCCCATTTGTAAAAAAGCACAATATCTGCAAAGTTGAATAAAAGGAGGAACGCCTGTAGAAACACGCTCATACAGTAACAGGCATGTTCATGCTGTCGAGCCACATCCTGGAGGTTCCACAGCTTACACATTGGTGTGGATCCTTCCAGATATAACCTGTACAGCAGAGAGGCACACACTTTTGCTCATCTGGGATCAAATTCTGCGTTTTATAATACTCACTGGACTGAAATGTCTTCCCCACAAAACAATGTATTTCGGACAATGCTCTCTATTAAGACCGATAGGTCTGTTTCGTTATTGTTAACTGCTCCATCGTTTATGAGCATTTATGTATTGTTCATTTTTAAGGGAAGCAAAACATGCAGATGGTAAGAAAATAATAAAAATCAAGCAGGACAGAATGATGAACTATGAAAAAGTGAAAGTCTTGATCTTCTCCCCTCGTCCTTCCCCAGAGGAACTACTGTTAACTATTTATTTTTCTTTTGTTTTTAAGTCACTGAATCGATTTTTCTATTCATTTATTTGTTTATTTAAAGATTTTATTTATTTGAGAGAGAGGGAGTGAGAGAGAACACAAGCTGGGGGAGGGGATAGAGGGAGAGGAAAGAACAGACTTCCCGCTGAGCAGGAAGCTGGATGCAGGACTCGATCCCACAACCCTGGGATCATGACCTGAGCTGAAGGCAGACACTTAACTGACTGAGCCACCCAGGTGCCCACAGACCTGATTTTTTTTTTCTTTTAAGATTTTATTTATTTATTTGACAGAGAGAGAGATCACAAGTAGGCAGAGAGACAGGCAGAGAGGGGGAAGCAGACTCCCCACAGAGCAGGGACCCTGATATGGGGGCTTGATCCTAGAACCCTGAGATTATGACCTGAGCCAAAGGCAGACGCATAACAACTGAGCCACCCAGGCGCCCCCACAGATTTTATTTTTATTTTTATTTTTTTAATTTTTAGTTTTATTTTTCTCCCCACAGACTTGATTTTATTTTATTTTTTTATATTTTTTAAAGTTTTTTTTTAAATTTGTTTGACAGATAGAGATCACAAATAAGCAGAGAGGCAGGCAGAGAGAGAGAGGAGGAAGTAGGCTCCCTGCCGAGCAGAGAGCCTGATGCGGGGTTCGATCTCAGCACCCTGGGATCATGACCTGAGCCGAAGGCAGAGGCTTTAACCACTGAGCCACCCAGGTGTCCCCAGACTTGATTTTTAGACCAGGTTTGCATTTCCAGAAAAATTGATCAGATAGTACAGAGTTCCCACGTACCTCTCCCCACCCCCCCATACATTTCCCCCGTTATTAACATTTTGCAATAGTGTGGTACATTTATGATGATTTTTTCCAGCTCCCACTCTTCATCAGTTCCATTCTGTTTCCTCATTCAACAATTTGCCGAAGCCCTACCGTGCACCAGGCAACATTCTCAGTGTTGGAGCCACAGGGATGAAAAAAACAGGATAAAATTCCCTGCAGGCACAGAGCTTACATTCTAGTAGAGGAGATAAATAATAAATAAGAAAAATATTAAGAAATTTAGATGGTGGCATTTGCTGGAGAAAGAAATCAAGCAGGAGAGTGGATGTTGTGTTTATGAGCATGACTTTCTCCAGGCATTTGCTGGAGAAAGAAATCAAGCAGGAGAGTGGATGTTGTGTTTATGAGCATGTTGCAGTCTTACACAGGGCGGTCTGGGAAGATGTCACTGAGAAGGTGATATCTGAACGAAGAGCTGAAGGAGGTGAGGCAATGTACCGTGTGAGGATCTGGGGGAGAACAGTCCTGGCAGAGAACAGCATGAGCAAAGGCCCTGAGGAAGGCCAAGTGGAGGATGGCAAGGATGTGGCTAGAGCCTGGGGTGGGAGGGCAGACAGCATAGGCGCTGAGGGCAGAAAGTAGCCGGCAGGTCTTGCAGGGTGCTGTGGGCTCCTGGCTGACTTGTGTTTTATTCAAAGATGAGAAGGTTCTGGTGGATTGCAGGAAAAGGAGTGACATGATCTTACTTCCGTTGTACAATTTTTATAGCGTTAATAGACATTCTATTTTGTAAATAAAATTATCTTTGATGCATTTTATATAGATTGAGTCCAACAATTAATGACCACTAAACCAAATATAGAAGATTAAGTAAATATTGTAGAAAAAAGAAGCTAGGTTACTTTTTATACCCCTCTGGGTCCCATTCTGGCCTCTATCTCTCCTTATTCCCATCTTCCGTTCTACCCTGTCCTGGGTAGCCTCCAGGGTAGACCAGGGCTCCCTCCTCCCCACTACTTTTTTTTTTTTTAAGATTTTATTTATTTATTTGACAGACAGAGATCATAAGTAGGTAAGAGAGGCAGGCAGAGAGAGGAGGAAGCAGGCTCCCCGCCAAGCAGAGAGCCTGATGTGGGGCTTGATCCCAGGACCCTGGGATCATGACCCGAGCCAAAGGCAGAGGCTTTAACCCACTGAGCCACCCAGGCGCCCCTCCTCCCCACTATTGATGGCTGAGACCTTGCTAGAGCGTTTCTACCACACTATTCCCTGGGGCCATTTTGTAGTCTAGTCTGTTCCAGCTGGACTCGGATTGACTGTGCAGGTCAGCTTTCTTTTGGGCTGGTCAGAGGGTGGAGCCAGCTTTGGGCAGCAACCAGGGACATTCTGTCCAGCAGTCCCATGTAGTCAACAAGTCGGTAAGAATTGAGTATCTCCAGGGCCCAGCATTGCCCCCAGCTGAGTGCCCCAGGAGGGCTAAGTTAGAGTTCCTGTTCCCAGGGGTAATGTAGGGATACCTTGGCAGGAAGGGAGTAAAAGACTTCATACCAAAGGGATGCTGGCAGGTCACTAGACCCCCCACCAGCCCTCACCAGCCCCTACCCTGCTCCCCTGGTTATTGCCTTCTGCTGGACTAAGTTGGATTACTGGGGCCCAAGCCTCTCTCAGTTGGGGCTACCAGGCAGGATGTCAGTTCTGGGGGAAAATTTAGAGTGAGTCATTTCCCCTTTTTCCAGGAGGTTATAAAACTGGAGGATAGGACTCCCAGCAGGACCTACACTGGGGAGACGTGGTATTGGGAACTAGATGTTTAGTTGGTAAAGATCTTTCCAGCAATAGAGTACGGCCTGCTGAATTTCTTCCTATGGCCTCCTCTTTACACACTCAATTTTGCTATCCAATGTTCCTGTCATTTTTGTCCTTTCTACTGTGTCCAAAAACTTGGTAGCACTCTTCCCAGTAAGCTGATCAGGAAAGTGTGGGTGTCTGGATCTTGAGTAAAAAGAACTCTGTGAGGGGCCCCTGGGTGGCTCAGTAGGTTAAGCATCTGCCTTTGGCTCAGGTCATGATCCCAGGGTCCTGAGATCGAGCCCAAGTTGGGCTCCCTGCTCGGCTCAACTCTGACCCTCATTCTCCCTCCCTCCCCTGCCCTGTTCCTGCTCCCCCTCCCTCCTTATTTATTTATAAAAAAATAAAATCTTAAAAAAAAAAAAAGAACCCTGGGTATCAACATATCAATACAAGATCCTGGGCCTTCTTAGCTACCACACATCCTCTTCCCAGCTCATTTACAGAGCTGTGTGACCTCATCTAGGTTCCTTGACCTCTCTGAGCTCACTTTTCTCCTGAGGAAAATGAGCACAATGATAATGACAATACCACTCTGTTGTGAGAATAAACCCCCCCCCATCCCCCCCGGAGAGAGAGCTCTATAGCCTTCAAATACCTTGTGAATTAACCTGAAACTGGAGAGAGAGTCAGTGAGTCCCAGACTCAGTGCATGAGGGAGAGGTTGAAGTGGTAGAGATAAAAACAGGGTTAGGGGGGCGCCTGGGTGGCTCAGTGGGTTAAGCCTCTGCCTTCGGCTCAGGTCATGATTTCAGGGTCCTGGGATGGAGCCCCACATCGGGCTCTCTGCTCAGCGGGGAGTCTGCTTCCTCCTCTCCTCTCTCTGTCTGCCTCTCTGCCTACTTGTGATCTCTCTCTGTCAAATAAATAAATAAAATGTAAAACAAACAAACAAACAAACAAAAAAAACAGAGTTAGGGGCAGAGCTAGCAGCCTGGTCCAGGGTCCTGTCTCCTCAAGGACAGAGCTTTGGATCATGGCAGGACTCTGCCAGATTGGTGCATTCAGGAGATTCCTATGGAGGAGGTCTGTGGGGGGAGTTGTTGTGCAGAGAGAGAAGCCATGGGAGGGCACGGCTGGAAGATAGACTGAGACATTGGGGGTTGCTAAGACAGGGCTCTGTGTACCTTGAACTTTCTCAAACGCTGCCCTCTGAGCCTCAAGAGACACTTGTCTTGGCTGCTTCTCTTCCTTCGTGGTGCTGGCCACTTCCTCTCCGGGAGGGGTATTCTGGGGGTTAGGGAGTTGGCTTCCTAGGTGTGTATGTGTGTGTGTGTGGGTGCTAGGCCAGCCCACAGGCTGAAGAGCTGTGGTGGGAAACCGACAGCTGCCTTCCCCCACCTCCAGACTTGGGGCACCTCTCCCGTCTTGCACCCTCCTTGTGCCCGTTAGGCTCTACGTCAATGGGCAGGAGGATGGAAACGGGGAGTAGGGACAAAGAGGTCTTTTTATTGTCATTACTACCTATTATTGTTCCCATAATGATCTGTTATTAACACGGCAGTGAAGAGGCCCTCAGGAAACCGGGAGCTGGAGAAGCTGACCCAGATGGGGCAGAATCAGGACCTAGAACAGCCATCGTCCAGTACCTGGCCAAATCCTAGGGTCCCCATCCTCTTCTGAAGGCCGGCCGAGGGGGAAAAGGGGAGGAATGACATTTATTGAGAGTTACCAGGTCTCTCACAAATGTTATCTAACTTATTCATCAGAGCTCCCTGGACGAAGAATGAATTAATCTTTCCATTTGACACATGAGGAAATGGAAGGATAATGGAGCAGCACAAGGCAGGCGGGGACACTGCTGACCAGGAGGAAGGGTTGAGGTTGTTAATACAAAGCCTTTTAGGCCAATCAAGGGGTGGAAGCCTTCTCCCTCCCCATCCCCCTTCAGCTCCGAACTGAATACCGGGAAGTCCGTTGTCTCAGGTGGCGTGGAGGGAGGCCGATAGAATCCTCCAGAGGGTCTGCGAAAACAGGGGTAGGCTCATGCTCCTGCCTCTAACTCCAGACATGGCCGGTTCGTGGTGGGCTGAGCCACCGGTCCCTCCAAGTGTGTGCTAGGAACAAGACTGAAGGAAGTGACCTCTCCAGACCACAGTGGGGTCCCCTCTGCCTCCACAGGGAGGCTGAATGACCTCAAGTTTCCTCTTCGCTCAGTTTGCCTTGGCCTTTTTTTGTCCCCCTAAGATGTTATTTATTTATTTGACAGGGAAATAGGGAAAGCCAGAGGGCACAAGAGGGGTCGGGGAAGGGGAATGGCAGGAGGAGAAACAGGTACCCCCCTGAGCAGGGAGCCCCAGAAATGACCTGAGCCGAAGGCAGACGCTTAACCGACTGAGCCACCCAGGCACCCCTCACACTGGCTTTTCTCTACTCCTCTCCCGGAGATGAGGATGCAGGTAGGGAGTAGGAGGGCGTGGGTCGCCCCAGCAGAGACAGCTGGGCAGCCTCTCTTTTTCCTCCCCAGAAGGGGAAGGAACCCAACACTGACTCGATTCCTACCCCCATCCCCCACCCCAGGATCGTCCTCGTTTTTTTTCTGATTTGCACAATGCCAAGCGGGAGCTGGCCAAGCTAGGAGAGGGGGCACGGGATGCAGAGGCAGCACTCCCCCGGCCTGGGAAGCAGCCTGTAGATGTCTGCACCCACTATGCAAGTCCCAGGCGGTGCACCGCGCGACCACAGAGCAAGGCCACCCCTCTTCCAAGCAGTGACCCTCTCATCTAGGAGACTCTCCCTGTCTCCCGCCTCTCCCACGATCGTCCCCTGCGTCCAAGGCCTGGAGGAGATGTGGTTCCAATAAGCCGCAGGCCACGAGGCTCGGGCTGTTGGGTAAGCAAACCCCCTGTCCGTACCAGCCGTCCTTGCCCGGCGCCCAGCGCCGGCAGAGCGTGACCAAGCCCCCGCCGTGGCCCCGCCCCCCGGAGCCCTGCCCCCCCCCCCCCCCCCCGGGAGCCCGGCCCCCGCTGGTGCGCGGCGCGGAGGGGAGGGCCGGCCGGGGCAGGAATGCGCGGCGGGCGGGCGGAGGACGCAGGAGGCGAACGGCGGAACATGTAAGGGCACATCCCTCGAGCTGCCGCCCAGCGCGCAGGCAGAGCCCAGCGGAGCAAGCGGGCGAGCGCGGAGCCAGTGCGCAGCGGGGCTTTCGGGCTGGAAAGCGGCGGGCGGCACCGGGCAGTGGCGAGCCGGGGCAGCTCGAGCGGCGTGGAAGAGCGGCGGAGGGCCGGAGCGGGGGTTGCGGACGCCGAGCGGGCGGCGGTGGCCGGAGGACTGCGCGGCGGGCACACGGCGCAGTAGGGGCGCAGGTGGCAGGGAGAGCCGACGGCCGGCCCCGGGCGCCAGAATCCGGCGCGGCCCAGCTGGGAAGTGCGCCGCGCCCACCGCAGCCTACAGCCTGCCCGGGACCTCGGGACGCCCATGACGGCGGCGGCGACGGTGCTCAAGGAGGGCGTGCTGGAGAAGCGCAGCGGCGGGCTGCTGCAGCTGTGGAAGCGGAAGCGCTGTGTGCTCACCGAGCGCGGGCTGCAGCTCTTCGAGGCCAAGGGCACCGGCGGCCGGCCCAAGGAGCTCAGCTTCGCCCGCATCAAGGCCGTGGAATGCGTGGAGAGCACCGGGCGCCACATCTACTTCACGCTGGTGACCGAGGGCGGCGGCGAGATCGACTTCCGCTGCCCCCTCGAGGATCCTGGCTGGAACGCCCAGATCACCCTGGGCCTAGTCAAGTTCAAGAACCAGCAGGCCATCCAGACAGTGCGGGCCAGGCAGAGCCTCGGGGCCGGGACCCTTGTGTCCTAAACCCCCCCAGCTTACCATCTCACCTTTACACTGTGCACCCTCCCCACCACGTGGTGCCCAGAGGTCAAGTCAGGTAAGCCCTTTGGGGACTGACCCTCTTTTTCTCCAGTCTCCCTTCTCTTTCCCCTACACAGAAGATGAGGGACCCCCAGCAGCATTCCACTTCAAAGCTGAACCACCCTAGGGTCAACAAGGAGTAGGAGCTTTGGAGTCTGAGCAACAGGGACCAAGAGCTGGACATTCCCCTTGGGCCCCAGGGAGGGAGGTCCCAGGTGGCAGAGCGGAAGGTAGGAGAGATGGGCCTCCCTGCAGGTTGCTTCTGCCCGGCTCAGGTGAAGGGAGGCTGGACTCAATATTCCCTTGAGGCTTTCCAGCAGGGGCTCGGCCATGGCTTTCCTGGAGCTGGGTAGAGGCAGGGGCGGGATGAACTGAAGTTTGCCCCCTCCTTATGCTAGGATCAACAGTCTACATAGGAAAGTTTGAGCATGGAATTGGGGCAGAACGATGACCTCCTTCAGTTAGCAGAGTCATTATGGGTTGGGCACAGAACCCAGCTCCTGAGGTGGGGCCTCAGGGGGAGGGTCTGGCAAGGCTGGCCGGGGTCTCCACTACCTATTCTTGACAGTGGCTCTTGGGTCCTGGGGCTGAGCTGCTGGCAGACCAGAGATGTTGGAGAGTGGGCAGGCCAGGCCACCGATGCCAAGGGGGAGTGGGCCTGTCCACCTGTCCCTGAATGGCAGCCAATGCCCAGCTGGGCCAGAGGAGGAGAAGCTGGAGAAGGGGGTGGGCAGCTGGGGCAGGGTGGGTGGATGGGTGCAGGATGGGGTCAAGATTTGTTATTCGTGATGTCTTAATCCTTCTTGAGCAGTGGGGCAGGGGGTGAGGGACAGATCTGTGGTCAGGAAGGCCCAGGGGAGGGACCAGGAATAGAACCTAGAAGCTCTGGCTCCCAGCCCTGTGCCCTCCTCCCCAGATGCCACTCCCTCCCCGTGGGAACTAGGAGCAGGGCCGGGGAGGGTTTATACCACTCAGGTTTTCATATTTTCCGGTGGAAACCCATACCTGCCCCCTCGACCCTCCCTACCACCTCCCACACTACCTCACCTTCCAGCCCTCCAGCTTCTCTGCCTTAACAGATAGAGTCCCGGGGCGCCTGGGAGCCCCAGCTGGTGCCACCTACCCCTTGGACCCTCCTGTTGACTGTAGTGAGGGTTAGCTGAGAGGTTGGGCTGAAGGCAGACGTGCTGTATTGAGAACTGAGCCCTGTGGATCCCTCCAGCCTCAGGGGGGCTGGGAGGAAGCCGGTTCCTCCGTGGATCACAGTGTGTGGCCCACATGCTCTTTCCCCTGCTGTGGAGAAGGTGACATAAAACACCTCGTGGTCAATACTTACTCTCCCAGGGTCTGCCCCTGCCCTAACTGCTGTTCTCTCTCGCCAGCTTTCCCGCCCCTTTTGTCTCATGGGGCATGACTATGCTCCCTGTGTCGAGGCAGAAGCCGTGGTCGTGCGGAGGAGGTGTTGGACCTGAAGGAATGGACGGGGCCCAGGGAGGAGGGCAGAAGGCCACGTGGGGCTGAGGATGAAGATTCAGCCCCTGGACAGTTGCAGACTTTCAGGACATTCCCAGCTCAGGGCCTTGTAGCCACAGGCCTGACTTGTGTCTCATGATGGAGAGCTGGCATCAAAGCGTCCTCTCCCCATCGGCCCTGTCATCCGTTCTGCAGACTGCTGTTGGTCCCCAGCTTGGTGCCATGCCTGGAAGAGGATGTTTCCCCATGGGGTGCCCAGCCAGCGCCTCAGGACTCAGGAGGCCAGCCTGGTACCCAGAGGGGGGTCCCCCCAGCATCACCTCTGGACTCACCTTGGTCGGCGGGGGAGCTGATGGGCCCTGAGGCCCACATGTGGGGGTCTCCTGCTGCTTAGGTCCTAATGGGACCCCCACCCATCCAGGCCTTCTCTTTGCACACTTCTTCCCCCACCCCTGCCCATCTTCCCCCCGACTGTGGTGCTCAGCCTGGAGGTGGTGGGGGTGGGGTGGGGATTTGACCATTATCATTTCATGCCTATCCCAAAATGAAGATGCCCCATGGAGGGCAGTGAACACACTGTTTGCCGAGTGGAATTCTTTGCCCACAAAGATGCAGAGCTTGGAAGCTCCCTCTCCCACCCCTGCTTTTCCATTCCACAGCCCATTCTGAAATCTCCAGCCTGGGGAGGGGGACACATGGCAACCCCAGGAGGCATGACCTCAGTGGTCCCAGAAAGGAGGGACCGTAAGGACTGAGGGATGTTCTACTGGCCAACTTGGTCCCTGTTGATGCTTCTCGGGAAGGCCATGCCCCCCTCCCCCGCCATCCTGAGAGCTGGCTCACTGTTCTGGGCAGAGCTCATCTCCCTGTCCTTGACGTACTCAGGCTTTTATACATTTGTACATTTGTGCAGTAAGTCCTCCTCGCGGCGTGGTTTAGGAGGAATAATTCCAGCACAGGAGAACTTGAAGTGCAGAGACATAGCTTCCTGGGCTATACAGAAACTATTAATGGGGGAACCCTCGAGATCTTTCCATGTTGTGGCCGGCAGTTTAGGCTGCCCTCCCTTCCTCTGTGGTCCACTGGATTTGACCTTCCCTGGGGCGAAGAAGTGGCCTATTCCAGAGTCTGCAGAAGGAACAAGGAGGCTGCATGGCCCCCTTCAGCAATCTGAAATCTCTTTAATAACCTCTGTGCTTCCAACCTGCCTTGTTCCCCCATCAAATTTCTCCTGTTTCCCACCAAAACCTCCTCATCCCGTGTCCCAGGACCTCAGAGTCCCCACGAGCATCTTTCTCATCTTCTACATGAATGACATCTCAACAATTGAAAGAGAATTTACAAATTACAAAGGAGTTTTTAACAGATATCTCCGTTATTACTTCATTAGGCTTTATACCCGTGTCATGAATAGCTTAGTCCCAGCGTGGCAAGAAAGCATCATCTTCCATGCCAACCTGATCGGGGCTCCCCTAGCATGCTGTGATCGTTTGGTGATTCTGCCCTGGGCTGGGGAGCATGCCTAGGCTTATATGGGGGGTGGTGGTGAGAAGATGGTGTCTGCCACCCTTCCTTGATGGAGCTAGGGAATAGGAAAAGGTTATGGGAATGGGATGGGAATGGGAATGGGAAAGGGTTAGTTTCTCCATCGAATAAGACGACCTCTAAAATACAATCCTTGCTCTTCCAATCAAGCTCAAAGGTAGCCGATGGTGGGGATTCTGACGCCAAGGAAGAAAAGAGCTATCCAGGCCTTCAGAAGCAGGAGAGTGGGAGCAGATGGGAGTGGGATGCAAGGCAACTCAAAGTTGTACTAAATGCCTCTTACAGGCCAGGCACTGTGGTTGGCGCTGGTGAGGCCAGGATGAGGAACCCACAATCTGACCCTTGCCCCGAAAAGCCCAGAGTCTAGTGCAGAAATAAAATGCCAGCTGGTGCCTGGAGGGCTGGCGGGAGCAGCAGGGGAACGCCAGGCTCTGCTTCCTGTGCCCTGTACTGCGGCGGCCTCAGTGGGGTTTCTAGGGTCATTGGCTTGGCTGCAAAGGGCAGTGAGTGGGGGTGTGGCCAGCATGAGCTGTCAAGGGCAGGGGGCACATGGGGTGGAGGAGGAGGCCGACTTTCTGTTCTGGTGCTCCCTGCTTTTCTGGAACACAGCCTTGTCGGCTCCAACGATGCTTTGGTTCCTGCCCAAACCCAGTGTTGGTTTCTCCCCTTGCTAGGAGAGTCCCAGCCCCTCTGCAGGATGTGCTGCAGTTAGAACCCTTCACGCAGACCCTAGAATGTAGCAGGCCCTCAGTATACATTAATAGAGATGGTGGTTGTTGCCATGGAGAGGAGCTCTGCCTCCTATTTGTAAGAGTCCCGTAGCTGCCTGAAGCCTCCAAGAACTCACAGCACAGAGATGGGGGGCTCACATGATGAATTCAGTTTTGTTTTTTTTTAAAGATCTGTGACCTCTGGGGAGTTGTCTCTCTGCTGGGGAGGGAGAACTCTGCTTCCTGAATTCAGGGGTGTTCAGCACTGCTCTGGCAACTCTGAATTCTAAAAATGGAGCATAGGCCTTCACCCTAGGAATGCTTGGCTGAACCACAGAGTAGGGTCAAGGCCTCTTTGGGGGCACAAACAGGCCCTGACAGTGCCAGCAGACATGCACGAAATGGAAAAACTGCTCATTTGGGCTTGAGGATTCCGTAAGGCCAGGGAGGGGCTGCTGCCTTCTCTCCCCCTGCCCTGGCAGCCCCGGCCTCACCCCCGCCTGATGCGTGAGTCATGGATGGGAAAATGAGAAAGGGCAAGTCCCAGCCCAGCAACCGGGTGGCTTCTGAGGCCAGGGGCGGGGAGACAGGGGAGAAGGGATGGGCTTGCTCAGGTCAGGGTGAGCCGAGGCTGGGGCTGAGGCTTTGGCAAGAGTGAGCCTGTTGCAAGGACAAGAAGGAAGACCAGTACAAGGAGCCAGACTTGGAATCCACAGGCAGGCAGTGCTGTGGGAGGGAGTGGGGGTAGATCTACAGGGCCTTATGGCGTGCGACTCTGAGATCTGGCCTTTCCCAGAAGCTGGGGATGCATACGTGCCATGGGCAGGTGTCCTACCAGGCCCAGAGCCCGAGGGCCCTGGTAAGGCTGTGTTCTGCTGTGCACCAAGGCCTCCTCCAGTCTCTGCTCCAGTCTGCGGGCCATGGTCCCCCAGCGTGTTCTGTCCAGGATGCAATCCATGCTCCTGCTTAAAACCTTCGGGGGCTTCTAAGTCCAGGCTCCTTGGACATGCCCTCTCCACAATCAGGGCTCTTTCTCGCACCCGCCCGCACAGTCTGCACACCCAGGGCCCCATTCCTGCACTGCCAGGTCTTTGCATCCCCTCCTCCTAAACTTTTTGCATCGCTGGCTCACCACCTCGGAGGAGGCTCCCAGCTCTGCCTCCAGTCCAGGCTGAGTAACTGCTCTCTCCTCCTCATGGCTGGGGCCCTTCCATTAGTCACCCCGCATGGCAGTTGGCTTTCTTGTCTGCCTGTCGGCTAGACCGTCAGCACCTGTCATCTGTATATTCCTGCTCCCTCAAAGTATGTGGTACACAGCAGGGTCTTAAGAATGGCAAAGGGTGGGCGCCTGGGTGGCTCAGTGGGTTAAAGCCTCTGCCTTCGGCTCAGGTCATGATCTCGGGGTCCTGGGATCGAGCCCCGCATTGGGCTCCCTGCTCAGCGGGGAGCCTGCTTCCCTTTCTCTCTCTGCCTGCCTCTCTGCCTACTTGTGATGTCTGCCAAATAAATAAATAAAATCTAAAAAAAAAAAAAAAAAGAATGGCAAAGGGCAGGGCGTGCTTACTCTGTGCTAAGCATTGATCCAAGAACTGTTCAGTTATTGAATTGAGTAATGCTCCAGCAACTCCATGAGGTCCCTGTTAATTCTTGTAACTCCCATGTTTTCTGTTAGGAAACTGAGGTCCAGAGAGGTGAAGTGATTTCTTCAGAATCACACAGCTGCTGTTAAGTGGTGGAGCTAGGATTCAGCTGGGTCAGTGGGGCTCTAGCACTGGCTCTTAACCCAACACTAGAGGATTAATTCTCACTGGACGAGTGAAGGAAGGAACAAAGGGACGAACCCACAGTTTCATGGGGAGAACGTTGCTCAGGCTGGGACAAAGGAGAGTTCAGGCCAGAGGAGTGGGGAACCCATCTGTGGGCTGAGGTGTGGAGGAAGCCTCGTGGAAGGGCTGACGGCAGCCAGTCCTTGAAACGGTGGTGGGTCTCACTGCAGGAAAGGACACAGGGAGGTGTCCTGTGGGTTGGGAGGAGGTGTCCTGGGACTGGACTAGTCTGGAAGAATGGAGAGACCCAGAGTGGGAAGGTACAGAGAGAACTCTGAGGGAACAAATAGTTTTCCAGGCTGAGTGCTTGTTCTGCGTTGGCCCAAAGTGCTGTTTGTTTGTCTCATGACCTGGTACAGGGCTGCCCCATCCTGCATACCATGCTGCGGAGACCGGGGTAGCTCAGGAGACGTGACCCTGTGTGGCAGCAGGCCCGGTCCCAGAGGCCCATAGGTAGGGCTCAAACCATCCCAGTTTGCCTGGGACTCTCTGAGTTTAAGGATGGAAAGCTACGTGCGCCAAGAAACCCCTCAGTCCTGGGCAACCTGGGACAGTGGGTCACCCGACACCCTGCCCCAGGGACGGCAAGCACGGCTGCTCCCACCCTTTTAGCTCATCTGTCAGCTCTGCCCACAGCTCTGCCCTCCGGTGGGGCCATGGAAGAGTCTGAGCCCAGAGCAGCTGTGTGATGGCTCCGGGGGCATCAGCAGCCTGGACTCAGGCAGCAGCTCTCAGAGGTCTCTGCCATCCTTGGAGGGGACACCAGGCCCCTAGCCGCAAGGAGGAAGGAGAGCCAGGTGTCCTCGGGGGCTCTTCCATCAGCTCTGCTTCTACCGGACCCCTAACTGCAACGTCATTCAATTGAACTCAACCTGGCCCTCGTTAAGCACCTGGTTTCTGCTGCACAGGTACAGATGCCTGTCCAGTCTCCCATGATCATCAAGACAGAGAGGGCAGTAGGGGAGGGGAGGGGACTGTCGCTGAGGACAGAGCCGTGAGGGGTGGGCAGGGGATGCAGGTGGTCCTTGGGGTGGAGGATAGAATTCTATCAGTGAGAGAAGGGGAGGCAAGGCCTTCCAGGGGTAGAAATGACCTGTGCACAGGTGCCAGGCTGGGGAATGCGGGGTGGCACAGGAAACACAGTAGGTTTGCACAGAACCTGGAGATCCGAGAGTCGAGCACAGGTGAGGTGGGCAGACTGGGAGTCGACTGACTGGCAGGGGTGGGGGGCTCCGGGGTTCTTTCATTGGCAGCAGGAGGCCGTCACAAGGCTTCTGTTTTTTTTTTTTTTTTAAGATTTTATTTATTTATTTGAGAAAGAGAGAGAGCGAGCACGAGCAGGAGTGGGGGGTGCACCACAGAGAGAGAGGCAGGCTCCCCGCTGATCAGGGAGCCCAACATCATGGGGCTCCACCAGGACCCTGGGATCATGACCTGAGCTGAAGGCAGACGCTTAACCCTCTGAGCCACCCAGGTGCCACAAGGCTTCTGTTCTTAACACATACACACCCCTTTATTTTTACTTCAAAAATGTGTTCAGTGAAGAAAAATGTGAAAGGACAGCTCATTATGAAGAAGAATACAAATATCGCCTTTCATGTTTCCATCTGGCAGAGATAATCTTTGTTAACATTTAGGTGTATTTGCTTCTACATTTATTTCTATGCAAATAGACATGTGATATATAATTATTACATATGATATGCTATGTGATTATTTTTCACACATGAGTTCATACTATGTGTGCTCCATTACATCCTGATTTTTTTTTTTTTAAGATTTAGTTTATTTATTTGACAGAGAGAGATCACAAGTAGGCAGAGAGGCAGGCAGAGAGAGAGGGGGAAGCAGGCTCCCCGCTGAGCAGAGAGCCTGACTCGGGGCTCGATCCCAGGACCCTGGGACCATGACCTGAGCTGAAGGCAGAGGCTTTAACCCACTGAGCCACCCAAGTGCCCCTATATCCTGATTTTTTATGTGGAGTATGTTGTGTTATGAGGCCATAATATTAAAGGAGCATTTTCATGCCTGTATGTTATTCTGTTATATTTAGTATTATTTATTTGACAAACGAATCTCTTATTCTTGAACACCCATGTTCTTTGTATTATTTTTCTGCTATATACAAGGTGGTAATAAACTTTTGCATATCTAAGCCTCTGTGCCTCTGGTTGTTTCTTTTCCCTTCCTCTCCCTCCCTCCTTTCCTTCCTTTCTCTCTTTCTTTTCCTTCTTTCCTTCCTCTCTCTCTCTTTCTTTCTTTCCTCTTATTATTTTGATGTCAAATTAGCTTTCTTAAAGTGAAATGGGTGGGTCCTTCCTGGAGAGCAGGGGAGATGTGGTGAGCCCTGGGTTTGAGAATGGGTATTGGTGGTGATCTTGGGGAAGGGAGACCCTGGGAGCAGGGAAATCAGTGAGGAAGTAATGAGGCCAAAGAGCCATGGTGGGAATGGAAGGGAAAGGTGGGAGCCAATGAGGAGACAGTCAGTGGTTAGTAAATGCCCACCATGGGGCCGAAAATCATGTCATCCACATGGAGGCGTTCAGGTAGCAGTGAAACACTTGCGCTCTAATCACAGACATGAGCGTGAAGCCCTGCTGGGTCTCTCATTAGCGGTGTTATTTGGCACCCCGTTAACATGGGAAGGATAATAGCCCACTTCCTAGGATCATGGTGAGAATTGAGGGAATGCCTGTAAAGTAGATAAGGCACCTAGATAAGGTACAGTAAGCGTTTGTAGCTACAGTAGTGTGATTACACAGCGGGATAATCCTCCCAGCGCCCTTGCTCTGCCTAATCCTCATTTAGAAAGCTGCCTGTAATTAACCACTTCAACTGGCAATGCTTGCTGGTGCTTTTCCCTGATACCAACCCCTAACCTTCACGGAGTACCGGCCTCAACTGGGCTAGACTTACATCCCTTCAGGGCCCATCCCAGCCCGTGAACCTGACATTCAGAGACGTGAGAAGTCCGCGGGCACCGCGTAGACGCGGTCCTCCCAACTCCTGGACAACAAAGTTCTCGCAACATCCCAGAGCCTCTTGGTGTTGGGACTTCCTGGTTAGAAGTGAGGATGATGGTCCAGCAAGATTCCTTTGTTGCCCGACTGTGCTGTGCGGTCAAGATCTTCCCCAGCTCCGCTAACTGGGCTCCGCTCCAGGGCTCAGGGCCCTTCGCACACAGAAATGCCCCTTGCCCTGCCAGGAAGGAGAGGGCGAATTGCACAACTTGTCTGAGTTCACAGAGCGTGTCACAGACCACGCTGCACAGAGAACATAGGCGTCTGGCCCAAGCCAGCCCCGGGGAGCCCTTGGCTGACTCCCTGTGGCCAGGGATTTGAAACTCCGTGCTTACCAAGACAGCAGAGCTAAATAGACGGTGCTCAGAAAGCAGCTCTAAAATGCCGACAGCATCTATTAATTATACTTGACTGGGGGCGCCTGGGTGGCTCAGTGGGTTAAAGCCTCTGCCTTCGGCTCAGGTCATGGTCCCAGGGTCCTGGGATCGAGCCCCGCATCAGGCTTTCTGCTCGGCAGGGAGACTGCTTCCTCCTCTCTCTGCCTGCCTCTCTGCCTACTTGTGATCTCTGTCTGTCAAAAAAATAAATAAAATCTTAAAAAAAAAATTATACTTGACTGGGGTGGTCGGGGCTGCAGTTCGAAGCTTTTGGCTCTTTGTGCCAAGAGAGATGTTAGACTCTGGGCTTACCCCACTTCCAAAACACATACACCCAATGGCCGTTTCTCACCATTTGGGTGGCCCATCCCCGGGGGTCCAGCCCAAAATAGTTGATTTCTCCAGCAGGACAACACATAACCCTCCCGGGGCAAGGTCTCTGGAAGCCCCACTCCCCACTGTCTTCACCTTCAATCCTGGAATGTTCACCATCACCCTCTGTGTTTCGCTCCAGCACTCTGGCTCTCCAGGAACCTTCAAGTGTGATCTTGTATTATCACAACAGGAAAAGCTTGGAATATTTCCTGATAGATAAGACGATGACTCTAAGGCCCGGGGAAGGAAAGCATCCTCTGCAAGGTTATGCCACGGTCGCTGAGTGAACACCCAGTCTGGAATTAGAGAGACGAATGTTCTAGGTGGTCCTTCTGTTATAGGCTGTGGCATGCAGGCATCTGGGGTGCTTAGCATTTTAGGCAGGAGACAGTCTCTCAGCTCATTCTCCTTGGGCTCTACTGGGTACCTGGGAGCTCCTCTCAGCTAGTCCACAAGTCTACTTTGCTGTCAGCAGCCACTGCTGGGCTGAGATACTACCAACGTCAAAGGTAATGCTAAGGCCAGGGATGCCCAGGAGCATGTAGAGGGACCTGGGTCCACCTTGCTTTGCCCAGTGTCTTCTGATTTCCCATATCCACAGCCACAAGGTCCACTGCATGGTCTGGTGAGAGGTCCTTGGATTCACTGACCTAGACAGGAAGGTGCAGGAGGGCAAGGCCCTATATTTCCTTACTGGGCTTGCTACCGGATCCTCAGGCCTGTGGCTGGCCTATGGCAGGTGCTGGGTAAAGAGCGTGGAAAGAGCAAACGGGAAGTTGTGTGTAAGTGGTTATGTATGTGTGCCTGCATGTGTGTCTGTGTGTGCTATGTTGGGGGCTCACTGCCTCTCAGGGCTATCTCCTGGCACACTTCCAATAAATGGAGTCTGGAAGACATTAGGTGGGTGTGTATCCAGGAGGAATGCACTGAGGGGGCCTCTATGCGGCTTTCGGTGGTAATGCTGATAGTCTGGGCCTAGGAGACAGAGCTCCGGGTCCCCATTCCGACTGGGCCAATACCTGGCCCTGGGATCTTGGGCAAGTGATGGGCCTTGTTTTCCTCATTTGTAGAATGAAGGAGTCGAAGTAATTCAGTGGGTTCTAAATCCAGCAGATGGTTAGAATCTTCTGGGTGCCTGTTGAAGGCACAGAAGCCTGGCCCTACCTGCAGCTCATTGAATCTGACCCCCTAGACCTAGAGCCCAGGACACAGTATTTTCAGTCAGCCCCTCGCCCTACCCACAGTGATTCCGACATCACCAGGCCAAGGAAATGAAGCTCAGTGACCTCTGACAGTCACCAAGAGCTCAGGGTAGGGGCGCTGAGTGGCTCAAAGGGTTTGCCTTCGGCTCAGGTCATGATCCCAGGGTCCTGGGATCGAGTCTCTCATAGGGCTCCTTGCTCAGCAGGAAGCCTGCTTCTCCCTCTCCCTCTGCCATCCCCCTGCTTGTGCTCTCCCTCTTCCCCTCTCTGACAAATAAACAAATAAAATCTTTAAAAAAGAGAAAAAGAGCTCAGGGTACAACTCAGGGCTGCCATCCTGGCTCCTAGGGTTTGATGTCCGGGAGCCTGGCGGAGGTTTATTGAGCAGAGCCTGCTGAATGGTGTTATACACACACACACACACACACACACAAACACACACACACAAACACACACATCCTGCAAGCTCATATATATCCACAAAGCCTCAGCTGCCACAGTCCTGGGAGTGTCATCTGGCTGCCAAGGGCCCTCTTGTTTTTCCATTTCTTGTGTCTTCTTCAGACTGCAGTTTGTCTTTTCTTTTGTCTTTTATTTTCCCCAATCCCACTATTATCAGAACAGTCCCTGGAGAAGGGACCCCACATGGGGCAGCTGGCCTCTGGCCACGCTCTTCCTGTCTGGTTCTCAGTGTTCGTAAATGTTGAATGGAAACAATCATCTTCCATCCATCCAGGAATAATATCCCCACGAACTAGTCAAGGTCAAGAAGACAAGGTCAGTGAGCACGCAGTGACACGCAAGTACCTGGACAGGTAGTTCTTGTGGATTCCCTTAGGCGTGCTCGCCACATGGCAGCCCTGCTCTGGTCTTTCCAAGAAAGCTCCGTGCTCTTCTAGAGCCTTTGTTCCTGCCTTGACCAATCTGGTCCCTGCTGTACCTTTGAGACCCAGTGTAGGAGCCCTGGTGGCAGGCGGACCCTAAAAGGGCCTCCTGTGGTCTCCCCCTCCTGGATGTATTTGTATAAACCTCTCCCCTTGAGAGCAGGTTGGCCTGGTGACTTGTCTCCTAATGAATAGGATTAGACAGGGTGTCCCTTCTGGGATGAGGCGACCTAGGACTGTAATCTCCATCTCATGCATTCTGATCCTCCCCCTTGCTCCTTTGCTGAAGCAAACTGCCATGTGGGAGAGGCTCACGTGCTCAGAGGGAGGCTTTTGGCCAATAACCCCAAAGAAATTGAATCCCACCAACAACCGTGTGAGTTTGGAAGCAGGTCCTTCCCCAGCCAGGCCTTCCAATGGGACCTGGCTCCTGGCTGACATCCCGATTTCTGCCTTGTAAGAGGCCCTGTACCAGGGGGCCCCACTTTTCCGGATTCCTGACCTGTAGATATTAGGAGATGAGAAATGTGTGTTGTTTTATGCCACTTAGTTTGTGCTAATTTGTTGCATAGCAATGTGTAAATAATACAGAAATTCATGAGGAAGATTTCCCATGATTCTCCTCGTACCCCAGGCAGGGCCAGGTGCCTCTCCTCTGCTCACACTCACCAGCGCCCTGCACACACTCTTACCGGCATAACATTGGTTTACTTGTTTCCCTCTCTAGGTAGGGACTCCCTGCTCTTTACCTTTTATCTCTGGGGCCTGGTCCTGTGTCTGGCACACAGTGCGTGTTCAATAAATGTTTGCTGAGTGACGGAGATTCTAGAATCTCTATCCCTCTATCTTACCTCCCCACCACTCCCCAAATTTGATGGTTTGCTTTTTCAGGAAAGGGGTGAGGTCGCGCCAAGATTACCGGAGTGCTCGGGGCTGTAGGAGGGTGCCAGGTGAGCACGCAGGAGAGGCTAAGGGCTCAGCCCAGGGGTTTTGGAGGCCACATGAATCATCAAAAATCTGAGAATGGGGAGTGAGGAAGAATGGGGATCCACTTGGGCAACGTACCATCTCTAGCTGGCTTACAGAGGACAGGGCATCCTGCCTTCCTACCTCAGGACATTTTACCTCAGGACAAGTGGGGATCTACTTGGGCAATGCACCATCTCTAGCTGGCTTACAGAGGACAGGGCATTCTGCCTTCCTACCTCAGGATATTCTAGAATGTTTCCAGACTGGAAGGATGTCCTTTGACCAATTAAAAGTGCTATCCCAGGGACGCCTGGGTGGCTCAGTTGGTTAAGTGGCTGCCTACGGCTCAGGTCATGATCCCAGCGTCCTGGGATCGAGTCCCACATCGGGCTCCTTGCTCGGCAGAGAGCCTGCTTCTCCCTCTGCCTCTGCCTGCCACTCTGTCTGCCTGTGCTTGCTCTCTCTCTCTCTCTCTCTGACAAATAAATAATAAAATCTAAAAAAAAAAAAAAAAAAAGTGCTACCCCAGGGGCGCCTGGGTAGCTCAGTGGGTTAAAGCCTCTGCCTTTGGCCCAGGTCATGATCCCAAGGTCCTGGAATTGAGCCCCACATCGGGCTCTCTGCTCCTCCTCTCTCTCCTTGCCTGCCTCTCTTGCCTACTTGTAATCTCTGTATGTCAAATAAATAAATAAAATCTTTAAAAAAAAAAGTGTTACCCCCCAATGACAGGGAAAATGAACTTCTAGAAAAAGAAATTCCCCAAAGCAACCTAAAAAAGAGCTACTTTGCAAGGAGCCAGCCCAGGCCCCTGCCCACCTCCTTCCGCTCAGGCCAGGAGAGCACAACCAAGAGCTTCCTGCTGTAACAATCTACCATGATCTTGGTGGCTTAAAACTGCAGACATTTATTCTTTCACAGTTCTGGAGGCCAGGAGTCCAGAGTCAGTACTGGCTGATACCAGGCTGAAAGCAGGCCATTGGCAGGCCGTGCTCGCTCTGGAGGGTCAGGGGGAAAAGTGGCTCCTGGCCCCTCCCAGCTTCTGGTGGCTCCAGGCGTTCCTTGGCTTGTGGCAGCATCACTCCACTCTTCACTTCTATGGTCACATTGCCCTCTTCTCTTCTGTCTGTAATCGCTCTGTGCCTCCCTCTTAAAAAGATGCTTGTCATACCATTTACAGCCCGCCCGGATAGTCCTGAATAATCACTGCAAATGTAACCGCATTTGCAAGGTCTTTGCCATGGGAGACAATACTCACAGGTTCCATGGATTAGAGTATGTGCATTTTGGGGGGCCATTACCAAACCTACCCTGGAGGGTGTGCCCAGGAGAGAAACTGAGGCATAGAGCAGCCCAACATCCTAGTCTCAGTCGGAAAATTAAGAAGGGGAGACCTAGGACAGACCGGGGCCAGCTCTGCCTTTGCCTCTCCTGGTATCGAGGGAGTCCAGCCCTGCCTTCTCCTGGATCCCTTGGTTCCTCTTTCCTGGCCCTCCCCTCTGCTGGCGCCTGCGTGGGAGGCCCTGGCTGCATGACAGGGGAGTCTGGCTTCAGAGCAGGGACTCTTCCTTTTCTCCCCTGAGAGCAGCATCTTTCCCCAGCTCTAGCTTGGTAGCCCCACAGCGGGAGAGGTTGTAAATCCCCCACCCACCCACGGGAAACAGCTGGGTCCCAGGCACATCCTGTGGACTTAACCCTTTCCAGGCCTGCTGACCACTCCCTGGGCCTGAGCTTCTGCTCCTGTGTGTGAAGCTGGCGAATGGCCCCAGTACTGTTTATCACGATACTTAAAAACTGCCGGTCCTGCCAGGAGCCAGGAAGGGGCAGGGTCCGCTTATACCTGGGGTGGCTGGTGATGACCAGAGCAGGAAAGGGTTTGCCTGGGGCACATGAGCCTCCTCTTTGGTCATCCTAGCATCTAAAAGGCCTTTGTTGGGCATTGAACTCTCCAGGGCTCTGGGATGAACTGAGACCAGCTGGAAATACCCATATTGGCCCCAGGGCGAGGCTGCTAGAATCTGTTTACTTAGCTTTCTCCTCACCAGACTGTATGTGTCTAGGGAGTAGGGACTTTGTTTATCTTTGCTTGATAATAAATTCTTATAAATGGCCTGAATAATGCTGAAAGTTTCCAGCTGTCCATAAGTATTCTCCCTCCCTGCCTCTTCCGACACTGAATTCATTTGGGAAAGTTGCCGTGGTTCGAAGGGTGTGAAAATGTTTCACAAAGTTAGGAAATCACACACCTCAGGGGTGATTATTATTAGTCTCAGAGAGGCTGGAAGTGGACACCCTTATCGGCGGGAGGGTGGGGAGGCTGTCCATTAGCAGGTTCACGATGGTAATAAGCTCTCTACTGGTGTGTGCTGGTAATAAAATTTCATGGGGCTTTCATAACTCCTATCTTATTTCATCCTTCCCACTGCCTGGAGCAGAGATGATACTTCTCACTCGTGGATAAAGAAATGAGAATGCAGAGACGTTTAGTAATTTGCTCAAAATCGCCCAGTGATTGTGTGACGTCGGGGCTGGGATCAGAACCCAGGTCTGTGGGGCTCAGAACCGGCCTGGGCAGAGCAAGGAGATGCTGTAGGCACTGGGGTGGGAAAAAGCAGGGCCAGCACGAGGGACAGCCAACAAAAACTGGAATATGAGGCCCAGGATAGAAATTGGGCAGTTTTAGGGGCACCTGGGTCGCTCAGTGGGTTAAGGCCTCTGGCTTCGGCTTGGGTCGTGGTCTCGGGGTCCTGGGATCGGGCCCCGGGTCGGGCTCTCTGCTTGGCAGGGAGCCTGCTTCCTCCTCTCTCTCTGCCTGCCTCTCTGCCCGCTTGTGATCTCTGTCTGTCAAGTACATAAATAAAGTCTTAAAAAAAAAAAAAGTTGGGCAGTTTTAAATCCCTACCCTGGGTGACTGAGGGTGGTGGTCAGGCGATAATAGCATTTGATTGAATGCTAAACGTGGTCCAGGACTCTGCTAGGTGCATTGTGTGAATTATGAATGATTAATGTAGTAAAGACAGCAACGGAACAAGGATGGGATGGAAAATGTGAAGATAGAAGATGGGAATTGAGGTTTTTCAGGAGGAGAAAGAGGCCTGGGGCAGAGGTATCATGATTAACAGCATGCTTGCCGGCTCAGAACAAATCCGGGCAGATGTGTAGGCCACTTTGGGCTGGGAGAGAGGCATGAAAACCTAGCACTCCAGAAGTGGGCTGGGGTGTGAGCCTGGACACTCTGGCCCCGCCCCCTGGGCTCTGATTGGCCCCGCCCCCAAGTCTCAACAGAAAGACAATAGTCCCAGAGAGCCACCTCCTCAGGGGACAGGACAGGGGGGTGCCAGCCTGCCCAGCAGGACAAGGAGGCCTTGTCCAGGCCTCCGGTCCAGATCCTGCTCCACCCTCGCTGGCCCTGGGGGGTGGTCGGAAGTTTAGATCCTGGGGTGGGAGGAGGCCTGGAGCTCACAGTAAGGGCCAGCGCTGGGGCTGGGGTCACCTGGAGGTCTCCAGGGAGCCAGGGTGGGGCTGGAGAGCAAGCTTTGGCTTCTGAGGAGTGGAACAGACATGCTGAGGCTTCCAGATCTTTCTATTTGATCCACAAGATACCCCTGTGGGGCGTGAATGGAAGGTATGATTTGTCCCATTTTACAGATGAGAAAATTGAAGTTCGAAGAGGTGGAAGCTTTCCTCCAGGCCACCCAGGGAGAAAAGACAAAAGAGGAAGCGCCTGGATTCCCGCCAGCATGGGGAGTGGGGGGAGGAGGTGGGGGTTGAAGTTTATTGGAGGCTAAGCAGATTCAGGAGACCAGAGGCCATCTGAGAAGACGGAGGCAGGCTCCTGTTAGCCAGTTCTCCCCCAGTCCACCTTTTGCGTCCCCTTCCATTGCCCTCCCCCCAGCCCGCAGGCCCCCGGGAGCATAGGCCAAGCCTGCAGCATTCCAGGAAGGGAGGCACAGGGTCCCGGCCCGCACAGCCCAAATCTGCTCAGCTTCTCCTTGAAATTCCACACACCCTGAGCATTTGGCAGGAGCCCGGAATGCGCTTCATCTGAACAATTTGTCTTTCATGGCGTATTTGCATCAATTACCCCATTGTTCCTCTCCCCTTTCCAGGACCACTAGGGCTGCTGAGGCGCTCGGTGAGCTCTTTGGGGGCGGGGAGTGCGCGGCGCGGGGAGGCAGGGGCGCCCCCTGGCGGTCCAGTCTGCACGCACACATGCTGGTGCCCCAGCCGGGCTTGTCAGGGGCGGCAGCCTCAGCAAACCTTCCCGGGTGGCCACCCCAGCTCACCCCTCCCAGTCCCCAGGGTCTCTGGCTGGAGCAGGAGAGAGATTCTGGGAGGCAAGAAGACACAACACAGGCGGATCAGGCACTTCATAAGAGGAGGGGTGCTCTTGTGAGTAAAAGGGATTGTCCCTGGGTCCAGGGCCAGGCTTCAGCCCTGGAACTTCCCCCCACACCTGTGTGGCCATAGGTGATTCAGCTTTGGGGTTCAGGGCCTCTATGAAATGAGAAGCCTGGCGGGGAGAACAGTGTACAATGGCGCTAAAATCCTGGGTGTAGACGCCTTCCACACAGGGTCTGAATCCTGGCTCTGCCGCTCGCTGGCTGTGAGCCAACTGTTGACCCTGATGAGTGTCTGGTCCTTGCTTTGTTTTTTTGTTTTTAATTTTTAAAAAAGATTTTATTTATTTATTTGACAGAGAGATCTCAAGTAGGCAGAGAGGCAGGCAGAGAGAGAGGAGGAAGCAGGCTCCCCGCTGAGCAGAGAGTCCAATGGGGGGCTCGATCCCAGGAACATGACCTGAGCTGAAGGCAGAGGCTTTAACCCACTGAGCCACCCAGGCGCCCCTGGTCCTTGCTTTGTAATCTGGTGGCAATGATAGAGTCAATCTTCATGATGGGTGGATTCTGTATTTGCAAATCAGCCTGCTTGCTAACATTTATTAGTAACCCCCAAGCGATACCCAGGCGGTTTAGCTGTGTTTGCAGACATGTGTGGACCCGGGAACAACTGGCCTTGTGCAGAGCTCGCGTTCCCAGCTGCCTTCTGCTGTTGGCTCTGTACTGTAGACGAGCACTCCTTCTGCAGTCTATTTAGCGCCACGGTTTTTGCATTTTTGTACTTTTTGTTGGTGATTTCCCTGTTTACAAAGGCCGCCTAGCACCGTGCTGGAATGCGGGCTGGTTTTCCCAAGCTCTGGGAGCCTGTGATGTGTCTCACAGAGAAAGTCTATGTCTTAGAAAAGCTTTGTGTGGGGGTGAGTTACGGTGCTGCTGGCCAAGAGTTCGATGTTCATGAATCAACAGTATGTATTAATAAGGTGTTTTTAAACAGAAACACACAGAAAATCAGGTTCTGTGCTGATGGGTCGGGGAAAATATGGTGACCAGAGGCTCACAAGAACCTAACTTGTATTTCCCCGGGAGCAGTGGTTCCGTATATGCTCATTCAGTGTTTGGGTGGCTTGATGGAACCCAAGAACCCAGAGTAACGAGAATCCACCGTACTTACCTCACAGCTCTGCTCCGAGCCTGGACTATGTCCCGGGCGGCCCTGCAGTTCTTACACTCCTTGTTCTGTGATGTGTGAGTCCGTGTGTCCATCTCCTGAAGCCCCTCGGCCACCCCGAGCTGGGATCCCTCCACGGGCGCACACAGAAGCCTCGCCAGCCAGGCTTTGCGGCTCAGACCCGGAACTTCCATGACTCTTCATTCATTTGGTTTCATTGAAAGATCCGCACTGTTCTTGATGACCCTGAAAGACTTTCCACAGACATGACCTCATTTGCTTCTCACAACAGTACTGGGGTGGCAGCGTCATTGTTCCCATTTCATAGGTGAGCCTGAGGTTCAGAGAGGCTACATCCAAGCTCAAGGTTACTGGGTTATTTAGCTGGAGCCAGAAAGCTGCTCCTTCCACCGGCTTTTCGCCTCCAGCCTTGTCCCTATTAAAACATGATTTTCAGGGTGCCTGGGTGGCTCAGTGGGTTAAAGCCTCTGCTTTCGGCTCGGGTCATGATCCCAGGGTCCTGGGATCGAGCCCCGCATCGGGCTCTCTGCTTCGTGGAGAGCCTGCTTCCTCCTCTTTCTCCCTGCCTGCCTCTCTTGCCTGCTTGTGGTCTCTGTCTGTCAAATAAATGAATAAAATCTTAAAAAAAAAAATAAAACATGATGTTCCAGGGAAGGTAAGAGCTAGACCTAGTTATTGACATTAAAAAAAATTTTTTTAAAGATTTTATTTATTTATTTTTCAGAGAGAGAGAGAGCATGAGCAGGGGGAGGGGAAGGCAGAGGGAGATGCAGGCTGCCCGCTGAGCAAGGAGCCCCATGCAGGACTTGATCCCAGGACCCAGGGATCATGACCTGAGCCAAAGGCAGATGCTTAACTGACTACATCACTCAGGTGTCCCTTCTTATTGACACTTTAGTGTGAATGAGTGCACTGAGGTCCCCAAAGAAACTGGCTGAGAGCAAGTGGGAGATGACTATCTGAGCGACGCCTCTGCAGGCAACCCCAGTCACCCCACTTCTCCTACCTCCTTTTTGCCTGCAGCCCCTGCGGGCTCTGAGTCACCCTCCCCACTGTCACCATGGTTACCATCCCACACACTCAGTACATCACAGCTACGCCTAAGCCCCCCCTCCCCCATCTCCCCCACCTGCCCATCCCTCCCACATCCTCTCAATCAATTTAGTTCTATCTCAAGTTTCGGTTAAATTAAAAGTATTTGCATATTTGGGGGCTATGTAAATATTTTGCCTATCCAAGCCATGTCGTCTATGAGGATTCACATCCCCTTGTCATACAACTTCATTCTCTGGAGTTAAGTTGTGCCCTGTTTCTATTTGCTCAGTGGTGTGTGTGTCTGGGACCCTATCAGCCTCTGTTTTGCTGATGGTAGAATACGTTCAGGACATCCAGACCCACAAGTGAATCTAGGAATGTTCTTTCCCTCCCTGCCCCTCTCCTTTATTTCTTTTTCCTTTTAGAACTTCTCAGCAGCTACCCCCTGCCCCACCCCCACCTCCTGCTCTAATCCGTGGGGGGCACTCACTGGGCCTCCCCCAGAGCCAAGCCTAATCTCAGGTGCTTTCCTCTCCATCACCCTGGGAACTCCCTTTGCCTCTTACCTACCCATTCTCAATTTCCTACGCCCCATACCTTCCCCTTCTGTAGTTTGCTCCTTTATTTTGGGGAAACACCATCTCCAGCAGCTTCCCGGGAGAAGAGGCAAGAGAGTTTTGAGGCTTTGCGTATTTGAAAACATCTGTCCCCTGCCTTATAGTTCACTGATAGTTTGGCTGGGTATCTCTAGCATTCTGGTTGGAAATCGTTTTCCCTTAGAATTTTTGAAGGCAGTTTTTTCTTTTGTATTCTAGCTCCCAGTATTGCTGTTGAGAGACCTACAGCCATTCAACTTTTCAGTCTTTTGCATGTGACCCACTTTTCCTCCCTGGAAGCTTGAAATATCTTTTGTCTCCTCTCTCGGGTCTTTGTTGTAACAGAGCCCGGTGCTTGATGACCGGTGCTTGATGACCCGACTCCTTCCCTTCCGTTCTGGGAGGTGTGGGTTTAATTGCTTTGATAACCATCTCCTTCTGAATTCTCTGATGTCTCTTTCTGGAACTTCAAATAGTAAAATATTTGACCTCCTGGATGATCCTTTAATTTTCTTATCCTTCCTGATCTCTTTCCCATCTCTTTTTGTACTTTTGGGATGATTTCTTCAACTTTCTCATCCAGCCCTTCTATTGAATGTTTGATTGTTGCTATCGTATTTCTAATTTCCAAGAGTTTTAAAAACATTTTCTGAGTGTTTCTTGTCCTTTTGACACAGCCCTGTGTTCCCAGTTCATGGGCAGAACAACTTCTCTCTCTCTCTATTAATCAGTTTTTTGATGTTTTGTTCTGTTCCTTGCATTGCATGCTTTTTCCGTGGCTTTTAGTCTGCTTGTTTTAGTTCTCTTTCAACTTAGATGTCTCCCTTAAATATCTGGTGATCCTGCGGCGCCTGGCTGGCTCGGTGGGTTAAGCATCCAACTCTTGATTTCAGCTCAGATCCTGATCTCAGGGTCCTGGCTCTGCTCAGTGGGGAGTCTGCTTGAGGATTCTAGCTCTCCCTCTCTCTCTGAAATAAATAACTAAATCTTTTTTTTTTTTTTAAAGATTTCATTTATTTATTTGACACACAGAGATCACAAGTAGGCAGAGAGACAGGCTGAGCAGAGATCCCGATGCAGGACTCCATCCCAGGACCCTGGGATGATGACCTGAGCCGAAGGCAGAGGCTTTAACCCACTGAGCCACTCAGGTGCCCCTAAATAACTAAATCTTTAAACAAAATCTAGTGATCCTCAAATGTCCACTTATATATATATGAATTTAAGACACTCAAATTTGGAAGCTCTGTGTGGAGTGGGGCTGGCCTCTCATGGCTCTGACTTCTGGGTGATCAAGCCACAAACTTGTGACCTTGTTGCAGGACCCTCAGATGTGAATGCCTTCTCTTGGGATGGTCAGTTTCCCTGGATCAGAGTCTTCACATCTCCTACCAGGTAGTAGGAATGAGGCTACCAGTGCCTCCACTCCTGGAACAGGAGTAGGAGGGAGTGCGTGTGCCTTAGACTTCCATTTATCAACTTCCCTTCATCCCCTTGTTTTTAGGATGATGCCCCTGTTCTCAGATGTGCCTGCTGTCCCCAGATCCCAAGGCTCTCTGGTCCAGGGTATATGGAGAGAACACCTCTCTTTTTCCACTAAGGCCTGAACCCTAGCATTTCGGTGTTTACACTGAAACCACGCCCACCAAGATAACCAAAGACGTCCCACTTGCTGAACACGGTTGGTGGAATGAACTTCAGGGATGTTGACTCAGTTGATTACCCCTCCCTCCTGGGACTCTGTCTTCTCTTGACTTCTATGCTGAACTTGTTCTACCCACATTTCTTTTCCACTTTGGATTCCTTCCTCTGCCTCTGCATCCCACATCCATTCTTCATGGGGCTTCGTCCTTGGCTTTCTGTTCCCATCGTTCCCTCCCCTCCTCTTTCCTTCCGAAGATTGTTCTTCTAATTGCCTTTTGAACCTCCTCCGCTCCATGCGACTGCTGCTGCCTTTATTCAGGTCTTCCTCAGCAGTCACCCCTTGTTATTACCATTATTTGGTTACATTTGTATATTATTTATATTATCGTATTAATGTTTATTATATTTGTTTATTATTATTATTATTACCTCTGAACTGGGTCCCTGGGCTTCCAATTCTTCCACTCTCTAATCCAGCTTTATTAGTGCAGTCTCTGGTGAGCTTTCTACAATTCACACTTGACTGTGTTACTCTGGTTTATAACCCTTTAATAGACCTTAATTAAACGCATGAAGTCTGGGCTCCCTGGCCCCTAACATGCAGATCAGGTTTTGTGACTTGTCCTCATCCCACATGTACTCCCAGCTTCGTCTCCTCCTGCTGTCCCCAGTCTAGTCCTTCACACTCTAGCAAGAGCAAACTGCCCATAGTTCCCCAGCCCCCACACCTCATGCTACTGTGCCATTCCTTGGGGCGTGATGCCTTTCTCCTTGGTTTCCTGATGAACTCCTGTACTTCTTAAAAAACCTAGCTCAGGGGTTGCTTCCTTGCTGAAGCTTCTTTTGAGTCCCCCCCCCACCTTTTTAAAATTTAAGTAGGCTCCCTGCCCAGCCCAGTTCGAACTCATGACCCTGAGATCAAGACCTGAGCTGAGATCAAGAGTCAGACGTTTAACTGACTGAGCCACCCAGGAAGCCCTTGAGTCCTTCTGAGAGAATTCATCACACCTTGTCAGTACTGTAATAAAACACATAGTTGTGTGTATAACAAAAGCTTGGGAGTTTTTTAAATATATTCATGTGGACAACAAAGCAGGAGATGAAGGCAATCTTCTCTGTGCATTTCAGTCTGAATCATGAAGAATTCGCACTGATCAAGGTAGAGGGGTCTAGCAAGAGGGTCTAGCAAGTGTGGATTTCACCCCAGGCTGAAAACATTTTGAGCCGATTGTGCATGAAGATAGAGGTGTTGGTGAGTATAAATACCGTTTTGTCACAGGCTGTGAACTATCTTGGCTCCCTGGCCTCCACAAGGTATCCTGAGAACCTCAATATCCTTAAATAGCAGAAACAGTAGTAGGAATATTCTTCATCCTTCCATACCTTTATTCTTTGCCTACGGAGTCAAGAAATGGTCCGTTTACTCCCTGCTTCACACTGCCCTCTAGTGTCAGCTGCCTTGTCCTGCATCCTCGTTTCGTCCACCTCAACCCCGCTGGTGTCCAGAGAGGGGCAGGGGCTAGAGGTGCCCCTCCCTGGAAGGAGGCTGTGTAAAGCCTTGGAGTCAGCTGTGCACACACGACTGCCTCAGGCATTCCCCCCTCCCATGTGGCTCTTTGAACGGGTTTTCGGAGGGTTTCTGAGTTCCCTGGAATTGGTGTGTGTGAAAGCTTACAGCTTTCAAAATGTTTATGAATGCTATGGATTTCAAAAGTTTTCAAAAAAGTTCTAACCTCCCCCAAAAGTAAAGAACCACGTAACCACTTATATCCTCCAAGGAACTTCTAGATTGCAGGGAGACCTCACCTTGAGAAAGATAAACATTGGGGCGCCTGGGTGGCTCAGCCACTTAAGCGTCTGCCTTCAGCTCAGGTCATGATCCTGGGGTCCTGGGGTCGAATCCTGTGTTGGGCTCCCTGCTCAGTGGGGAGTCAGCTTCTCCCTCTCCTTTTGCCTGCTGCTCCCCCTGCTTGTGCTCTCTCTGTCAAATAAAATCTTTTTTAAAAAAAGATAAACATTGTCAAAGCACTTATATTGTTACTGTAATTGCACTTAAAAAAAAAACAAACCACTTCTGTCAGAGATGCTGTATTTGTGGCTTTCTAAGCTTTTCTACTGCAGTTGACCCAGATTGCCAAGGGTGAACAAGGAATGCACTCGGGGAAAGTTCTGCCGGTGATGGATAAGGGCTCGGGACTAGACACACTTTTGATTGTTTATTATCTGGGGGGAGGGGTGGAGGAAGAGATAAAATGGAAAGGGATTCACATTCTCTTAAGTTTTCACGACCGGTCTCATATATATAGTTGATAGGTACCACAAGAAAGTCACACACATTCTTTCAGAAAGAGAGAGAGAGAGAGAGAGAGAGAGAGAGAGAGATCCCTCTGGTGGCAAGGAGGAGAACTTCATCTCCAGCTCCTAAGAATTGGAATTTCATCTCCTGGGAATACAGAGATGAATGCCAGTTTCCTCATGCAGAAACACACAGAGGACGGAAATAAAAATCACAGTTGCACAAACTGTTTCATGAACTTTCTTATGAAAATGTCCCTAACTTGTAATTTTAGGGACATTTTATTAAATCACAAATCCCCAGAGTTTACTCGCAGTGGCCAATCCTGCCTTTAATAATATTTTGGATATTATGAAACTTATTGAGTGATTCCTATCAAACGAGTCTCACTGAGAGGGAGTTTTTTAAAAAGATTTTATTTATTTATTTGACAGACAGAGATCACAAGTATGCACAGAGGCAGGCAGACAGGAAGGGAAGCAGGCTCCCTGTTGAGCAGAAAGCCCCATGAGGGTCTCTATCCCAAGACCCCGGGATCATGACCTGAGCCAAAGGCAGAGGCTTTAACCCACTGAGCCACCCAGGTGCCCCAAGAGAGGGATTTTTTTTTTTTAAGGTTAGCTACCATGTGGAATCTGAAATGATATAATGAAGTTTTCATAGTCAATTACATTACAATCCTATTTTTAAAAAAGATTTTATTTATTTATTTGACAGACAGAGACACAGTGAGAGAGAGAACACAGCAGAGGAAGTGTGAGAGGGAGAAGCAGGCTTCCTGCAGAGCAGGGAGCCCGATGTGGGACTCAATCCCAGGATCCTGGGATCATGACCTGAGCTGAAGGCAGACGCTGAACGACTGAGCCACCCAGACACCCCAAAATCCCATGTTTTAGCACTTAAAAAAAGATTTATTGGGGCGCCTGGGTGGCTGGTTGGTTAAGCGACTGCATTGGGCTCAGGTCATGATCCTGGAGTCCCAGGATCGAGTCCCGCATTGGCCTCCCTGCTTGGTAGGGAGCCTGCTTCTCCCTCTGACCCTCCCCCTTCTCATGCTCTCTCTCTCTCTCTCTCAAATAAATAAATAAAATCTTTAAAAAAAGATTTATTTGTTTGAGAGAGCAAGAGAGAGGGAGCACAAGTTGGGGAGGAGCAGAGGGAAAGACTCTTCAGGCAGAATCCCTGCTGAGCATGGAGCCTAATGTGGGGCTCAATCCCAGGACGCTAAGATCATGACCTGAGCTGAAACCAAGAGTTTGATGCCCAACCGGCTGAGCCACCCAGGCGCCCCTATGTAACACTTTGAATGGATCTCTGGCCTATGTGTGATTTTGTAGCAGTGTGCATTGGGCATTTGGAAAATACTGGAACTCTGATTTCTGCCTATCTTCCAAATGTTAACCCACTTTATGTGTTCTACAGTGAGTTTTTTAAAGTCACATTTGTTCACACCACCACTGATCTCTTCAGAAAAGTCTGCGTATTTGGGAAACTCTTGTGTTCACAAAGGCAGATACAAATTTTTCAAGACTTGAACTTTCCCCTCAAAGCCTGGATTTTATAACTGACCACCCATACACTCAGCTGTTGTCTTTGAAGCGAGAGGCCCATGTGTTTCATTTTTGGGAAAATATCGACCAAATATTCAGGCCCAACTAACCAGAGTTTTTCAATTAGTTGTTCCATCAAGTCAAAATAATACGCCATGAAGAAAGCAGTGAGCACTGCTGCACTCCCTCCCACGTCGGTAGATAGCTGATGTGCCCGGTGTATGCGGGCCATATTTAATTGAAGACAATGCACACTTCCTCCTGGCTCATCTCGAGTAAAGCTGGCTTTCCCCCCAGGGAACAGAGCGTGAGGAAGCACACTGTGATCGCTAGGGACACGGGTTCAGTGCTCCCAGCTGATTCCCGGCCTCAGCAGCTTTGCACTGTTAGGAGAAGTGATGCCCAGCCAAGGGTCAGCAGACTGTACTCCGAGAGCCACTGGGCGGGACAAGCACTGGGAAAGGGATGGTCTGTCCCTTGAGGCTTGCCATAACTTCCACCTCCGGCTCTGGCTTGGAGAATGAGTTTCACCCCTACCCCAACCCCCCCCTAACCACCCCCCCCATCGGGTTCCCTGCCTCTGCTCCCGTGGTTTCCCTCTAGACGTACAGTGCCGTTTCCCCTGCTGGACTGGCAGCAAGCAACCCGAGGGCAGGGCTCTGCATCAGAAAGCCTCCTGTAGGTGACCCTGGCGAGGAAGAGGGGATGGGTGGGACCTGACATGTGGCTGGGAGTCTGCGCTGGGAAGGACACAGAGGAGGCGATGCTTTTCCTCGCACAGAGAGGCATGTAGCAGCTTTCCTATTTCTCTGCCCCAGTGTGAAAAGGGGTGGGGGGCTTCTGCCCTCAGAAGGAGGTTCACCCAGCCTTGGGGTTTTGGTGAGTTTATTTTTCATCTTGGCTCGGGTCTTTTTTTTTTTTTTTAAAGATTTTATTTATTTGGGAGAAGGAGAGAGAGTCAGCGTGAGTGGGGGGAGGGGCACAGGGAGAAGGAGAAGCAGATTCTCTGCTTAGCAAGGAGCCTGATGTGGGGCTCGATCCCAGTGGATCGTGACCTGAGCCGAAGGCAGATGCTTAACCTACTGAGCCACCCAGGAACCCCTTGGCGTGTCTTAAAGGAACTTCACTGGAACCTCGGATCAGGAAGCTGCTTCCTGGTCAATTCCTCCCCAAGATTCCTGAGCCACAGTCATGGTGTGGGGGCAGGTGTGAGAGAGGGTGAAGAATGAGGGCTGGAGTCTGCAGAGGGGGGTTGGGGCGAGGGGAGGAGGAAGCTGGCCGGGCCCTAGGTGTTCACCCGGCATCAAGGCAGAGCCCTTTGTCTGTGTTGGTGCCTCTTCCCCTGACGCTCCTGGCCCCAGCCTGGACATGGGGTGAGGAGGTGGTCATAGTCCAGGATGACCTCAGAGAGGATAAGTTTACCATCAACAAAGGCCCAGCTGTCCAGCTGTTTCTATGTATGTCCCAGCACATTGTTGGAGGGGAGAGTGGTTCATCACCTAAGTCAAGGTCAGGAACTGGCTATGACTGCTTCTCCCAGGGGTAGAGTGCCCAGACCTCTGGGTGCCAAGGACTTGAACAAGATGGCTTCCCAGATAGCCCTTTCCCTGCACCCTTAGCCATGAACACTGCAACCTTATTTCAGGACCCTGGGGAACAAGGATTCTCCTGAGCCCCAAAGGACAATTTCCTGTGCTGTCTTTGGTCAGAAGTGTTCCCTCTGTGTTGTCCATTTGTCCATTCATTTATTCAACAAACACTTATTGAGCACCTACTATGTGCCAGACACTGTGCTGGGTACTGAGGAAACAAATGAATAAGACAGGTGTCAACATTCAAGTTTGTTGTGACTTCAACATTGTGGGTTAAGTGCAGGGAAAGAGGGACACATGGGGGTTGTGGAACCTGGACGAAGGCTCCTAATGAAGGCTGGGGTGGTCTGGGAAGGCTCCCTGGAGGAGGCAGTGTAATGCTAAGATTTGGAGGAGGGTGGGTGCAGTGGGCCGGGGGTGGAGTGGGAGACAGAGGCCTTCTGAGAAGGCTCTGCTGCTCCAGCAGCTTTGAGTAGCTCTGTATGGCCGGAGCTAAAGGAGTGTGGAAGACAGGGAAGCTTCAAGAATGAGATCCCAAAGGGCATGTAACTTGATTACGGGGTTTGCATTTCATCCTGAGGCCACTGATGGGGGAAATGGGGAAGTGACATGACTGTATCCTCATTTTAGGAAGATGGTTCAGGCAGCAGGGGGATCCTAGAGAGGCTGCAACCAAGCGGGCCACCCGTGGTGACCCAAGATGACAGAGGCAGGTTGGGGACCCTGAGCAGGGAGCAGGACCAAACTCGGTACTTCACTGATCCTGGGGAGCGGGGGAGGAGAGGAGTGGTGGGTGACCCTGGGACTGGGGGTTGGCTCGGGGTGGTGGCTGTGCCATTTTCTGTGATGTGAAGAACAAAAGGAGGGACAGACATGGGGTTTGGGTTGGGACCCAGGTATGAGGAGGGGCTTGCCGATGGCTGAGCGAGCAAGGCAACCGTGCGCCCCGGTCTGAGGTGGGGGTGTCCCCGGCAGGAGACACAGATTTGGCACCAGGGAAGGACAGTAGGCTGGGATTCTGTCCCCACTGACTCACCGTCCCCTCTTAGCCCTGGGACTAAGTTCAGCCTTCTGACAAAGAAGAAAACAATGTCTTCTGCACCCTGGGAAGAAGGAATAGAGGGAAAGCAGTGAGATAGGACCAGGACCCAGGAAACCAGGTGCCCAAGCCTGGCTTCCAGGCCCTGGCAGGGGGGCGGATCTGAGGCTTTCTGTGGTGTCCCCAAGGGCCTGGGTCAGTGCCTAGGACCCAGGCTGCCTCCATCATGAATACATGAATGAAGGGATGGCAGCTGTGTGGGGACTTCCAGAGTGCCCTGGGTCTAGAGCACTGGAGTGGGGGGTAGGGGTGGAAGGGTGAAGGGCAACAGGCAGGAGGCGGGTCAGGGCCATCTGAGTTGTGTGTCACTGGCTCTGCTGAGGAGTGGTGCAGGTTGAAGTCAAGCCATTGATCCAAAGGGTTGTGTCTGTCCACAATGGGTGCCTTTTCTAATTGGCCTAACTATAGTAGTTCTTAAGGTATCTCTTCCCCAGCCCAGCATGTCAGCACCAGCTGAGAACTTGTCAGAAATGCAAATTTCCAGGCTCTACCCATGACCTGCTCAGCCGGAAACTCTGGGGCTGGGGATTGGGAATCTGTGTTTTACCAAGCCCTGCAGGGGATGGGGATAAAGGTTGACAACCACAGGGCTAGAAGAGGCGGGCTCTTCTGACACTCTGCTGTGCCTGAGCCCCATCTCTGGCCAACAACTTTCTCAGCGGAAAGAGAAAACTGTCCCTGGAGAGAGGTGGTGCAATGCCTCGAACCAGCTGAGCTGCATGGACAGAAGTCCTGTGCGGGAGAGGGGTGTGGAGTCCGGGAAGGCCTCCAGGAGGAGGTGGCTTCCAGCAGGGACTCCACTGACTGACTGAGCGCAGAAGAGGGAAACGTTTCTGCCTCAGAAGACCTCAAGCTCCAAGATACAGAAGGGAAAAGCCAGGGAATTCGGGCGGGAGGCAGGAATGGACTCACGTGGCTAGGACGGAGGGGCAGGCAAGCTGGGACCTGGCCAGGAGAGGCCTGGCTGAGGACAGAGCTGGGGATACATTGTGGGCGGGTGGGCAGGGGGAGGGGAAAGTGGAATTGGGAGAGAGACACAGTGAGCTGGCTTCTGGTTCCAGCCTTGCTGACTGTTCACGTGCCACTTTGCAAAGAATTTGTTTCTAGCGTGGGGTCCAATCCTGGTTTGCCAGCTCACTCTTACCTCTGTCCCCCACATCCCCTCCCAACCCCACAGAGTCGGCCCCAAACCCCACCTGCTTATTATGGGATTTCTTGAGAAGCAGCCTGTTTTTCAGGGACCTGTCCAGGCCAGGGCCGGCCCCAGGCTCTTGGGTGTGAGGACTTAGCTGGCAGCACATCGGAGGTCTGGGCTGGGACTGGGGGTGGCCTTTGGTCCCCCTCCTCCATTATAGCCCTGGGCTGATAGGGGAACCGAGCAGATGGGCTGAGAAGGACTCAGGTCCTTCTCAAGGTGCTCAAGAGTGGACACAAGAGGCTTGGGCAGGGTGTGGGAGGAAGTCAAGGGTGTGGGAAGGTGGTGGGGGCTGTGCAGAGCTTTGAAGGAGGGAGTGTGACAGATGCCTGCTGTCGAGCTGGGGGTCAGCCTGCTCTCTGCCCAGGGCCGGGGCCTTGGTGGGGCTCTCCCTGCCATGCCCTCCCCAGCTGCCAGCCTGCCTGACGGTGCTGTGCCCATCCCAGGCCCCAGCCAGGCCTCCCTGGAGGGGAGGGAGAGGCCTCGTCCTGATGGTGTCTCAGCGCAGACGAAACTGGCTAACACCATCTGTCGCGGCACAGCCAGACCTCTTACAATTAGGTGGATAGAGAACAGCTCATCAAAGCATCACTTCCAGCTTCTAACGTTGGTTGGGGCTTTGGGGGCCCAAGGTTGATCCGTTCCAGACTCCTGGCAGAAAGCCTCCTGCTGGCTGAAGGCATGCTTGCCCGTATCTCTGTGCCTGGATGGCAGGGGCAGGGCTGGTCAAAGAGCACAGAGATCTGGGCGCTGGTCTCACCACAGACTCTTCCTTGCTGTGGGATCTTGGGTGAGCGGCTTCATCATTCCAAGCCCCCAGTTTGCTCATTGGTAGCATGGGTTGGTGATAGTACCTATCTTGGCGTGTTACCCTGAGGCTTCAGTGAGAATCTCCTCAGAGCTGTCGTTGCTCAAGCATTCGCTTCGTGCCAGACACTTGCATAAAGCCCGCCAGACACGTCACCTCACTTGGGCCTCACAGCAATCCTCTGAGGTAAGCACTGTTATTATCCCATTTTACAGAAGGTGAAGTAGAGGCTGGGAAGGATTAAATTGCTGAAGTTACACTAGGAAGTATTACTAGTGAGTTGTGTGTCCATTCCCTGGCTCGGGCCATGTCTCCAATGCCATAGGCTTTAGTGGTGAGTCTAGGTAGTGGCAGAAAATTAAAGGGTGAATCGGAAAGCTTTTAGTACCTTGTTCCTTCTGCCCTGGTCTCCTCAGCCCATAGCCCTGCCTCCTCTCAGAACACAGCTGTGGGGAAACCTGGCCCTGGATCAACTGATGGGCTTAAGATGGGGTGGATGGAGAAGGTGGGGAGGGACCTGGGGGCCGCTGAGGTGATGGCTGGAGTGTGTGGGGGCAGGGCTGCCTGGGAGGCAGGCTGAGCCTTGTCACTTGCTAATCTGGGCTCCTTGGCTTCCCAGACAATGCCCGGGCAGTAGGGCTGACAGGTGTCACCACTGCGGGGATGGGGACTTGACTCCACAACCCACAGCCTTACAAGACTTAGCTCCTCTGGCCAGACACTTCCTTCCTTGCCCTGTGGCCTCCCCAGCCCTGGGACATTGGGAGCCGTGGGACCGGAGGCTAGAAACCCCCCCGGTTTTCTCCCCTCCCCTCAGCTACCCCAAATTGCTCCCTCTTCCTGGGTTGGCCCCTTTCTCCCTAGATCCAGCGAGTCCTGGTTCTCATTCCTTCTCCAGCAATTGTTGCATCTGTTTTCCATCGGGGAAGTCTTGGGGGATCTGAGAGGGCACAGACCCCCTGGACCCAGGTCATGGCTGCCTCAGACTCTCCCTGAACTTCAAAAGAAGCTAAGGGAAGGCCATCAGCTTTGCCCCAGGGAGGGGGCATCCCTAAGGAGGCCAGACTCGCCCTCGGGCCATGTGCACCCTAAAGCAATCTTCTGAATGAGGAAGATGAGTTTCAGAGAGGACACCGATGCTGGGTCAATCACAGTGACCCTACATTGTGTTAGGGGCCAGAAGGCCTGCATCAGGGTCAGGCTAAGTGGGGGGTGGGGGGGGTGGGAGGGCCAAAGCTCCATTCCCTCCCTGGCTCCGTGCAGGGGGGGGGATGGAGATGAAGCCGTTCGAGGTGTGTGAAGGAGATCAGTCTGAGCGTTTCACACAAAATTGTTCACAGAAGGGATCACAAGAGAGTGAGTGCAACCTCACATGAGAGACTAGAGAGCCGGAGGATGAAGGTTCTAGTAGGTTAGGGCTGGGGCGGCCAGGTGCAGCCGTGGGGGTTATTCAGCGCACATAGACCTTGGAGCAGGCCCGGCCTGGCCGCAGGAGCCCATTGGCTGTGGGGCTTCGCTTTTCAGGGCACCTGGAGGTGGGAATGATAGGGAGGGATGATAGGGAGAGAACTGGGGTGTAGCCGGGCTGGTGTTTGGGAGACCTGGCCCACTCACTGTGTGGCCCTTTCTCTCTGGGCCACTTTTTCCTCCAGGGGACAGTGACTGCTCTGGGCAGTCTTCCTACTCTGACATCCTGGGATCCTCTGGGCAAGTTCAGAGCTGACTTCCAGGAAGGCCAGGCCCTGGTGGGCTGGATTCTGGCCAGGGATGCATGAAGGTCTGCTCCGGGCTGTCGGGCCCAGGGGACACTGGATCTGAGTGCCTGCCCCTAGGCCTGCCATTTTTCTGCCTGGCCTCCTGAGCACAGCCCGAACCATGAAGTCCTGGGCTCGTGAATGTCCAAGGCATTACAGAGTGTGTTAGGGTCCTACTGCGGGTATAACAAATTTCCACAATTTGATTTGAAAGAACGCAAGTTTGCTATCTTACAGGTCTGGAGGGCAGAAGTCCAAAATCAGTCTCATTGCTCTAATAGCCAAGGTGTCGTCGGCAGGCCTCCTTCCGTCTTCAGGCTCTGAACGGAGAATCTGTTTCCTCGACTTTTCCAGGTTTTAGAGGCTGTCCGCATTCCTTGGCTCAAGGTCACATCCTTGTCTTCCAAGCCAGCAACATAACAGCATCTTCTCTCTTTTTTGATCTTTCTAGCTTCATTAGGTGTCCTACTACCGACCCTGATCCTAAGGCCTCAGTCTGATAAGGACCCATGTGATTAGACTGGGCCCACATGGATAACCCAGGATAATTCTCCAACTCAAGCTCTTTCATTTCATCAGATCTGCAAAGTACTTTTTGCCCTGGTAGGTAACATGTTCACATTTTGTTCATTAGAACCTGGGCCACTTTGGGCGGCCTTCATTCAGCCCACCACAGGGAGTACTGCCTGGGGGTCTTATGGGGCCATGAGGACTATTTCTGGCTCTGTGTCTGGGGAGGGTCTCCGCTGGCCAGGTGGGTGTCTGTGCGAGACACAGCCTCAGAGTTCCCAGGACTACATCTCCTCCACGGGGAGAATGGGAGCTGGGGGTGGCCTTTAAGGGGGGTGACAGTGAGCGAGGAAGGCAGGTGAAAGTCTGCAGAAGCACACTCGGTCAGGGCAGAGAGTGGGGCCCAGGGCCAGTGCCATCCAGCAGTGGCCCCCTCAGCTGGGTCCTGGGCAGCTTCCCACCAGAGATCGCCAGCCTTGCAGGCAGACCCCAGAGGCCTCTGCCTCCAGAGTGGTGCACAGGTGAGGGAAGACTGGGGCAGGTTCAAGGACCACAGGCGGTGACAGTCCCACTTTTTTTTTTTTTTTAAGATTTTATTTACTTGACAGACAGAGATCACAAGTAGGCAGAGAGGCAGGCAGTGGGGGTGGGGGGGGGTGGGAAGCAGGCTCCCTCCTGAGCAGAGAGGCTGATGCGGGGCTTGATCCCACGATCCTGAGATCATGACCTGAGCCGAAGGCAGAGGCTTTAACCCACTGAGCCACCCAGGTGCCCCGACAGTCCCACTTTTGAAGGCCACTTGTGAACAGGCAGCAGGTAAGAGGCTGACAGGTCGGGGTGGAAGTGAGAGTGGAGAGCTGGACCACATGGTGTGGAGGGATGGTGTCGATGGGGCCTGGGATGAGGCATCCTGGCCCCACTCTGTCCCAGTAGGGACTGAGCATGGCTAACACCCCAAGGCCCTCAGAGGCCGTGATTCATTGTGGTCCCTGCTGACCCTCATTTGTTCTTCCATTTGTCAATGTTTTCTTTGTGCTTCCCTTCCAAAACACAGAATTATCCAGATAATTCATTCTTTTGGTGCATCTTAACTTCTTGTAAGAAAATTCTTATATAGGGACGCTTGGGTGGCTCAGTTGGTTGGGCGGCTGCCTTCGGCTCAGGTCATGTTCCCAGCGTCCTGGGATCGAGTCCCACATCGGGCTCCTATCAGGCAGGGAGCCTGCTTCTCCCTCTGCCTCTGCCTGCCACTCTGTCTGCCTGTGCTCACTAGCTCTCTCTCCCTCTCTCTCTGACAAATAAATAAATTAAAAAAAAAAAAAGAAAATTCTTGTATAAATTATAAACATGATAAGCCAATGCTCTAAACTCCAGTGGACTCACCCCAGCCTTCACACCCTTCTCTGACCTCCCACTGCTCCTTGGTGGTTGTCTGTCCTTACTGTCCATCCCAGGCCCTGCACCCAGAATCCTATGCCTCTAAGCCCTACAACTTCCCAGACCCTGTCCCTTCTCCCTAGCAGCCTTCCAGCATGGGGGCGTTCCCAAGTTGACCTGAGCAGAACGGAATTGGAGAGGCCTCTGTTGGGCACCAGAATGGCAGTAGCTGGAGGACGGGGCCTTCCACTCCTCCGCGGGCACGGTGGGTGTGTCTCCTTAGGACACCCCTGTCCACCATTTTTCTCCCCCACCAGCTCCCTAACCTCCTGCTGCCTGGGAGGCCTCTGGCTGGCCTCCAAGAGGGGGTCAGTATCCTGCTTGTCCTGTCCCAGCCTGGGAGCCTGGCCCAGGAGATGACCGACGATAATAGTCACAGGATTAACATAGCAGGCATTGTCTTTCTCTGACTATAGGGTGGGTATTATGTGTTCATCAACTGTCCTAAAAATACCCAGTAAACAGGTGCGGCCTCCATGGCACCAGCCCCCTGGATTCTGGCTGGAGACCGAGGGCAAGGCAGGGGAGAAGGTGAGTTAGTCTTACTGGGTCCCAGGAATGGGATGTGGGGTGCCGTTTGGAACCCAGGAAACCTAGATTCCCAGAAGCTCACTTGGAAGGGGGGTGCAGAGCGCCCACAGACTCCCAGAACTCTGCATGCATAAAGGTGGGTGCTGCTGAGACCACCCCCTCGGCTCAGCCCTGGGAACCTTCACTGGAGTCCGCCTGCCGTGCTGTTGACGTCACTCCCAAGCTCAAGCAAACTCTTAGGGCCCATGGACCAGAGCCACACGAGAACCCCCAGATCTAGTCTTTAGCTCTCTTAGGCTTTGGCAGTATGGGCTCAGGGACCTGAATTCCACATTTCCTTGTGAGAGATGTAGGTCAGTGAGAGAGTTAACCCTCCCCCAGCCCCTGTTGGGCCCCCCAAGCCTCCTGGTGCCCCCCCACCAGAGTCCTGGGCTATGCCCTGGTCCCACTGTCGCTGCTTAGTGTCTCCTCCAGTCTGGCCGCTCATTCTCTCCCCTCTTCAGCTGGCATCCCCCTAGGTGGGTGCTGGTTGGACTCAGTCGGTGGCCTCTGTGTGCACAGGATCTGTGTGTACCCTGATCTTGGACACACGTGTCTTCAGGGCGGGTCTGTGGCGTGTGTCTGCTCTCTGAGGGGGGGGGGTGTGGTGGGAGGGGGTGGGAGGAGGGGCAGCGGCTCTGTTCTATTTTTACTGGCCAGTTGCTATGGCCCATAGTTTTCATAGCCTCCCCTCTGTCTGCCCCTCACAGTCTGCGGTCCTCGGCGAGACACAGGCCAGCCCAGCTCCCAGAGCCTGAACGAGGTAAGCGGTTGCAGCCCAGAACTGCGGATCTAGGTCAAGCCCAGAGAGAGAAACCGTGGCTTGAATTAGAGAAGACACAGGACTTGGAGAAGGAAGACCTATATCATGGCCTGTACATTTGGGTTTGCTGCTGGAACGGTCCTAAGATGCTCCCACAGTGCTTTATCCTTAGGGATGACCTCTCTCCTGCACAACTGTAACTGGAGGTAAAAATCTCCACTGCCCATTTTCAGGCTAAGAGCCAGGAGCAGAATTGCCCGCAAGGTTGCTCAAGGGGCCCCGGGGTAGAGCCTGGTGGCTTGTGTTATACCCCAGGCTTCCCAGCAGGTCCTGGAGGGAGAGGGCGTCCAGAGGAAGGGGGTGGCATTGGGAATTGGTGGGGAGGGGTGATGGGGCTGCATTTGGAAGTTTAGGAAGAGCCTGATGAGCAATGAAGGTGGGCAATGCCTACAGCAGAAGACAAAGAAGGGGCTCTGGTGTGTGGAACTCGGGGAAGCCTAGAAGACCAGCCCCAGCCCCTGTGGACTGAGGAAACCATCTTGCCTCTTTGTTCTTTGTCTCTGAGGGACGTGTTTGGCTCCCCTTGCCCACCCACCTATATAGCAGGGCATGAGCTGCTGCGGGCAGACTGCCAACCCCACTGTCCACTGCTCCTGGCTCCAAGGAGTAGAAAGTAGTTGGTGGGGCCCTCTAGAGGGAAGGCCAATGGTGACAGCATTTGGGGTTGGGGCAGGAGAGTCTGTGAAGGCAAAACAGAGGGCATCTTCTATGTTGGGAGCCATGGCTGGGGGTGGGGTGGGGCGACAGGCAGTACCAGCCACGGGATTTGGGGGACTGTCGACCTCATAGTGGCTCTGAGGTTAGGCTTTCCTGCTAAGAGCTCAAGATGGAGGGTGTGGGGGGTGTGGGAATATAATGCTTGCTAATGATCAAAGAGGACTGGGATGTCCTTGAACTGGGGTCCAAGGTCAGAGGGTGGGGAGCTGAGGGAAGAACATGAGCCTAACCAGAAATTTGTGTCCCTGATTACCAGGTGTGAAAGATTGGCTCCTGTCCCTACACACACACACACACACACACACACACACACTCACGCACTTATCCTTACGCACACAGACATTCATATGCTCAGCCTCAATCCCCTAGGCTAGTTGATAGTCCCAGTCCACCCCACGGGGCCTCAGGGAAGGGAAAGCTCAGCTCTGAGTCAACCCCTGGTCATCCATCACTCCCTCCCTCCAGCGGTGGATTTTCTAATTATCTCCTCGCTTGCTACTTGTGGGGGAAATGGAATGCTAGCCCTCCGACCTCACATTCACTGCTATCTGCATCCTGACTTCTTATCAGGTTTCTGCTTGTCTTCCACAGGACCTGTCAAGGGGTCCCATCTGGTGGGTATCAGAGCACAGGCTGGGGACCCCGGGGCCTGGCATTTGTCAGGGGGCAAGCTGGGGGGCAGGCCCTGGAGCTTGGCAGGAGACCGAGGCTGGCCCGGGCCAGGAGGGCCCCATGCTGGTGACAGTGGGCTCTCTGAGGGAGGCGTGATCATGGCCAAATGCCCACCAAGGGGGAGGCACATCCCCACTCAGCTGAGACCTGCTGCCCCCTGGGGACTGGCATTATGGCAGGGCAGTGATGATGGACAGAAGGACCTGGAGGTGTTTCTTCACCAGCTCGTGTTTCTTTTTGGACTTACTTGCTTGTCTTCAGAGGAGTGGAGCCCTCAGAATAAACAGCTGGTGATAAAATCTAATTTCAGCCAAATATCTGGGGAATTTATGGGTTGGATTCTACCTCTCCTTCTGTGCCCCTGGGTAACAGCTGAGACTCTGGGGTCACACTCCCTTTCCCCCTTCTCCACCCCAGGCCTCACCCTCCCCAGGCGGCAGAGGCAGAGGTGGGAGGCCCAGATGGCTTTCTGACAGTTGGGGGGAGACTCAGGACAGGTGGCCGAGCCCCATTCATGGGCTGGGGGAGGAGGCTTCACAGGCACACAGGGAGAGGAGAGAGGTGGTTCGGGAATGAAATGACTGATGGCCACTTTACAAGCATCCTTGAGATTCTGCCCTCCTGCCC